>OX371225.1:201734706-201822108 GCA_947310385.1 Nephrotoma appendiculata
AATTTCTGGTTCAATACTATTTCTCGAAACAGGTTCGTCTTTGCATGGGAATGATATATACGAATATCGATTGATTTGAATTCTAAATCCTAATCAACGACCTGCTCATGCACCAATTGTGTAAAAAGAGTTCCGCGGGGTTCTATCTTCCGTTTGTGTCATCACCTCACATAAATCATGATCATTTTTGTTTGATTGAGACAGTATACTGCGGAAGATGCATAAAATCATTTTTGGGCTTAATTGGAATTCTAGCAAATCGCAATTCTAGCAATTAGCATTAATTTGGGAGAGGCTTAGTTCGGCTGGGTCATCTGTCAACTGGTTGTTTTGACGGGTAAATGGAGGAATAGGAAAATTCCTTGGCCGATTATTTTCGGATTTATTTTGTTGAAAATCCAGTACTTCACCCGGGATTTATGTTGAAATCCCGATTCAGCTCATGATTAGTTAAGACATTGCTTAGCACGGCCGAACTCCAGAACTTCTCTAAAATCCATTTTTACATTCACATTTAATTCTGCTTACCTGATTTGACAATAATTGGTCGGGGTATGGCCAAGTTCCATTCAAAATTATCGAATTTTAGAACTTTTTCAAAAAGACACATTAAAATCCCAATACAAGTTGATCCTAATTTATTAGAATCCTAGCCCACCTCTACAATCTGAACTGGAAAATTTCGACTGAAAACGGCCTGTTTCATTCATTATAGCTGAATCCGGAAATTTCGTCAAATTCGGCTTTGCACCTCGAATTTGATCATCATTTGTTTTGAGTTTGCTTAGTTCTATTGAACATGCTAGAGTGCCAATCCAATTCTGCGTACCATATTTAACAGTTATTGGTTGAGGAATAGTAAAGTTCCATTGAGCATGATATAAATATCCTGTGCACTATAATTATACTTGGTAATTCATCGAATATTCTCTTCTTTGGTGAACAAAATTAATAAAATATTTGAAATTTTTGCGAATTAAATTAAAATTGTTTGAAATATCCTATCCGGTAGTTAATCCGGTATTGAATAACATTGATATTTTTCCGGGAACCATTGACTTTGGGATGCCTTATATATGAAATTTTTTGTTTTTTTTTTATATTTTTTTTCGATTTAAGGGTTAAATACTAATGGATTTTAGACTAATTTTAATATAATTTAAATAATTATGGTTTCAGGAAATCCTATTGTAAGTCGTGGAATTGCAGGAGGATTAAATTAATAAATGTTTATATTATTTAGGAAGCCTGAAAATATTAATTTAGAATTAAATTTCAGGAAATCTGCAGACGAGAAATAACATTTTTTTGAAATATTAATTGTTAATTGTGTAGATTAGAATGGTGTTGTCATTGCATTAATAACTATCGACTTTATTTAGGGGTCTGCAACTGGGCCGATTTAATCAATTAAATTTTGCATTAATTTACAATTACATTTCAGGAAATTTCCAGATGTACGTGAAATAATACAAATTTTTTCTCAGGTTGCTGATTTAGAGAAGCAATTGTTGAAGACCAATACCATCGTTATCCATTAAACCTATTAAACCTTTATCCTTCCTTAGTAGATTAGTATTGTGCTGTCTTTGTGTTACTAACTATCGGCTATACCTAGGTGTCTGTAACCGGGCCGATTCTGTCCCACTTAACTAACCTATCCAATCCTTCGGTTTTGTTATATGTAAAAAAGAGTGTACGGTGGGCCCGGCGTCACCCGGGAGCTCCTGTGTAAGAACTTGGTCGTGCATTCAGAATCAATCAATCAATCAATCAATCAATATAAAATTTTTGAAAATCAAATGCCAATTTATCACAGATACACTACCAAAAAAAAATCAATCGTGTATCGTGTTCTTTGCCACACAAAAAAATCAATTTATTTTTGATTTTTGGAAAGAACTTGCTATAAATTTCAAGATATTTGAAAAAAATTTAACAGTGCAAGTAATGTCAAAATATTGACAGATTAAAAATTTATATTACATCAAAGCCTCAGAAAAAGGTTTAAATAAAAGTTCTGGGTGATGTGTATTACTATTAGTGCATGTGATCAGCAAACTCTTGCATTTTTGTAGGTCGAAGTTGTCTAGTTTATAAATTTTATTGCAGTTGGCTGAATTCCCGATCGCTGATATAATTCTATATCGAATCCCTCCGTAGCCGTATACTGTAAGTGGTATTTTGACTGTTTAGGTTGTGAAGTTGTTGGATGACGTAACTGGTTTGAAAACAAATGTGGGAAAGGTTTTATAACATTTTTATAAAGGTTATGTAGCTGTTGGAATGGCTGACACAAATTTTTTGCGATTCGCTGTTAATGTTTACTTCCAACTATGCCATATTTTGGCCAAGCTGATTGCAAGGATTAATACAAGTGTTTGAATTACCAAACCATGAAAGCATAATCGATGGGATCATTTTATTGAATTTGAGGATGTTCCGGAATATCGAGCAGCGTGTTCACAATTAAATTTTGCACAACCGAAACAGAATAATCCACATTCTCGGATTCAAGAACCCAGATTGTTTTTCGCGAAAACGTTGGCTAAGTTAACAACAGAGTCCGGGTGAAATTGTTGCAATGATCATTCATTGCCCGATTGCCAGTTAGTTGCGCACAAGGAAACAGTTTAAAAGTACGGCATTTAAAGTGGGATACAATTAATGCCAGTGGTTCATTACTATATATATGATTAATTTTTAAAATGTTTATGTTTATTTTAAATTAATCAGGATGTCAATAAAATTTGTTGTTATGAAATATATCGCAAATTTTCTGATCAGGCTGATAATAATTTTTTTATTAGTTTCTGTTATTCATATTTAGTACCATAAGATCGCCAAATACTTGAAACTAATCAAATTATCAAATTTGATATAGTAATGAACGCCTGATTTCTTGTCATATTTATCAACGTGGCTCAGCCATCTTTGGCTAGCAATAACTAAAAAAAACTAATTAATTTCGAAGCGAACATTTTAACAAAGGCACTTACAATGAATGGCTACGGAGGGATTCGATACAGAATTATATCAGCGGTTGGGAATTCAGCCAACTGCAATAAAATTTATAAATTACACAACTTCGAGCTACAGAGATGCAATCCTCGAATACATGAAGTAATATATACTGTGGTAAGATTCCTTTGGATACTTTCTCTCGTACCCGCTTGTTACGATCCTCCAGCGCCTTAATAAAGGGTCCAATTTCGGAAAAACGAGTTACATTATGATTACAGAATATCTTTCGAGGCAGTTTCATCCAGCGTTGCAATATTTTAGCGTATGGTGTTTTTACAATTGTCGAAGCGTCCAATGCTAGAGGCGCTATTGCAGGTAATATATATTCTGGGAAAACGTTAACATCGCTGCGTGACAATTCATCAACTTAACTAAATTCAAACAACTAAAATAAATTAAAAATAAAATTTATGGCGTGTACATACTTACATTCCTTTATGGCATTGGTTATTATTTTTTCTGAAATGACTTAGATGTTGTAACGTCGTACGTCATACGTTGTTAACCTTACTATCGCAAATTTCGACGAACCGTTAACAGATTATCAATGCAGGGACTTCTGCGCGGTATTTGTTAGCCGGCTAGAGCTCGCGGAGGGTCGTGGGGGTTCCAGAAGTATGCACCGATCTTGAATATACCGCTAGAAGTATAACGGATCACCATATTTACATGTATCTTATCTTTTCCCCAACATCACCAGTATTTTAATAATTTTTTTTTCACTTATTCATTTTGTTCCAATAATTAGATCGCCAAAATATAAAGAAAAATAAATTATAAACCGAAAGATGAATAAAATTAGAAATTAAATCAAATAGAAAGGCAGACTAATAACACAAATCCCAAAATTAAACTGTTGCTACCACTTTTGAGTAACATGTTGTATATTTCTGGAATAGCGGGCGACAGTTTTACTAATCTACCTTACATACTCGTAACTGGAAGCTTTACAGAACAAAACTTCGAAATGAATCTTAACTAAACTTAACCAATAAAGAAAATCTTAGGGAGGGGAAGTCCGGACGGTTTATTTTATTCTCTTAATTAATTGTTAGTGAGAGCTTTATATAGTAAAATTAGGGTTACTTATAATAAGGCTTAAATATTAAACTAAAAAATTATAAATATTAGAAAATTTACCGTGAAGTAGAATTACTGCAAGGTGTCGGTCGTATCCACATCAGCTGCTCGACTTAACATCCGTTAAGTTAGGTAGTTTATTATAAAATTATGTCGGCATATGAAGTCAAATATTGGTACTTAAATTTTTGTAATTAAATTGTTATTTTTGTTTGTTGTTGTATATTATTTTGTAATGGTCGCACAAATTATGACCTTTTGTTATATATCGTTTATTAATACATTTTTTCTTTTTTTTTCGGAGTTCATTTATAGGTATTAATTACACAGGACGACGCCACCTTTATATCTTAACCCTATTGTGTTCTGTTATTCTTATTATATATTCCACATTAGTAATAATATTTGTTCTTAGTTACAATATTATTATACACCCACGGCACTTTTAAGTAGTAGACACCTTAGACTATTAGAATAAGTTCTTAATCTGAAGTCCCATATAACTACTAACTAATTGCTAAACTTTTTTTTTTTTTTTATAATTAATGTGGCGCACAATTTATTTTTAGGGTAAAACAATGGTCGTGTTTTCGTTATATATATTTTAATTTTATTTTTAAATTTTAAGACCAAAATACGGTTCGCTTCAATCGTTCACCTTGTACATTCGTGTGATTTGATGAATTTGATCAGCATTTTTGTACATAATAATGCCATATATCTAGGTTTATTACTCAAGTGAAAGCTTCTAAGCAATGTAAGTATGGTAAAAACGGCAGCAATTTTTTGTGTATAGCATACTAGAAAATTGGACTGTTTTCAAAATATTAACAATAAATTTAATTTATATGTATACATATTTTAACATATTCTGGCAAGCAAATTCTGTTGAGCTACATGGTTCCGTACTGGTATTGGAAAGTTCGGGTTTTGAAATTGTATACAGGACGAACTATTAGAATGTTATCCATATGATGATGATGATTGGACCCCGCCAAAATCGTTAACTACAGAATCTACAGTGAACCACTCTGATTTACCAGTGAGAAGTAATAATGTTACTATGCTTCCAAATTCTAATCAACCATGCATAACTCAGCAACATCAATGGCTCCTTCATTTCCCTTCTCCATCTTAAACGAAGAAATCAGTAATGTTTCATCAGCTTCGTCACCAAAAGTTTTCGGACCATCAGTGTTTTCCAAGATAGGGATAATTTGCCGAACGACATATTGTTCAAACTCGGAAATTAACAAAAATAACGTTCCAGATACAACGCGTTTGTCAATTACATAGTTGATAAACTAAGAAGTTTTTAGTTCTAAGAAGAAGAACGTTATTCCAAACCGAGTTCTTCGATCAGCTGCAGATAATAAAATTAGAACGTATTCTGAAAGTTTCAAACAAAGACATTAACAAAATAACACCATTTCACTTCATTTTTTATTCGAAAATGATGGTCACCTCAATGAGAAGCAGAAATATCTATCTGAACCTAACTTCGGATAAAACGAGAAATGCATGAAAAATACCAATTAGAAACAGAAAGTCTGTGAATGCGTTAAGAGAATCGGTGAAATATTGGCAACCAAATGTACTTGAAAAAACAGGCGACCTTTCATTGGAAAACGTAAAAGGTTTTGGAGATACATGAAAGATTGTTACGCCATTAAACGTTTTTTTAACAACAATCCTGAAGTCTTTCCCTCAATTAAACTAGATTCAGGAAACTTGGCCATTCATATGCAAAAGAAGTTGTTTGTCCCAGCACTTTGTAGAATTAACCGTGAATGCGGCAGCATTCACCAGTAAAACTAAATATTACATTATTCTTCTTCGAAATCGAAAAACTTACTATTCGAAAGTAAGAACTCAAAACTGGAACATATTAAAAATTCATTGCGTTTGGAAAAAGATGATAAAGCAGTTTGAAAAGCAACTGCGCAATATTTTAACGAAAATGTGCAATTTACTTTGTAAATTTTCCGTAAGTACCCATGTTGAATTAATAATGTTTTTATTCTAAATATGTAGTCATTAAAAAAAAAAACAATTTTCATAACCCGACTTATCCCGAAACAGAATTGTTCAATTTGGAGTGAAGATAATCCACAAGCCTTTGCTAAAACCATTACATCCACAGAAAATCACTGTTTGGTGCGCTTTATGTGCCTGTTGCGAGATCCTTCATCTCACATATTCGGACCATTCATTCAAATTTTCACCATTGTCATCATTCATAAAATGCATGTAAAGGTACGACATTTATGATTGCAAGAAGGCGGAAATTAAAGTTGGCAAATTCAACTAAAATACTTCATCACCAAAAATAAGGAAATAGTTAAAAAATCACTTATGCTAAATCTCGAAGCATAGCAAAATTAACATTTCCATAATTTTGTAAATAATACAAAATTCTTAAGCGCGACCTTGTATATATTTTGCATATGAATGACAATGACAATAAATAGGAAACATACAGACATAAAAATAAAATATTGTTACGATTTTGCCTTGTCAATCAAGGTTCGAATCACTGGATTGTGAATAAATACACTGCTTCAATTTTAACTCACACAATTTTATTTACACAACACAATTTATTATACAACACAATTTTCACAATTAATTATTATAATTATAACACACTTTTTAATTATCACTTTAATAATCGCTTTAATAATCACTTTAATAATCTTTCTATTTAACCTTCACTGTATCACGTTTAAAATAATACTCAGCATTCCACGTCAACGCGCGCCTTTATATACCAAAATATTTGTTTCTAGAATAATCCTACATGCGCAGCAAATATGTTAGTATAGAAATGACGCCTAAATGTTGTTTATAAATTATAAATGTAATTGAACAATTAATGAAATTAACTTATTCTATTCCACTCTAGGTGTCACCGTAACAATATGTTATACATTTTATATTTTAAACCAAAACATTTTATTTTATATAATTAAGCATTATATGTTTTCATATATTGTAAATACGGAAGAAATTTACTTTTGGAAATTGTAGTATATAAGGTAAATAGTTTTAATGTTAAGATTAGTGGTGAATAAATACTTAAAATGTACAGTATCAGTAGAGTTAGTATTAAGTAGTTGAGTAAAAGATATATTGATCTTAAATTAAAGTTATACAAGTGCAAAGAATAGAATGTAAAATTAAATTATAAGTTATACTATAAATATACTACAATATATTATTCAAATCATTAACAACATATTAATGTGTTTAAGATTTTATTTAAGTTTGGTGAGTAAAACTATTTTATTAATTAAGAGATAACTTTTCATAGTTATCTCATTCCCTAACAAATATATATAATTCACAACATATTCACATCATATTTACATCATTATTCAATAATATACATATCATATTTACATCATGCCGTCAACGGTGAACGGGGTGAACGGTACAGAGACAAGATTTCTAACTTTTTTGTATCCAATTGGCTGGCATAAATCTTGCAGCGCGAGATACAATTAATTTACTCAAACAATCATTTGAAGAAAGACTGATTTCACGTAATGGTCCTTCTAATGGGCCACCGAGATCGTGTAATCTAACTTTATTATACTATTTTCTTTAGGGATATGTTAAGTCTTAAAAATTAGTTGTGTTTATTCTTAAAAATTAGTTGTCTACGCCAATAAACCAGAGACATTTGAACACTTGAAACACAATGTTCTGCGAGTTATTAGTGAGATACGGCCGCAAATGGTGCGAGAAGTGTGTGCAAATTGGACATCCAGATTGCGCCGTCTACTCGCCAGCCGCACCAGCCGCGGCATTTTAATTTAAAATTGTAAACCTCTAAGAAAAACACATTTTACTTACATTTTACCATTTCGTGGATGCAATCGAATTAACAAACGATTCTTTTTGAAATCATAATTTAAAATTGTAGTTTTGAATTATTATGTGTAGTCAAAATTAAGTAAAAAAGTCGTGACGAAATAGGATATTTAAGTTTCAAAGTAGGACGGAGGACATGCGACCCTATATTTCAGGTAGGTACCTTCGAGCAGTAATTACTTATCACATACACATAAAATGGTTTATAAACGTACGTATATTTTTATTTTTAAATTATTTTAAGAACATTTTATGGTAACGGAGCTTTTGGCAAATGTTCACCTTGTGGCTGGAAACCATTTTCATCAGCAATATACGATAGAGAATATTGTTTGCCATCATCTCCAACATAATTTATAATTCCACGCACAACTAAGGCTTCGTCCTCTTTGCCAATATTTTTTAACTGTCCTTGTTCCTGTTTAGCCTGGCCATCACTGGTCTCAAACCTTTAAAGTGTATACATATAAAGCATATAATACGGAGTTTTGTTTAGATCGATAAAAAAAATTTCGTAAATTTTACTTACGCATAATTAAATTCGCCTAGTCCAGCATTATTATTATCGTAGCGCAAAATGTGAGCATTTCTTGGATCGTCCAATGCAAGTACAGCGACAAATAACGCAAACGAAATCAAAATAATTTTATTCATTTTGTAAGATTTAACTTTCGAATTTTACTATATATTGATAATACGTTAAACGAGATGTTACTGATACGACTGTGATAAAATTGTTGGATTTTATACAAAAATCGAAACCGATTAATTTTTGAAAGTACGTGCAATTCATGCAATACATTCGCTTTAAATCGTTTGAAATTAATGTATAGTATATACAATCTCCCCATAACAGCAACTCATCTTTTACTTTAAAAACCATTTTTTTCATTATAATCACTGCCCCGTCATACTAATGAATTTCGAATTATTTTTAAATTTTTAGTGGCTTTTCCCAAATCGTTTTTTGGTTTTCGGGATATGCTGGGTTGTGTTGCTCACTAGTTGAATTGATATGATATGATGATATGATAGAGGCGTACAGGCCAGCCATAACGGCGATCCTAGGTACGTTACCATAATGCTGAAATATCAACAATCAAATAACAAATTATATCTGAATGTGAATAATATTTCAACATCATGCGGGCCCAGGCCCTGCCTGCATCCTTAACAGATAAGGTTATTTAGGAAAGGATGTTAGTCACAGAAACAACTAGGGCGAACCGCAGCAAAGTCGTTATTTAACTACTTAAATATATTAAAATGTTAGTCTCAATTAAATTCATACTCTAGATTTGATTTTGTTAGTTTATTAAATTGGGTTAGTTGTGGTTGAGGTAAAGGATACTAATACTCATCATATGTATTCGGCATCAGTCATAATAGACTGGTTAGGTTATTTAATTCACATCTATGGGTCATCTCATCATATGCTGTTTGTAACCTTATTTTGCCCTATCTTCCAACCCAACACCATCTAACCGAGGGACTTTACGTTCGTAATGACTCGACAGCATTATTATACATATGATGACATTAATATTCCGTTACTCTTGTACAAAAAATTTAAATTAAATTCGGTATTGTCATTCAACTACCTATATTTAAATTCATCCAACTAAAAGCAGGGTTGATTTACATCTAACATTCACACACTTCACCAAAACATAACCTGAATTCAACCAGAAAGATCGTTGAGAAACAACATTCCATAGCAAAAAGTCTTTGTATCGTGAACAATTAGATTGTATTGAGTTTATCCTCAAAGCGTAAGTAATTTAATAGACCCCCTGATCAAGAATGTTGCAACCACAATCTTCCCTGACCTTCGGTTATGTTCAAAAACATCAAATAATAATAATAATAATAATAATAAAATAAATTGAATTATATTTGTCGACAACTTAATTGTTTTAAGTCAGAACTTTCGACAAAATTTCAATTTATTGGAGTTGTTTAAGTTAAGGAACGAAGGAACACAAAACAATCCAGAAATGTCTCGGCTCTAGAACGTTTAGAAGTCATTTAATTAATTTAGAAACTTGTCTCTTTATGTATAATAACCCACCTAGCGGAAGAATGGAGCAAATATTCACACATCGAAGAGACATCTACCACCAAACCAATTAATTATAAAATCGGCCATTTGAGAAGCAAACATTCACAAATCGAAGTGGCATCTACTATTAAATTCAGTAACTATAAAATGATAAAATCCTCCATTTGTAAATTTGGATTCAATAGCGTCCTTCTATTCTAATTCTGACGTAAACCTTAACGTACGTATTATTATAAAGCTATCATTATTAAAGTGTATAAAGTTAAAACAAATTAATTAAAATATTCAGTATATAATGTTAAATTCAAATCAAATAATCAATATCATTGGTATTAACCGATTGTTCTCAATTATCAACTATTTGGGTAAGTTTTATTAGAAGATATGTATAACTTCATAACAAGGACTAATATAATCGTAAATTTATTTCTATAAAAGTATTTTGTTCTTTACGGTACCATGAATACTTTTCAAAATTATTCAATCATACAAGTGCCTCCCGATGGTAATTGCTTGTTCTCTTCATTAGTAACCCAAATAATATCCTGTCATAAATGGCGTAGTGAATATAGGAACCATGCAAAAAATCTTAGAGAGACGACTGTTAATCATATTTGCCGTAATGTTACTCGTTATAAAACCAGTTTAATCGAATCAGCCAAGGATAAATGGCCTGAATTAGAAGCTAGCGATCAATTAATCAATTTATTTCTTGTTGAACTTGCTCGTGATAATACTTGGGGTGGTGAGGAAATATTACAGGTTACATCAGAGATATATCAGGCCAAAATCGAAGTATATCAAGTCAATGCAGCTCCAATAATTTTTGGTAATTCAATTCAAAAAATATTTCGAGTACTTTATATCAATAACAATCATTATGATGGATTATGTAGAAATGATTTTATAAAATACCCTCTCATCCATCCACCTTCAATTAGTCACCTCATACAAGTGCAGACCGATTCTAGTTCATTCCGGTTACAACCAGTCGAATCCAGCAATCAACTACCTCCCATAATAACTAAGCGTACTGGTTTTAATGTAGGAACATGGAATGTTCGAGGTTGTGCTAAGGTTACAAAGCAATTAATAGTCGATAAAGCTTTACATAAAGTTGGAATAGATATTATAGCTATACAGGAACAAATTCAGTTGCCCTTCAAATCAACACTCCACATTATAATTAGTATTTGAGTCATAGAAAAAGAGTGATGCCCACTGTACGGAACCGTGGTGTTAAAAACCGAGTTGCAATATTAGTGAAACAAAATTGTGGACTAAAAGTGCGATATTTTAGTGGTATAACAGAAAGATTATGTTTTGCAATCGTAGATATCAAAGGATTAGGTGAAATATTGCTAATTTGTACCCATATCCGATCAGAGTTCAATTCAACAATTTCACATCTCTTAACTCGTAGAATATCGACAATTATACGAAAGTATAGTAAAACACGAGCTGTTTGCATTTTGGGCGATTTTAATGCTCATATAGGATTGGACCAATTAAATTTATCACGTAAAAAAATATTAGGGCAAAATTTATATCATCAAGAAACTGATGAACGTGGCGATATATTAATTGAGTTTGCACTACAGAATAATTTATCAATTTGTACCACTTTTGGTCGTAGATCCTGCCTAACTACTTGGAAAGGACCTAAATCATCATCCCAATTAGATCATATATTGTTCAATCCCGGAAAATCATTATTAGAGATAAAACATGTAAAAGGCACATTTTCAGAAAAAATTCAAACGAAGGAAAAAGGTAGACTAATAAAGAAATTTATTTCGGATCATAAATTAGCAATCTGACTCACGGAAGCCGATTAGAATTTCATTGCATCCACATGAAGACTACGAAAGTCATAATTTTAGAAGATGGAGAGTTGATTTATTAAAAGATCCAACTATCTTAAAACAGTATCAATCCAACACAACAAAATTTCTGGTTATAGAAGGTTTAATATTAGATGCTACTTTCAATTTCCCAATGATAACAACAGTTGAAATAGTTTGGAGGGCTTTAGTGCATTCTATAAAGGCTTCGTCAGACTATGAAAGTCATGAATTTGACTTTCATTAATTTATTTATTAATTAATAAATTAATTATTTGTGGAAGTCCTAGAGATTACCCCATCGGGAAATTACGTTTAAAAATTAGGTCCATCTATCACCTAAACCATATCAAAAGCTCAACTTGGAATCATGACTATAAGATCCTGATCTTAAGCAATTTGTCCTTATGGTTTCGATATTCTTCATGTTTGATATGAAAAATCGGTTAAATTCGGTTAACTAGTGGCTAGTTTTAACCAAACAAGCCACTATGACTAAGGGACAGAAAGTAGCAATAAATTCTTTGAAAACTGCTTTAAGAAGGACACCACGTAATCCTCACCTAATCAGAAATTGCCGATATAATATTCAACAAGAATTTAGAAAATCCAAATCAGAAGAATGTAGAGAACTTTTCCGAAATTTAAACAATGTAAATCCTTTTAGTCGACTCCGCCAAACCTATCAATTTATTCGTTCATATAGACAAAATTTTAATAAGATGGTAAGTACCTACATTCCTTTATCAGGATGGGAGCAATTATTATCAACTACCTCAGGTTCCGCCGTTCCTCTAATAACTGAAAAGGATCATTGGCCATTAGGATTACCTCCAACCCAGGAAGAAATAGAAACCATCCTATTTTCCATTAGAAGAGGAACTGCTCCTGGTTTAGATCAGATTTCAATTGAACTATTACAAGCTTTACCTGATGAGGGAATGAAGGTCTTTCTATATGTTTTACAACAGGTTTAGCTGTTAAACACCCCACCAAGTGAATGGTTAGAAACGGTCCAGTTTCCTTTACCAAAAAAACAACGACCCAGTACCATCACAAATTATAGACGAATAACTCTTTCAGACACTGGGTATCGGGTATATGCAAAATTCCTATTATCTAGGTTTGAAGAGATACACACTCAGATAGGATCATACCAGGCTGCATTTATCCGCAATCGGTCGACCGATGACCATATGTTTGTTATACGACGTGTTATCGACGAGGAATGGAAAACAGGAAAAACAATTTATATCCTATCACTTGATCTAAAACAGGCCTCCAATAAAGTTGATTTTAACCAAGCAACTATTATTCTCTCTCATATTGGAATTCCCCATCATCTTGTTAATAGAATAATACGAACTTGTATGCATGAATTAACATCAATCATATGGTATAAACAAAGAACTAGGGCATTTCAACGTGGCATGGGGTTCAAACAAGGATGTCCCTTTTCACCTACCCTATTCAATTTAATATTGGATTCCGTTCTACAAACCCTCGCAGAAGTCATTCCTGGTTTACAACTTTCGCAAGATCAAGAAATTAAGTTGCCATTAATATTAGCCTATGCCGATGAATTGTTACTCGTTAGTGATGATTTAAACGTCTTGTCTAATAATCTAGAAGAATTGGTTCCTCTACTACACTCAATAGGATTAGATGTAAATGAACGCAAATCTGAAATTCTCACAACACCAAATAATGAAAATATTACGAGCGTAGCAATAGGTGGTCTGAACTTTCATGTTAGTTCAACTTTGCGATATTTAGGCACTTATATAACTGCCTAGGGAGTGCAAATTTACCGATTTTTCAATTTACCGGTAAACGGTAAATTTTGTGTAAGGTCGGTAATTTATCGAAAATTTACCGGTAAATTGAATTTAAATAATAATTTGGTACTATGCCTTAGCTATTAAACCAGTGAAAAATTAATAAACCAGTGCTTGAAACAAATTAATGTACGTTATAAAATAAAATAATAAATAAATTCATTACATACAATGAAATTCATATCACAAACTAATTGTTTATATATGCTGTGTTTGGCGAGTGGACCGACAACATTTTTTGGCTGATTGGAGAGGGAGAGGGCGGTCATTTGGGAGCTTTCATCCCACGGAATTGATGTTCTAAGTAGCTCGGTAAATGAAATATAATATTTTAAGTTTGTTTTAAATAACACAAAATCTCGCCTTTAAATGGTCACTTTTGTGTTTGTAGTTGAAGAGACACGAAATAGCATTTATTGTATTCCTGCAATATAATTTTATTTTAAATAAATCATGTAGTACAATTGGTTTAAGAAAAATGACTTATGGGCTTCCAAATCATAAAAAAATTGTAGAAGTATGAAAAATGTCACCATCTATTTCATTTAAAAAAAACTAATGGTTATTTTGAAATTAGCATTTTTTTTAAATATCTCTAGTTTTTGCCCTTTCCAATGTATACTGACATGTCATAGAAATAACTCATTTCGTGGTAAAATACGAAATATCAGATTAAGAAAATACGTTTTAAGATATTAATAAATTTGAAATCAACTTAATTTATTAGATATATTTTAAAATTACCTCCTCAATTCCGTATATGCATGCATGGCATCTTTTTTTAATCTCCACGGTTGTTGCGCGAAGTTGCATTTCATTTTTGTTTCAAATGCGGCGCTTATCCTTTCAAATGAAATTTCTCTTGTGGATAGTACCTCTATTGCGAACACAAATTCCTTATAATGTGGGCCAATAAATAGGAAAACCCCTACCAATCAGCACATCTTACAAAACTGGTAAAAACAGCTCAGATAGCTCATTCTGAAAAAAATCGAGACAAATATTTTCGGAAAGGGCTTCTGGCGCATCATATGGACCGATAAGGTTTCGACCAATAACACCAGCCCAAACATTAACGCTGAACTTCCGTTGGAAAGAATCCTGCTTTTTCTTGTGTGGATTTTGGCCTTTACTGTCCCAAAGAAGCAGATTATGTAAATTCACAATTCCCTCACAGTTAGACTCATTTGTTCACAAAATCCATACCTCTACAAAACTTCAGCCGTCTAGCATTATCACCCTTTTCGTGACTAAGAACAATTTAACAAGAACAAAGTGAAATACACGGGCACTTCCGGTAGCAGATAGAGACATATTGACTAATAGCACAAGGTAATTAACACCCGTTTTACTTATTTTTTAAAATCTATCAATAACTTAAAAAACATTTTCTTAACCTTGGCACAAATAACTCTGACAAATAAGATCTCGTATTTTGACCACAAAATGAGGGTTTTCTATGACACGTCAAGGCATAAACTAGAGAATTTTATAAAGCAAAATTTATTTCAAAATAACCATAAGTTTTTTTTAAATTTATTTAGACTGTGGCGTTTTTCATAATACAACACATTTTTTTGGATTTAGAAGCCCATTAGTCATTTTTCTTAAACCAATTGTATTAATTAATGATTTATTTAGAATAAAATCATTACATTGTAGAATACAATAAAAGTTATTTCGCGCCTCTACGACTATAAACACAAAAGTAACCATTTGAAGGCGAGATTTTGGGTTATTTAACCGTTTGAGCCCCATAGGGTATTGAAAAAACACTAACAGCGCAATCGCGCTTTCTCTAAATGAGAGGGGAAGATAAAATGAAGGAGATGAAAAGGCAATCTATTGAGACAAACCTAGTGTAAAATGTACTATTTACATTAAAAGGAGCTGTTTGATGCACTAGCTTCAGATATCTGAGTGCGTGACTACGACAATCGGTAACGCACCGTCAGTTGTCGACAATGCTCGAAATGTGTTGGGTTTTTCAACATAAAATCCCAACAGGGTGATCGCGCTGCTTGGGACTCAAACGGATAAAACAAACTTAAAATATTATATTTCATTTACCGGGCTATACTTAGAACATCAATTCCATGGGGTGAAAGCTTCCAAATGACCCCCTCCCCCTTTAAATCTACCAAAAAATTTTATCAGTCCACGCGCCCACCCTGTATAAGTTCATTTCGTTTCATTAAATAAAATTCATTATATAAATCTTTAGTAGGTATAGCTACATTATTCTACATAATAATTCTAATTATGTAGTATATGTGAATTCTGTACCTTATATAAATCCTTTGTTCGATTAAATTTAAAATATGCTCTTCATGTTTTTCAATAAAATGCGCCCTGTTATATACTAGCACTGAATTGCGCCCTATTAATTATAAATATATTTTTACCGAAAAAATCGGTACATTTGTAAAAATTTACCGATAAATCGTAAATATATTTTATACGGTAAATACGGTAAATCGGTAAATCGGTTAACGGTAATGCACTCCCTATAACTGCCGGACTAAGCCGTTCAGAGACAATCCGAAAACGTTGCCGGCAAGCACATGGTGTTGTGAAAATGTTGACAAGATTTCTTCGTGAACACAAATTACGAGTCGCTGTTTTGACTAAAGTATGTCGTTTACGATTAGCACGTTATGAAACAAGTTTTTTAATACAATTATTGCAGTATTGTACTAATCGGCCTCTAAGAATATGTGTTAGAAGAGTTTTGAAGGGAAAAACAATAAATCGGAGAGTTACTGCATATCGTATATCCTATTGGGGCCATATTCTCAGAAGAACAAGAGGTCATTTATTACATGCGGCAAGGAAATTTACAAGAAATTATAAAAAAATTGGTAGACCTATTTACACTTGGCATGATTCACTAAAACAGGATATACAGAGAATATCAATTCCTGAAACTCGTTTAAAAATTGCCGCACACACAGGAAAATCTGATTTAAAAAAGGAAGTTGATTTAATTTATGACTCAGATAACCTTTCCACAAATGAATCTGATGATTACGTATACAGTTCGGACTCCCATTTAGTATTCATTATTTAAATTGTTTGTACACCAAACCCAAATTACCAAACCCAAACTAACCAATCCCTCTTCTTTTCCTATCCTGGGAGTTGAAAAGATGAATTATGTGTCATACATAGCCTCTTCTCATCTAGTCGGAGATCACCAGCCTTCTCGAGGCAACTCCTGTCTAAACTAATGGTGACACGATGACAAAGGTGAAAATCCGAACCTTGGAACACAAAAACATATACCAAAAGAGGGAATAAATAACCTCTCAGGCCGGCTCGAAATCCAAACATACGATCATCAACCTCTCACCAAGTAAGCATGTTAATACAATAAAATAAAATGAAAAAATACAACCTGATTTCCATGATATATCCCCTTTTTATGACCCATCCGTTCCATTTATGGTCATTACTCTGTTTGATCCAGAATTCATTTAGCCAGGCAACTTTTCATTGCTTCATCTTCTTTGATTGGTCATTTTGGTTGAGGATCTACTAAGAATGCAACTCCTCATTCTCATTCCCGATTATTATTAATTTTATTAATAATTAATTTTAATTTTATTATTTATAAATTTACATATGCCACTCCACCTCACCACCCATATACACACATCACAATCATAGTGTTAATGCTATTACAATAGATTTACACTAATTAATTTAATCATGTGTAATTCAAAACATTAACATTAAATATTTTCCGTGTTGCTCACTAGTTGAACTCTACAAAAATTAATTAAAACTGTTGTTGGTATGATAAATTACATATAGCATATATAGGGTGGAACAAAAAAGTCTGCTGACCTAATATACATTTTTTGGTTAACATAACCTAATTTGAATAATTTTTTTTTATAATTTATGTTCGCGACTTGAGTTCGGTACTAATGAGTGTTCCATGTGCGTTCACACCACAAACAATAAAATAATTTGCGTTTATAATTAAACTGAATGTTTAATTATTTGTGAAACAACAGCGCATCATAATATAAATTCACCAGAATCATCATCTTCTGTTATCGTCTGCCGAACATACCGGCTTAGTCCTCACAAATTTCCCAGAAATTACTCATCAATCCATTTAAGAAGATTATCAAGTCGAACTTAAAAATCGTTTATCGTATACAAATGTTAAATACAACAACTGGGTATTATTACAGTACAGACCATAAAAGCCACATCAAAATTAGGTTTAATTGATTGTAGCAAATGGCTAAAACATACAAAAAAATGGAGCAAATTGATTATAAAATGACAGAAATATTTTGTGATAATCCAGCAAATGTAATTTTGTATCAGTATATTGTTTTGTATGCTGCTCTGTCTATTTTATCCTTTTTGCTCCTTAATATAATTTAAAGAAGAAAGCGACGTATACAATGTATAAGAAAAATGAAAAACTATTTTGTATTATCGTTTTGGATAAAATAAAATTGGGCGAATTGTTATCAATGGGTATCCCTTTTTATTTTTTTGCTCTATTCTTAAAAATTAAAACGGAAAAAGGATGAACAAGAAAAAAAAATTGTGATTCTATAAATCGGTTCAGTCTTTAAATTTATATTACATCTCGAGCGAGAGTAAAAAAGGACATCTATATAGCTAGAGATGTTATGTTATATAAAAAGTTCAAAGTTGATATCATTAAAAATGTTCGGAAAATTCAATTTTAGAAAATACATTTAATATATTTTCCCGTTCTACTCGTTTGTTGGGTAAATTGTACCAATATATAAAGAAAAGTTCTGGGTGGTGTAAAACGGTGGGCGTTGAATATCGCCTTTGATTTTGATGGCCTAGAAATATATAGTGCGGCTAATGGTTTTGAAATGTGCTTATATGATGAATTTACATCGATTCTATTGATTACGAGTCAAAATGTGTTTCGGATGGATAATCCTTGTTAGTATAAATAACAAGGAGCTATTACAATTTGTACAATTTATTGCTGGATGAAATTAAATTTTTATTGGAAGCAGTTACGTGTTTTGCTCAAAATGTAGTTGGAATTGGTATACATAAAACGCAAATTGTACCGATTTATTTATGTATGTGTAATAATATATTTTGCAATACAAACATTATAGTTGGGTTTCCAGCCTTACACGTATTTGTGCGTGCGGATATAGAGTCAGAGGTACACAACGTAAAATCAACAACAATTGGCATCGACAGGCTTAAGCTAGCATACGCAAAGCTTGTGGTAAACTATTACGTAGAGGACATAACTATCTCACCACCTTCAATCTCGATTTTTGATAAATATCGAGAATCGAAAACAGCAACATGATCAAACAGAAGCGTGAGCAAATTGACCTGAGTGAGGAAAGAACATCTGGCTTAGCAGTGTTACCATCAGAAAGGTTCGAATTTCGTTCGTTGATGAAGAATTCACAGGGAATATTGTTGAGGTTGTTTAAGGAACTGTTGGAAGTTCTGAACTCCAATGGGATTTATTAGTTGTCTTGTCCAAATGCGATGGGAATGCAGGAGCGTAAGCACTGTGCACTACATTGATTCGAATTGTGTTTCTTGGTCTGCCGTGATAGACGGACACGATATTTTTAGATAAACTCATAGTAGAAGATATTGCTTACGCTTTTGACAAATGACCGCAAAAAATTGGTGGTGTACACTTTTCAACATCATTGCACACTAAGAAGTTTTTAAAATCGTCCGTAATATATTTATAATTTTTATTATATTTTTTCGGCTTTTCGGACGAAATATTATTTTTAATGGCATCTTACAAAGTTTATGACTATTTTAGTCACAGACAAAAAAAGAAACCATTTAATCACAATATATCTACCACAAAGAAATGCATGCCTCCATTTTTAACCCCTAGGTAATGTGTAAAAATACACAAACCCTTACAAAAATGAGAACTTCCTTAGGTCTCTTTTGGCAGTTTGGTTTCGTACTGATAAAAAGTTGGTCTACTCATCAGATTGCAACAACTAAACTACAAAAATTCAACTCTTGCTTTGTACCGATAGTACAAAACAAGAACTTATCTATTTAGCGAATTATGTCACCAAATTATAAAAAAATTATAATTGATATTACGGACGAATTTAAAAACTTCTTAATTATATTGTGTATGCTTAGTACACATACATAATGAGAATTTCCAGAAGTTTCTGATTTGGTGACATAATTCGCGAGGGAGTGCATTTTCCTACTTTTTATTGTAGATATATTGTGAGTAAATGGTTGCTTTGTTTTTTGTGACTAAAATAGTCATAAACATTGTCAGATGCCATTAAATATAATATTTTGTCCAAAAAGCCGAAATAATCTAATAAAAATCATGTCATTGCAGACATTTATAAAGTTCCAATTGAAGCTGCCACTTCCAGTATACAAATTTCTACCAAATTACGCAAGGATTTTTCAATTAAAAGAGATAAATTTTGTAGGAAATTTTATTCCGAATTTCCGAATCTATTTTTTAATATATTGTAGAGATGTGGAATTTTGGTGAACCAAAATTTTCCTATGAAAACCAAACGGTAAAATTTAAAAACCGATCTAAATTAAAATGAAATTACAAAATATTTGTTTTTAATCGTTTTTTCGTAAATGCTATGTACGAGTACTTTTAAAAATATTTACAAAAAAAGCTCCTATGAAAACTGTCACTTCGGACCGCCACAGAAAAGTATGTGAAACTTCTCACTTAAACTTTTTCCTGGAAGATACAAGTGAATTTTGGTCGACATTGGTCTATCGGAAATGACAGCTTTCTTAAGAACTTCGTTTTGCTAATATTTTTAAAAGAACTCCCAATCAATCAAACCGATTGGCCTGTACTAGGCTGATTTTTTGTTGAAAACCAGTTATTTATAAAAAAACGTAATTTACACTTAAATTATGGAAAAATAACGTTAATAGTTGCAAGTTTGATTAAGAAATTTTTAATTTATAATCATACTTCATTATAAATATTTACTTCCACTTTCCGGAAAAAATCAGTACGATTTCCCAAATAATGAGAAATGATTACAAGTATGAATTTTCATCCCAATCACTCAATTCGTCAGGGCTGTTGAGTAGCTACAACATTTAGTAAGCACGACACCACGCACATACACGCAAATACACAAAGATTTTTTTAAAAACCAATTTTTTAACTTCAACAATTATAGCGAATTATAAATTTGCAGAAATTTTGAGGAGTTTTGAAAAAACACTGTCGAAGAATACGAAACAGCGCAACCGCGCTTTCTCTAAATGAGTACGAAACCCAAGAGCGCGATAGCGCTTGGTCTGTTTTATGTCCAAAAATATCAAGCAGCGCGATGGCACTTAGTTTATTTTATATCGATGAATCCCAATCGGAGCAATTCGGTGTTTTAATAATACAGTAAACCCTCGATTTAACGGACCCGATTTAACGGATGCTCGATTTAGCGGACAATTTTTTTTTATTTTCCAGTTTTCGGTTATCGATTATGATGGGATTGGGTATGTTGGATGGAAATGGGATTATCAAATGATTTTTGGAAGACAGAAATATTTTGATCCAAATAGAATTGTACTCATTGTTAGCTCTGAAATATTTTGGATATGACGGTCGCTTTTGTGCACAGCCAAAGTAGTAAATGAATCAAAAATTCGTCTGTTCTTCAAATCGTCCACGATACCATATTTGAACAGAAGATCAGCATTTATTAATCAACCTGTCTACTACCACGATAATGAACGGATTTGTTAACCGACGCTTACGAACGAGATTATTCTTTAAAAGTTTTGTACCGTAAATGGAAATTGGGAATACGTTTACTATGGTAAGATTGCACACGGGGTCTTTTGCATTTCGGGGAAATTTGTTGACGGGAATCATAATTACTTGCCGTCGAATCGATCAGAAATGGTGAGCAAATTTTCATGATTATATGAACGAAAAGACGGCAGAACAAACCATCCCTTCTGTCTGCCAGCTACCTGTCGGAAACTACACGGCTTATTACATTTATATGTACGTAACCCGAAACGGTGGTAATAGTAGCAGTTTGTGGATCAAAATAATGATTCCGATATTGATCTGGCTCAGTGTTAGCTGAAGATCTGTCAGATGTTGTTGCAATGAAGCACGACCAAATCATAGAAATTTAATTTTTAATTTATTTGAATCTTTTAATTCTTTGTCGTACACTGAATTTCACCAAATTTCTCATTGCTCTTCCAATTAAAGGAAAAAGTGTAAGTTCGAAGTTTTTTTCCGAATACATCTGAACAATTTTGTTGGAAATTTAATTTAAAATCTTTTTATTTTAATTTTTTTGTCCGTAAATATTTGCAAAGCAATCCGTAACAACACAACAGGAAACGTCACTTTCAATACATTTCGGGAATAATTATCTGGGTCGATAATGGTGCAAAATTGTATTACAGGCTTTTAGTTTTTTGTTGTTGTTCTTATAAATGAGTGCATCATTTACATCGATTGATATTTTGCAATACCGAAAGCACCATCATACTTCTTGCAATTTTTTCATAACCCAAAATCCAATTACATTCCATTGAGCATAATAATAAAAAACTATATCAGAATTAATTCCTTTTTTTTTTAATTTCGAAAACCACTTCAATTTTATTATATGAACGGCATAGTTATTTTTATAGTGCGACCAAATTTTATCCTATTGTACCAACAGCAGTACATTATTAAATACCAAAGGGAAATGAAAAAGAAAAAAAAATGATTCCATTTATGGTATATATATGAAAAACTAATATAAAACAAAACCAGCCCCCAAAAAAGCTCAACATTTTAAAAACATTAACATTGTGGTCAAACATATAAACTTCATATAACAACAACAGCAGCAGCACCACCAGCAGTAGCAAGAAAACTTTTTACAGCTTTTTATTATCTCTTTTTATAACGTACTTTATAATGTATTATGGTGTGGTGGTACATCCATAATATAGGAAAAACAAAAGAAAATAATTGCAATAAAAAAAAACTCTAAATTGAACCAGAAAAATATAAAAGTTAGCAAGAATGTATAATCAAAATAACAATGGCCACTCATTTTCTTTATGACGTACTTGTAACTTAAAAATTTCGATTGTATATGCTCTATAACGTATAGTATTCAACTTGCATCAAATTCCAATCCATTCGCTTATTTCAACATCCGATTGTATACACGAAATAATGTGGTATACATTTTAAATTCCAAGCTCCTTGTTATACGTATAAACGAGCGAGTATATGCGAAAACACCCTTACATATTTTATTTTACATTTGCTTCCTTAAATATTTATAATTGTCATCCTTTTTTGTGTACATGTACGTACCAAATCACAATAACCCTGCTTATTTATATATTATCCCTCTAATCCTATTTTGTGACAAAATTTATTCAAGAACGAGTTGAATTTACTTTAAAAATCGTTTTTGTTTAGTATGTGTCTGTATATACCTTTTCCATATCCCCACAATAAGGTAGGAAGTGAAGTATCTTTTTATTGACATATATTAGTACCTAGATGGTGTGCTGTAAAATTTGCTGGATCATAAAATTCATTTCTAGTTACATAAATATAAAAGGGAATTGCTCGCATGCTGCAACGATTACTGCCATTTTAGGAATTGTCATTGTTTAATATTGATTACTCGGCATTCCAAAAATACCATCAAGGGTTATTTAATTTTGTGTTCGCTAAAAACAGTGCAGAACGGCTTCATGGATTTTGTGACACACCCAAAAAGACATACGCTTACTCCGTCATTGATGTACATGGAAACATTTCCACAACCTCAATTATAGCTGAGAAACAAATTTGGTTCCCATCAAAACCAGGGTATCACTATACCAAGACTGTACTGGTTTTGTGCTCTACTCCCGTTCAAATTATCACTATCAATTTCACAAAACGTAGGTTTGGTTTGAGTAACACACCTATACACTCTTGGACAGATTCAATGGTCACCCTGAGCTGGATAAAAGTAAAGTCACTCAAATTCAAGAAATTTGTCGTAACTACAGTGTATCACAAATACAAACAATTATTCAACCATCGCAGTAGAATTATGTAAATTCAACCGAAAATATAGTATATTGCGCTGCAGGCGCACCCACTATAGTGACATAGCTAAAAATGGTTAGAAACTTCTAAACTACCAATACCAAATCAATCTCTTGATATAATCAATCCTCAACAAAAAATCAAATCAACAAGAGTATTGACTACCGAGATTAATCAGATAGAATACAAAAATCTTCTAGGCAATTTTATGATGAAAAGCAGCCAGCAATATTAGCTCAAGCTTACATTCGAAAACGTTTTTGGCTTAGATGTCTCTAACAGAATCAAATGTCAATAGTTTCTTTAATTACACACTAATACAGAACAATTATGATAAATTAGCATATCGCCCATAAACCAATGGAATCGTCATTATACTTTCCGAAAAGTAATGACGATTCCAAAGGTTTTTTACCAGCAGTTAATAAAATAAACGCGCCACACTTGGTAAAACAGCGGCTTTGTTCTATACAATTTAAAGAACCAACGGAATTTGATATTTTCGTCCAATATTGTCGTTCAATATTTATCATACAAAGAAAGTTGTATCCCGCAATCGGTTAAGAAATGGCTTAGGTCCCTTTATATTGATAATCCAGAGGCATGTCCAAAGTTAATAGTAGAACCAACATAACTTGGTGCAACATTCCGCAATAAAATGGAACGTAACGTCATATATATAAATAACGGAAAACAATAGAACCAAACACAAAGCAATAAGATGTAGCACAATACAAAATCGCGCAAAAAAGAGCAACATCACGAAACACGATACATAAGAAGTAACATTCTGCAATACCATTAAGCAACATAGTTCAACAAAGTGATGCAACATTTTACAACAATAATACAGAACATGGCGCAATATATAACAACATTTGGCAATATTACACAACATGAGGCAACATCTTATGACACATTTTTTTGCAACATCATGTACGAGTAACAAATAAATTATCTAGAAATCAGAACTTCTTCTAATCGTTTTACTATTTGGTCAAAATCTTCCACGCCAAATTTAATGTTGAAAAAAAGCTACAAGCCCCCGGCCCTCACCGGTTGAGTCTACAGGGTGTCTCAATAAGAAGTTCAGATTTAAAAATTTAATAAAACAAAAAAGGCTTAATATGTACATTTCCAAATATATTTTTTTGTTTGAAAGTACAATCCTCCTGGTTATTTATGGAAAATGATTTCATTCGAATAGGACCCGCGGCTGGCCTTGGCGTACTGCATTCGGTCGGTCCAATTTTTGAGCACATTTTGGATTGTGTGCGGATCTATTTCGTCAATGTTTGCTTCAATATTGGATTTCAAATGCTCAATTGTTTGTGGATTGTCCGTATAACACTTGCCGGCCAATTCACGTCATTGTTTCGTCTGATAATGCGGCCATCAATTTTTTGACGCAGGTTTGGTATTATAACGCACGATGTTTGGCATGGCGCACCATCTTGCTGGAACCAAAGGTTGTCCAAATCAATATTTTTACGATATGGCTACAAAAATGATATTAACATGTGGCGGTATAGTTGACTCCTTTGGCCGTAACGGTCGCGCCGCTACGCCACAAGCCGCACCAAACAGTAACACGCAATGAGTGCATTGACTTCTCCACATATCCTTGTAGATTTTCTGATCCCCAAACGCGACAATTTTATTTGTTTACGAGCCCATCGAGATGGAAATGCGCCTCGTCCGAAAAGATGATTTTTTGAGCAAAATCCTCATCAAGTACGAGTTTATCGCAGGCCCACACAGTGAATCGATATCGAAGCGGATGCTCACGGGGCTTCAATTGCTGGATCAATTGAACTTTATAGGGCCATCAAACCAAGATCTTTACGCAGAATTTGTTGAATGGAAGACCGGCTGATGTTCATTTCCGATGCACGATAACGAATTGATGTTCTCAGCCGTTGTGCACATTTTCGGCCACCGCGGCCATATTTTCGGCTGAACGAACACGACGAGCACGGGTATGCGATGGTTTGTCGAATAGGTAAGCCCGTATCACGGGGGTATGAGTCCCGTGTTTTGACCAAATTTTGTACGACATTTTCTTGCGATTTCAAACCAATTGTCTTTGTTGTGGAAGTAAATTTTCAACATTTCCCACTTTTTTGAAGCTTTTAGCGACCCTTTTCGTCAACTAGAAATAATATAATGAGCTTATGACAAAGAAAAAATAACATTAGTGTTGCCAGAGCCAAAATAACCGATATGTCAAATCTGAATTGGTTATTGTTACACCCTATAAATTAAATTTTCCGACCCCTCTGAAGCTTTAACACTCTAAAGCCAATTTCGTCTAACCTGACAAAAAAATAATTTATTACTCATCTGATTAAGGTTGATTTTCCCTTTGCTAGGCTGTCGAAATTCGCTAGGCTATCGACCTAACATTTGACCCAACATCTGGTGACCTGGGGTGACATGTTATAATTTCGAATTTTCGAAATTCGAACTGAAAGTCGAACATTCGTATGTTGTAAAATGTTCGACTCGCGATTGTGATATTTTTTTATCACCGAGATTATTTGTAGTGAAGTAGAGGTTCGAATCACTATTTTACAACAACAAAACTATTTTAAAAAATTATTTTATAAATAATGGCTGGGACGTAAGTAAATAAAACGTAAATACATACTTTTATGTTATAATAAATATGATTATATTTTTATAATAACCAAGGCAAAAAAAATTCACGTCTATAAAACCATTCGAGGTTATGGTCGATTATATGGAGAACCATACCGATATGGTAACTGGGCAATTTTCCGGTTCTACCTCAAAACAAAAGTTAAGCGGCAATTGGAATGCTCTAGCTATTAAATTAAATGGAGAGGGCCCTCCAACACGAGATGCCGAAGCTTGGAAAAAAATATGTACATATTTATATTATACATCTATACAAAATGAGCACAATATTTACGGTTTTTTATACGTTAGGTGTGGGCTGATTATAAAAATAAAATAAAAATAAAAATGCGTAAGGTAAATAGTGACATTAACAAAACAGGTGGGGGGCCGCGCACTATATTTTTATTGCCATTAGAGGAGAGGGTTCTACAGCTTACCGGCTTAACGGAAACATTGGTTGGAGTAGGTGGTTATGATCCTGGTCATGAGTCTGAAGAAGAATTAACCATTCGTGTTGGTACATCACAAAATAATGCGAGCCAAACAGCTGGGATGATAGAAACGGATACAACTACTCGTATTACACCCACACCCATTACAACAGATACTGTTAACAGGACACAACGGAGACGTGCCACTGCTGCTACTCGGTTGTTTGAAGAACTCAGAAATTATGATAAACAGCTAGAAAGTCACATAAAAAGCCTCGAGGAATACCACTCTGAGACTATAATATTATTAAAAGAGGCCAACATCATCAGTAATAAAAGGTTGATGGTGGAAGAAAGGCGGCTAGCAGTAGAGGAAAAGCGGTTTATGTTGGCTGAAAAAAAATTAATATTGAAAGAAGCAAAAAAAAAAAAAAAATAAATAAATAAAAAGAATTTTTTTAAGGTTTACAATGGTTTTTTATTCATGAATTGGAACATTTTAAGAACAATTTAGCAAGTTGTTTCGTATTGATTCAGCAGTTTCACTTTGGAACATGTCGTCATATTGAAATTCAATCTCATGTACTACAGAAGAACCTTCATCAGATGGCCGTGCCAAATCGACCATTTCAAGTTTGTTTAAAAGGCAAATGTTGTAAAGCGCGGAACAAACATTTATAATTTTTACGACTTTTTTGGGTTCATATCGCAGCACTCTTTCTCCTAAGAGGCAACGAAATATGTTTTTTAATACCCCTATACATCTCTCAATAGGGTTACGAGATTTAGCATGTAATGCATTATAAATTGTTTGCCTTTGATTTGGATTTCGATATGGGGTCATTATGTAGTGCTCCAAAGGATATCCCGAGTCAGCAAGCAACCAAGTATTTCTTTCTTCATTTTGATATGCTTCTTGCAGTTTGCGTCGATCTTTCGAAACCTGCCATATTCCGAAATCATAGGTCGATCCCGGAAATCGAGCGCAAACTGAGAGGATCAGTAGATCGTAATTACAGATCTTAAAAAAATATGAGGATATCAATGAAATAAAAATACTCACAATTAATTTAATTCAAAAACTAACCAATTGCACATTCATTGAATGATTTCCATGCCGATCAACGAAAATGTGTTCATTTACGTGTGGTGCGATGATATCGACGTGCGTGTACTCTATACAACCGATCACGCCAGGACGGCTTGTCTTTTCAAAAAATCTTTCTTTGTACATCGCTTTTTCTCGTGAGTCTGGAAACTTATATATTGCCTGCAAATTATGTCTTCTAATATGTTTGTAATTTCTGTGACGTATCTTGAAATTACCGATTGATCCATACTGTGCATATGCACGTCACTTATAGTACGCTGATATGAGCCTGTAGCGTAAAAGTTAAGAACTGCTGCCAATTTCAAATTCAACGGTATTTTTGTGGCTCGTCTGGCGGATTCACATCGAGAGTTTATTTGTGTTAACAAATATTTAAAAATATCCGTCGATACACGAAACGACTCAAAAAATCTAAAATCAATAGTATAACTTATATTCAACACTTTTACTGAAAAAAACCAAATAACTTACTTTTTATTGGACAGATTCATGACGTCATATCGATCGTGTAGAAACCGCCGTTCCAAATAATAATTTACATTATTTCTAACACTTTCAGAAGCCTCGTAATTATTAACTCGCAATAATACTATTGCAACAGCAACGTTCATTTTAAATTCACTTAATTTAATTTTAAATTAACATTGAGAGTAACTTTATATTGTGGCGTAACTTTATACACAGCGTTCATGTATAAAAACAACTGTCAAATATTGTTGCTTTTTTTTCTTCGAAAAAGTGTTACCAGCTTATCACTTTTGATTCGAAAATTTTACAACATGTATGTTAGCACTATTTTCGAATTCGACTTTCAAAGTCGATTCGAATGAAAGTAATGGTACAACATGTCACCCCTGTGCTGACATGTTCTACCATCACTTCGATTCGCTTCGATGGTGATAAAAGAATCGAAAATAGTGATCATTTGTATGTTGTACCATTTTCGATAGATACTCTAATGGAATCTAATTTCGAAAAAATTTGTTTAGTTCAAATTTAAAAGATGATGGCGTTACTTGTGAAGCAGTCAAAAAAATCAAACAATAACAATCAGAAAATTATAAATTTTTGTGTTTTCGTGCCTTAAATTTCTTATTTTTTAAGAATACTTCTAAATATAAAAATGTACAATGTTTTTGCAGCAGCAATTAGCACTTCGCATGATACGGAAGAGCATAACCAACATTCACAAATAAGTTATTATGTTGAGAGAAAATATTTGCGAGATAGATATGATGTGATGGACTTGGATGATAAAAAGTTCGTGAATTGAATTAATTATAAATTATAATGAATTTTAATTTGAATTTTTAGATTTACAGAATCATTTCGGGTAAATAAACATATATTTATGTATTTAAAGAGCGAACTAGTGCCTCACATTGAACCAGGAAAGCGTGTGACAAAACTACCACTAGAAACAAAATTAGCAGCTGTCCTGATCTTTTTCGCCACTGGTTCATACCAGCGGACTGTCGGAGACGTACTCTTACATCCGATGGATCAGTCTGCCGTATCGCGGACTATCAACGAATTTACTCTATAATATTGGAAAGATCAATATGCGAAAAATATATTAAATTTCCTGACAGAATTAAAAGGCAACAACACAAACAAGTTATTTGTGAAAAAACAAGCCATCCGGGCGTTATTGGTTGCGTGGATTGCACAAACGTTCAAATTATCGCTCCCTCAGTAAACGAAGATATTTTCGTGAATCGAAATGGCTTCCACTCGATAAACGTTCAATTGGTAAGCAAAGTAATTTATTTTTAAATATTATTAAACTAGATTATGTACTTTTATTTTTTACATTTGCAATTATGATTTAAAAATTATGTCGGTATGTGCCAATTTCCCAGGGTCTTCGCATGATTCCGGAATTTGGGCGGTTTCCCAAGACAGGAAGGTCATGAAGGATTTATACGAAAATGGCGAGCGAAATACATGGCTATTGGGGGATTCGGGATATCCTCTCGAGCCATGGCTTATAACTCCATTTAAATCCCCAACATCAAATCAGCAAAAATATAATTTCTTACATGCTCAGGCACGTAATCCAATAGCACGATGTAATGGGGTGCTCAAAAATACCTTTCGCTGTCTACTAGGGGAACGGGTTCTTCGCTACGAGCCTTTAAAAGTGGTACGGATCATAAACGATTGCTGTGCATTATTTAACATCTGTCTAGAGCACAAAATCGATTTAGCGTCGCTACCAAACCAACCGGCAATGAGCCATCGGATTTCAGAACATGAATTTGAATTTAATACAACAGAGGATGCGACGGCGTTGCAGATAAGAAATGGACTTCTCAATTCTTTTTAATTAAAATATGTACAGTGAAAAATTTGTTTTAACTGTTTATTTCATTGAATAAAAAAAAAAATATATACATAGTTTTCCATTTAATTTTTACTAAAAGAAATTTTTACTAAAAAATAATTAAAAAGGGTTATTTTTTTAATTATTTTTTAGTAAAAATTTCTTTTCCTTTAGTTTTAAGATATTTGCGTTTATAGAGTTCGCCTCTCTCATCAATTCTACAACTGTGCTGTGGAATTTTAAATTTTCCACTCCCTGACTTTTAATTTCTTCCAAAATTTTCCTTTGGATTGTTGCTCGCTGTCTCTTTGGTTGTGATTCAATGGTTCTTGCAATCCCCGAAGGCTGGAAGTCAATTTCTGATGGTTCGACGGTGGTAAAATTTGAATTGTTCGGTTGTGCTTCGGTGTTCTCATGACCAAAAGCAGCTCCTCCAAAACCAAAAACACAGTCGTTCATCCGTGTTAAAATTATGACTCACTCCTCGAATGCAGATATAATCGTCTTGGCAGTACCACCAATTGTTTGGGATTTATCCTTCTTCTCGTTTCGCAGTTTTTTTTAATTTTATTTTTAAGGTCGGCCCAAACCTAAGCAACAATTCATTCTTTTAACTATTAATACCTAATATACGTGTAAATATATGGACGTACCTTTTTCCACCCTTCTTCGTCTCGGATTGGAGGCCCATCTGAATTTAAAAGGCACACCAGCTCCTTCCATAGTTCTTGAACAGCTGTTTTTGCGTTTATTGTTAAAATGTTCCCGTTATCATCTCAGAATGATCTTCAAAATATTTCAACATAATCTCGAATTGAGCTTGGGTGGTAATTTTTTTCTGTTTGTCCCTAAAATAAGTCAATTTATTTATACATATTATGTTATTTTTATTTTATATGTATATACTTACATCATGAAATGATTTGTTTATATTCCTTTACCATTAGTATTGCACTTATGTATTGCACTTATTTTTATAATTTTATTTTTAGGGCACTTTGAATGGCTTGGACTTCATGTAAAATCTAAAAACTACTGTCAAAAATTTAGTGAGGTTATAGCTCATATCATAGAAAACAATTCTAGTGATAGATTATCGAAGAAAGTGATAGTCGAAAATGATCAAACATACCATTTCATCGTAATTTTCGATAATTTGTCGAACATCGAAAATTGTGATGGTAGAACATGTCAACACTGGTATATTAAATTATTAAATGTGGCAAAACAAACTTATATATTTTATATAAAAAAAACAACATAAAAATCGCCCTTTCAACCCATTCGGTCCTTCGATCCATTTAGAACTTCGACACATGCGGCCCTTCGACACATTTGGCTCTTCGACACATTCGGCCCTTCGACACATTCGGCCCTTTGAAACTCGACCCTTCGACATTTGGCCCTTTGATATCATACCATTTTATCACTTTTAGCACCGTTATCGACTGAAAATGCTTGTAAATTATCAAAATAAAACGCGAATTTTTCTGAGTTTAATGGAATGATTAATGCTATCAGAAGCTATTTGATTGTTAATGAACAGTACAGAAACCCAACACTTATCATCATAGTGATAGTAACACTTTGTTCATTGTATTAGCCACGGCTGATTGTGTTGAAGACCCTTTTATAAATCCAAATTGGTTTTTATGAATGATAGTATTTTCTATTAAAAAGGAGATTACACAAATTATATAGTTACACAAATTGTATAAACTTTATTAATACGTTTACAAACCCTGTAGCACAATTTTTATTAATTAGTGTTAGAATATCAAAAACTTCAGCGTTTCTAGTTTGGTGTATGTGCAGCTGCAATGAGGTTGCTTTTACAAAATGTAGATGTTACTGTTTATAATCCGGTGATTATATAAAATTACCTGTCATTGGGGTCGAATAAAATAACATAACAGCAATTTTATGAAACGTGAATCGGGCCCATTATACATAATCCCCAGTGAGTTTGATAAATTTATGAAATATCACGAATTGATTTTCCTTTAATTTTGCATTTTAACCGGTTATTGGGCCCGATTCTCGCGGCATAAAATTGCTGTTATGTTATTTTATTTCCCCGCTTCCTATTGGAATTTGTATTGAAAAAACAAAAATAACATAACATAACATAAAATTTTAGATCCCGGAATCGACCCCATTATACATAATTACCAAACCCCTTTGGTCAAAGTGAATAATATAAAAGTTTTTTTTTTAACTATAAATAAAATTGGACACATGAAGAATTTAATGAATTCTGGAAAAACAAGCGGGGGTTTGGAAGCTGCAGCTCCCATCCTCTAAGGTATACAACGAATTAAAATTACATTGAAAAAAAAAAATATTTACAAAACTTAATTTTTTTAATATTTATAGCACTATCAGAAGAAGCTATAAGAGCGATAGAAACTCTTTGATCTGTGTCTGCAAGGTTGACGAAGCAATTATTGTTAATAAAATTAAATGAAATAAAATGTAGTTTGTTAATTCAAAATTTCAATTTTAATTTATTCAAAATCGAATTTATCGTCAATGTGTTCTTGATCTTCATTTTCATTTGTAATAAAGATGTGAGTGATCCTTGTCAGGAGTTTCATGAAGGTTGCCTGGATATGCGACTGCTATGCCAGCTGCGTCGATGCGATGATGAAGTCCTGAAAACAACTAATTCATCGGATCAAGTTCTTATACTGGGTGACTTTAACCTTCCAAATATCAACTGGAAACATGACATAGAGTTTAACCGCATTCTTCCTTGTAATATCAATACCGATGCAGAGTCCCTATTCGTCGATGCCATCTTGGTTTTAACTTCATCCAAAATAATATGATTGCTAATAACATCGATAGGTTTCTGGATCTGGTCTTCACCAATGACGAGGTTGCTTTCAAAGTAACTGGATCAATGAATCCATTTGTTGTAAACGATGTCAACCACAAACCTTTGGACATTGTTTTTGACTCAACCTACTGTCATTAGAAGAAATCAAAACACCTTCAAAGAATGAAATACAATATGACATCCAATATGATTTATAATAATACCAGCAAAAGTGATGGCAGACATGTTTGCAGCATTTTTCCAATCAGTCTATAGCCCTTGTGATAATATGGGATACACTGATCACATAGGGTACAACAATACATCTATTATTCCTCCTGTCATACATGAAGATAATGTTCTATCAGCCTTGAAGGAATTTGGAGATGGATGTGGGCCGGATGATATACCTGCCTTTATATTAAAAAGGTTTGCGAATAGCTTCATAAATCCACTCTGCAAACTTTTTAACCAATCAATAACCACAGCCGTGTTACCTCATAAACGTAAAATTTCAAAAATAACACCAATAACACCAATAAAAAAAACAACCAAGTAAGAGAGAGGATGTCCCATGTTACAGAGGAATTTCCACATCTTCATCAATTCCAAAATTATTTGAGATGGTTGTGTGCAATGCTTTTAAATCTACATTGATACGTCTCATCTCTATGTACCAACACGGGTTCATGCCTGGAAGATCGACATCTACCAAACTGGTTGAATTTAACTATAAAGTGTTAAATGAGATAAAAAATCATCATCAAGTAGATGTAGCGTATACAGATTTTAGCAAGGCATTTGATTCTATATGCCACCTCACAACACATGTTGATAAACTGCAAGATGACCCCAATAGACTTAGTGAGTGGTGTGTCCAAAATTCATTACACATCAATATTAAGAAACATTATGTCATTTCATCGTAAAAAAGTATCCAATAACTTCGGCATATATAATAAATGGCGCAGAAGTTCCAAGAGTACGTGAGGTTATTGATCTGGGAGTCACATTTGTTGAAAACGTTAGCGTCCGGGAGTCACATTTGTTGAAAACTTTATATTCCTGTTGAAAAAAAAACTGGCTGGAATTATGATTATAACATACCATTGTATGAAAATGTGGCTTGCTTACCTTCTTACTCTACAAGGTGCAAAGAATACAACATGTACACACTTGAAAACAGGCGTCTACTTCTGGATGCCGCTTTCATCGGAAATGTCCTTCTCGGCCACATCAATTCATCCTTCATACTGGAAAAAATATCGTTAAATGTCCCAAGCAGGATTTTGCTTAATCATTAATTTTTGGCGCTCGAACACCATCCAACTAACTATGGCGACAACAATCCCATTAATCCATCAACAAAATCATTCAATACCGTAGCTGATCAATTTGATTTTGTTTTATCACAAAAACTGTTTTAAAAACAAGTTAAAATCTTATTTTTTATACTGTATACTCCAATTATATTATATTTACTTTGTAATAGTTGAACTACTATCAATTTAAGATGATTAAATTGACGTTTTTGTAATAACTAATTCAATGCAATTAATTTGTAATAAATCCTGGTCCAAGAACCATCCCGATATCATAAATACATCAACAGTTACAATTTTGGCGGTGCAGGTTTAATTGTAAGCTAAACCGACCACTCGGTCCTCGAAAACGGCAACTGAAATAAAATGTGAAATACAATAAATTGTAATAATTATGCTACAAATTATGGTATGGGTTTCGTTGAGGTGAGCTAACTTCATGTTAGTTCATACTTGTTATCAATAGATGGCGTAAAACATAATGCACTGAAATTTTACTCTAATTCGTTAATTTAATTTGAGTTTTAACAATTGTCTAAGTATTTATTATCGAATGTCGATGGTAGACAATTAACAATTTAGCTCTCAATTTAGTACTAAATATAAAATCCAACACGCGTTGTTGATACAGTAAGAATTAAAAATAACTTGTAACCACTAACAAAATTCATATTAGACCTTCATATATGGTGCAAACCAAATCGTGTCTGGGGTTCAATTAAAATGTTTCAACTTAATTAAGATTTATCCATTTCGACAATATTTTTAATTGGCTGTTATGACAGTTATGAACCCACCTTTATATTAGTTAGTTAGACATTTACACAAAAAATCGATGTCAGATACACAATACTATCGGTGCACAGTGTGAGATGCACAGTATAAGTTACTTGGAAATATGTTAACAGAAGTTAAAAATATGCTAATCAATACTGTTAAAGTTAGTGCTCCAGCCGAAAAATGTCGATAATACAAAATCGGCTGCAACAACTAAACTATAGCAGCCGAAAAATGCCAATAATGCAGATTCGGTTGTAATAACAAAAACGTATCAGCCGAAAAGTCGATAATGTAGATTTAAAACAACTTGTATTATTCGCCTGTAAAGGACGGTAAAGCAGACTTGTAATTTTGGTGTTTAACAGTTATTACTTTTTAAATCAAAAATATTTATTTCGGTGAACCGACGTATATTATTCAAAATTATTATTTTTTATTAAATGCATTAAAACTATAATTAAAAAACTATTTTAATAAGGAGAAAACTCAATGGTATATATGAAGCAAAACTTCAAAAATTTCAGGTCAGTTTCCATGTGAAGAGTCCGAAAATTTCTATAAATAAATCGCACACACAAAATTCGAAAATTTCTAAAAACTTACCGTTTAAAGTGTCATGGCTGGAAATAGGTCTTATTGATGCTCACACCTGGAAAAATTTCAGATCGATTTGTATGTTCGAAGTCTGGGAAAAATCGATTGAATATATCGCAAACACAAAATTTGAAAATTTCTAAAAATTGACTAAACGGCCAATTTTTAGAAATTTTCAAATTTTGTGTCAATTTTTAGAAATTTTCAAATTTTCAAATGTTGAAATTCGGTTTAATAAGATATATACAATAGTTAAGAAATCCACAGAAATACCCAGCCGAATAATGCTGATAATGCAGATTAAATATTGAAAAGATTAAATGACAGCCGATTAATGTCGACAGTTAAAATAAAAATTGTATACGAAACTATTAACTAATATAATAAACCAAATATATATATTCAATCGAATATATATTTAATCGTGTTTTACCGGACTTCCAGCAAAGAAATCGGTCTGAAGTTTTTTCCAGGTGTGAGCATTAATAAGACCTTTTGTTTGAATCTGTTTCCAGCCATGACAGTTTAAACCGTCAATTTTTAGAAATTTTCAAATTTTGTGTGTGCGATACATTCAATCGAGTTTTCCCGGACTTCCAACATAGAAATTTACCTTTTACATGATAATTATTAGATGCCGTGCCATTTAAACAAATCTCTAAACATGTAAGTATAAATGCATTTGACGTTTTAACTTCAAACTTGTAATACAGCACTTACAAGGAAGGGTCTCCAGGTGTCCGGCTCCGATTTCGATGAAACTTTAATTTGTTGTAGAGAACTGCAAAATAAGTGACACGAATTTTTTTTAAGTTCTCAATCCCCTTCTAAGGGGGTGAAAACCGTCCTTGAAGTTGGGGGTAAAAAAGTGACTCGATAACTTTCCTCAAAAAACATGAAAAAATCTGCAAGTTTTTTATTCCAAAATAGGTATTTCAGAAACTTACATTATATATTATTTTTTCAAGAGTTTTGGTACTACCTAGGGGGTGAAACTACCCCTAGGAAGGGGTAGAAAAATCAAAAAAACTGTCTAAAAAATCCAAATTGATGCGAAAAATTCTGGAAAAAATTTATATTACTCCATAAAAAAAATAAGGTTGACGTGTTCGAGGGTTTTTCAAAACCACCCTTTCTCAGGGGGTTAACCACTCCTAGAGACGATTCTGGAAATTTGCTCAGGACATCTGATTTTTTCGACTGAAAGTTCTTTGTCCTCCTCAATTATGATCATTAACATAGATTCTTACCGATATCATTGATGTTTAGGGGTGAACATCCCCTAACTGAAATGGGGGTGAAATTTGTAAAAATTGTTAAAAATTCCTAGAAAATTTCGCAATTTGGTGGAATAATTCTAGAAAAAATATATAAGATCGCGAAATTGGGATAAAGGTTTGTACGTTCAAAAATTTCATGAATCATCCGCTTTGAATGGTTTCAACCGCACTTGAATTTGGGGGTATAAGAGCGACTCTCCATATTTTTCCCTACAAAACATGAAAAAATGCGAAAGTTTTTTAACTATGAAATACGTATCTCGGAAAGTCAAGATTTTTATTATTTGTTCAAAAATTTTGGAAATCCCGGGATGAAACAACTCCTAGAAGGGGGTTGAAAATCAAAAAACTTGCATAAAATACCAATTTGATGCGGGAAATAGTGGAAAAAATAAATATCACTCAACAATGAAAAAGAAGTTTGAGGGATTTACGGATTTTTTAGACTGGAAGTGTTTTGCTATCCTCCAATATGATGATTACCATCGATTCTTATGATTGTCAATGATGTGTGGGGGTTGTGACATACCCTATCGGGAATCTAAAATTTCATAAATTGTTAAGAATTTTAAGAAATTTCTGAAATACGGCCAATTAATTCTAGAAAATATATAAGCTCAAAAATTTCATTCTACAACCTCCTTAAAGGGCCTAACTACCCCTGTTGGAATATCGATAACCCAACGAACTTTTAGGATCATCGTCCCATTTTGCATCAATATTATAGGTATTTGAGGATATCAGTGATTATTTTCGTAACTCAAATTCATTTGAGGAATTGGAGCTATACAAAATCTCAAGAATTTCCAATCTATATATAGTTGATATAACACGGAAACAAATTCGTCATTACCAGACTGGTGACATATATAAACAATTTATCGTCAAGATAATATGTTTATGTGACATCATAAATGGAGGGCATAGGATACACAGTCGAATGAAATTTTTCATACGATTTTTCAGAAATATTTCGAAAATTTTTCTAGGAATCCCAGAACGTTTGCCTCCTTTACTCGCATTTTGATACTTCAAGCCATGAATGATAAAAATATCAATTCAATTCAAATATCAATTCCGAATGATAAACTCTTTGCATTGCGTTTCGATATTTCGGAAATTCCATACAGACGTGGGTAACCTATTAAAAGGGGTTGCTTAATGGAATCTTTGAACTCGTTTAATTTATTCCCCCTAAACATCAATGATATCGGTAAGAATCTATGTTAATGATTATAACTGAGGAGGACAAAGAACTTTCAGTCGAAAAAATCAGATGTCGTGAGCGAATTTCCAGAATCGTCTCTAGGAGTGGTTAACCCCCTGAGAAAGGGTGGTTTCGAAAAATTCTCGAACACGTCAACCTTATTTTTTTTTATGGAGTAATATAAATTTTTTCCAGAATTTTTCGCATCAATTTGGATTTTTTAGACAGTTTTTTTGATTTTTCTACCCCTTCCTAGGGGTAGTTTCACCCCCTAGGTAGTACCAAAACTCTTGAAAAAATAATATATAATGTAAGTTTCTGAAATACCTATTTTGGAATAAAAAACTTGCAGATTTTTTCATGTTTTTTGAGGAAAAGTATCGAAAGTCACTTTTTTACCCCCAACTTCAAGGACGGTTTTCACCCCCTTAGAAGGGGATTGAGCACTTAAAAAAAATATGTGTCACTTATTTTCCACTCCCTTACAACATATTAAAGTTTCATCGAAATCGGAGCCGGACACCTCTAGACCCTTCCTTGTTAGAGAAATTGGGTTTTGTATATTAATTTTAATTCTTCCGAATGATAATTTGTTATTTTAAATTTTTTAATTGATTTTTAGGAAGAACAAACTAAAAATTTCCAATATAAATAATTACATTCCGGCATAAAATTCATATTTGCTTTATCGACATTTTTCGGTTGGGATTCTACCGACAAAAATCGGTTGTCATTTTCGTTTGATTAGTTTGAATCTGCATTATCGACATTTTTCGGCTGGATTCGGCTCACTTTAAGAAAGTTGTTGATCAGTCAATTATTACTGGTGGAAGTACAATAGGTTGTTGACGTTGTCGACGAGTTGTCTACGACAGAACGTAAAATTTAGTAGATGGCGCGTAATCATCCATCTCTGGTTCACATGAATTATACTCAAAAATATAATAATAATACAGATGGAAACTTCTCGCGCTTGGGATGCTTGATAGGTCATTCAAAATTATTATTATTACATATAGTTTTTAATTCATTAATCATCCTTTTGATTTTTTTTTATTTATTTTCCATAAACTCCTTTCAAATTTACAGTTGAAATACAAAAACAAAACGGTAAAATAGTTTCTAATCTCTGACAACAATAAAAATTCAAATAAAATTATTTAATCAGGAAATCCCCAAAGATCTCGCGCTCATAGCGTTTGCCTACTCCGTGACATACATAACATTAAGCAAAATTTTCTATGTTATGAACAAAATTAATTAATTTTTTATAAATGATATTTAAAAGATTTGTCACTGTAAAGGATTATAATTATGTATAATTTAAACATTTTAAGCAAAACAAAAAAAATATTTTGTAGAAAATTGATTAAAAGAAATTAAAATGCTTTAAGGCATTCTTTTGTTTATGTTAGACATCATCAGTGTTTCGCATTAATTAGTGTCAACATTATAATTTTTTTATGTACTACATATTATACTGATATTAAATAATGTATAGGATTAATTTTTATGATTAATATTGCGTCAATTTTCTAATCCATTTATGTTTATGAATGTTAAAATCTGCTGTGAATAAATTTTCTTATAATGTGCCTGTTAATATTTCATATGGTGGGGGGTGGGGGGTCTTGGGATATTACAAAGCAAGGATAACGTCATAACATAATAATCCTACATAAAGATGTGATTTAATGTATGCTGCTATCTCGTGCGACAAACCACTAAAATATCATTGAACTTTAACTGTTCGTGTCTGGTTTTCGTCATTCACATTTCCATATAATGGCTGCGGGCCAAGTCTCTCTATGGCAAAGTGATCGAAAAATTTGTTCTGAATCCGATTTTTACCATAGTTATTGATTTACCGGACTTTGGCCCGCAGCCAATATAAAGCCTGACAAGTAACAATATGGTAGAAAGGCAATGAACCCGTTGGCTTATTATTTACAGTTTATTTTGAGTAGTCGCGCAAAGCAAAGTACGAGGGCAAATCAAAAAGTCTTGCAATATCATATGAAAAAAAAGAGTGAGTGAGACAGCAATATTTATACTTTTCAACATAATCTCCTTTAAGGTTTATTCATTTGTCACATCGATCAATTATCTCGCCTAAATCCTCTAAAAAAAGATTTCTTTTGCTCCATAAAATATTCATTTACAACAGACTGTACTTCATAGTCACTGGAAAATTTCCGGCCCTTTAGTGTTTTTTTTCAAATTGGGAAACAGAAAGTAGTCACTGGGTGCCAAGTCTGCGTTTTTCCCGGATCGCTTTTTTCAATTTTCGCAAAACCTCTGCGTAATATATGCCTGTGATTGTGGTTTTCGGTGGCATATAATCGATTATCAAATTTAATTCAGCATCCCAAAAAATTGTTGCCAAAACCTTACCAGCAGACCGTTGAGTTTTGAATTTCTTTGGTGGTGGTTCACTACGTTTAATCCATTGCATCGATTCTTGTTTGGATTCCGGATCCCAGTGATGAAGCCATGTTTCATCGCCTGTTATTATGTTATCCAAGAAATTTTCTGGATCTTCTTTATACATATCTAAAATCGCCTTTGAAGTTTCAACACGCATTTTTTTGTGTTCTTCGTTCAACAAACGGGGAACCCATCGCGCACTTACTTTCGACATGTGAAGGTGGTCATGTAATACAGTATATGTGGTACCGTATGAAAGAGAAAGTCTCCACGCTAACCGCGGAACAGAAATACGCCGGTCCTCCAATACAATAGATTCGGCCAAAATTACGTTTTCATGGCTAATAGCATCTGCTGGCCGACCCGAGCGGTTGTCGTCTTCTAATGACTCCCGACCACTTTTGAATATTTTTACCCACCTTGTTACTGTGGCATATGATGGTGCAGATTCGCCGTAAACTTTTGATATATAGTTGAATATATAAATTGCATTTCGTCCATCTTTACAGAAAAATTTAATAACGGCGCGATATTCAATTTCATTCATTTTAAGCAAAATTCAAAACACGTGTTACTACTAAATTGACAAAAACAAACGAACTGTAAAATTTACATCGAAATGTTCTTCTAGAAGTTTCATCGCGACAAAAATGGTTTTGAAAAATATATTGTTGTCTCATTCACTCATGTGATATTGCAAGACTTTTTGATATACCCTTGTATAATTAATAAAACGTACATTCTTGGAATTACATTCTGAGGCAGCTTACCAATCCAAGGGTAAAAGTCAATTTTAAGTAAATTTTTCAGTAAATTCAATTATTTTTGAAAAACTCTATGGTAAACTGATCGAAAATTCTGTACTAAAATCGATTTTTACAGTAGTAAACCACTAACCCTTGGATTGGTACGCAGCCTTAGATGTGTGAAAAAGTTAAGGTAAAAGTTAATTTTAAGTAAATTTTACGATAAATTCAATTATTGTTCAAAAACTCTGAGACACACTGTCCTAAAACCAGATTTTACCGTAGTAAACGATTTACCTTAAGTTTGGCACACATACTTATAAAACTTTTCACTAAATTTATGAATTCATAGAAAAATGGACATATAAGCTTCCGGCGTGATCATGGCCTCCTACCAATAGTATCGTCAACTACTTTAACGGTTTGGTTTGACCAATTGTAATATTGGACTTCACTCGTGATGAAATTGATGAATTTTGCACACGACAAAGAGGTGCTGAATTTCAATTCCACCAGCGGCAGGAGTTAAAATTGAAATTGCTTTATTAAATTCTGATCTATGATTTGATAAACGCTATAATCCTTTCGAGAAAAAAAATTGGTATAACATCACGAGGAACTTTGCAACTTATTTTTATTAAATGGCTGTGTTTCGGTAGCATATATAGACCGATTGAAGTAACCTGCAAGTAAAAATAAAACACTAATTAGTCTGCACACTGTATTTATTTATAAAACGAAGGAAGAACAAATACTCCAGCTGGATGTCCAACTTTATCGTTGTGTATCTGTAATTAAAAATCATGTATTATTATTATTGTTGTAGAAATGTATGTAATTTAATTATACTTAGCTTAATTTTGTTGATTATATCATTTATGTGAAATAGAAATTATCAATTAATTAAATTAATTATTGTAAAAGGAAAAAATAATTGTACTCACCAAATCAAAACAAATGGCAAATTATTGACGTTTCTTAAATTATTTGTATTCAATATTTTTTCTTATAACTAGTGCCATCTGTAAAAATTGATTATAACTTAAAATTGTTATACCTTAAAATTTTCTGTTCTAAATTATTATAGCAAATTAAGCGTTTAGAAAAATATTGTCAGTTCAGTTGCCAAATGTACGTTGTCGAGTGAAGCCAAAAAATAAATAAAATAAAAAGAAAGTAAAAATAATAAAATTATTTTATACAAAAAAAATACAGAAAAAGTGTGTTTAGCGAATGCTTGGTTCCAGTCCATTGGGGATTTTTGTAAAGCAGCAATAGCATTCGCAGCCCCAAAATATGGTCCTTCGAACCGAAGTTTTCAAACGGTAAATTCAGCATAAATTGATCAGCCATCTGGAAGAATCGAAATTGCACCGGTAAATTCAGCGTATAACGGGAACCGCATTCTAGAAGAAAAAGCCACTTGGTGAAGCACGCTAATTCAGATAAGTGGGCAAATTTTATTTTTAATATCGAGCCATATATATTTGAGGCTATTGAAATAAAGACACATATCTTGCATTTAATATTTATTAAAAGTCTATTGCGTGTTGCGTCCATATTCATTAACAGTTATCTTGTGTCGAACTGTATGTAACTAAATTCGCGGTTATTGGTGCTCAAGTGCGTTAACAGCTAAAGGTGAAATATGTGTATGAGCCTAGTGAATTAATATTTGTATTGTGAATTGATATATAAACTCGAAGTTATAAAGCATATTTAGTTAAGTGTACACTGCGAATTTATCAAATACTGAGTGAATAGGCAGCAACGATGAGCGAACTAGATATCTTAAAGAAACTGCGTGCTAATCAGAAGGGCATCATGACCAAATTGTTAAACTTTGTGAGCGAGCTAAGTATCGATAATGTTCATGATATCGATCAGTTGAGGACAAGGGCAAAGCGAGCACAAGAAATCTTCGATCAATTGTTGATACTCGAAGAAAAAATTATTCGGTGCGATCCAACCGAGGAATCCGACCTTGGCCCCTTTGAAGACAATTATTACACTGTGCTTTCAGGGCTCAATTCATGGATTCGAAAAAAAAGCGTAGTAGAAAGATTATCGCCCCACATGCACAATGATACTGTAAACTGTTCCCAAAACAGTACCGCTGACGTTAGGCTGCCGAAAATCAATACTTCTATCTTTAGTGGGGAATAAAAAGAATGGCAAACATTTTCCGACCTATTTTCGTCGACAATACACGAGAAAGACTATCTTACCTCATCACAAAAATTTCAGTATCTGAAAAGTTTTCTTAGAGGTGATGCAGAGCGGTTTCTACGCAACACCAATGTAACTGAAGCCAACTACAACGAAGCGTTGCAAAAGCTTATCAATCGATACGACAAAAAACGTCATACTATCACGTCACATATAGAAGCTTTTTCAAAGCAGCCATCGATCAGTATTCCAACAGCAGCAACTATACGATCGCTACTTGACACGTCGGATGAAGCACTTCGTGGGCTCAAATGTTTAGGGACAAAGGCGGAACAGCGCGATCCGTGGCTTATCTATGTTCTCCTAAACAAACCCGATTTGGAAACGCAAACATTATGGTCGCAGCAGGATATAGCAAACAAGGATTTTCCTACATTAGCAGAATTCTTTGAATTTTTGGAAAACCGTACCGATGCATTGGAGTCTTTAACAGCATATTCAGCAAAAAGGACGAGTAAAACTCCCACGACGAAACCAGTTAAATCTAATTCCTTCACCACAACGGCCAGCAGCAATACCACACCATTATCATGTCCTCTGTGCAAAAGTAATGATCACAAACTCTTCGATTGTGAGAAATTTAACGCGTTTTCTGTACCCAAGCGAGAAGAAGTGATAAAAACCGAAAGGCGATGTTTCAATTGCTTCAACTACAATCATAACATACATACGTGTAGGTCTAAAGCCAGATGCCATCATTGCCGATGTAAGCATCATACCTTGCTACACAGAGAAGAAGTTGCGCCTCGCCCAGAAGACGTAAAAAATAGTTCGTCAGTAGTAAAATTACCCATTGAACCAAATCCTTCCAGCTCATCAAATAATTACCAGGTTATAATGCCATCTCAAGTTGTATTGCCAACAGCGACCATACGGCTGAAATGCCACGATGGAAGTGAAACAAAATCTAGAGCTCTGTTGGATTCTTCGTCCCAATAATCCTTCATTACCGAGGAATGCGCCCAGAAGCTAGGGTTACGACGAACAAATGGTCGAATGTTGATGAAGGGCCTTGGAGATACCAAACTTGGGCATTCTAGAGGGAAAGTACGTCTTTCGTTGCTGCCAATCGACACCCATCGCCAGCAGTTGGAAGTTGAAACATTTGTCGTACCAAACATAGCATCGTCCATTCCATCCAACGATTTCAATCCATTTGACTGTGAGCAGCTAAAGGGATTGACACTAGCCGATCCCCAGTTTAATCGAAAGGGTTCAATTGAGATCTTACTTGGTACTGAAATATACTATGCCGTAACAGGAGGGAAAAGATTACAACTTAATAATCAATTGATACCCGAGGAGACATCATTTGGTTGGGTGGTAGCAGGAAGATTTGTTCATCAACAGGAAACCGCCGCAGCTTGCTTCAGTATACTGCTCGACATTGACGCATCATTACGCGCATTTTGGGAAGTCGAATCAGTGCCAATTAAACCTCAGTTGTCAGACGATGAGCAAAGGCGTGAAGAATTATTTTGTGCAACGACTAGAATAAGCTCAGCAGGAAGATTCATCGTTCAATTACCATTTCCGAGTCGCCCAGCACAGTTGGGTTATCATTACACTTAGCAGAATGTTGATTGAGAGCAATGGAGCGGAGATTCGAGCGAGATAGCATGTTTCGAGATTTATATGCCGACTTTATGGGGGAGTACGAGGGATTGGGCCACATGGAAGAAATAGCTTACGACCAATTACCTCAGCAGCAGTATTATCTCCCACACCATGGTGTTGTCAAAACTTCTAGCACAACGACTAAATTACGGGTCGTATTTGACGCCTCAGCTAAGTCAAATACCGGCAAATAATTAAACAACGTCTTGCGTGTTGGGCCGATCGTCGCCAATTAAAACGAATTGATGCTGGCGAAAGCACAGGATTATGTCCATCAACGATGATTGTACATCGTTGATGGACATAATCCTGCGCTTTCGCCAGCATCAATTCGTTTTAATTGGCGACGTTGAAAAAATGTATCGCCAGGTGTTAGTCGATGCGGAGAGCGCAAAAATGCAAAATATTGTCTGGCGAGCTGATAAAAGACAACCGATACGGCACTATCGATTGAAGACGTTGACATATGGAACAGCATCAGCATCGTTTTTGTCAACAAGATGCCTAAGAGAATTAGCTATATCGAGCCACGAACAGAATAAAGCAGCATCGATAGCAATAGAGCGTGATATTTATGTGGACGATTTGATGACAGGCGCAGACTCAAAGCAAGAGGTAATTGAGTTAAAAGAGAGCATTTCAGGGTTTGACATGAGAAAATGGTCATCGAACAATGAAGAAATTCGGCGGAATATTTGCGAGACAGATGTGAAGACAAACAGCTTGAAAATCGCAGAGCATCCCGGAGTAACAAAACTCTTAGGTCTGGAATGGAATCCCCAGACAGATGAATTTTAATTTGCTACGAATTTTGAAAGCCGCACAAAGCATACTAAAAGATCTATGTTATCCGAATCGAGTAGAATTTTTGACCCGCTGGGTTGGCTATCCCCTACGATCGTAAGGGTAAAAATATTGTTCCAAAGTACTTGGATGCAACATATCGAATGGGATGATGAACTACCAGCCCCAACGCGTAACCGTTAGGAAGAGCTGCGTCAAGACTTGGAGAGCCTTCAACACGTACGAATTCTACGATGGCTTGGGTCCCATAAATACGTTGAGCTGCATGGATTCAGTGACGCTAGTCAGTGGGCATATGCTGCAGCAGTATATTGCCGCACCGTCAGCGGAGACACAGTAGTCACGCATCTAATAACAGCCAAGACTAAAGTAGCACCAATTAACCAGCTGAGCATTCCGACATTAGAGCTAAATGGTGCCTTCTTGCTCACTAAACTGATGTTGGTTGTCCAAAACGCGTTGAGCTTAAGTATTGAGAGTTTGACGCTATGGACAGACTCAAAGGTTGTTCTCGATTGGCTATCTACGCATCCCCGAAAATGGCCAACGTTTGTCGCCAATCGCACATCTTCAATTTTGACACATTTCAAACACGACCGTTGGAAGCATGTGAGTTCAGCGGATAATCCTGCAGACTGCGCCTCTCGAGGCATTGACGCCACCGAGCTAATAAACAATAGTCAGTGGTGGAATGGCCCATCTTGGCTGGCGAAGAATAGTGAAAGTTGACCACCGCAGCGTGTCACATACGGCACAAATGAAGAAGCCAAAGTCGAGACGTTTGCTTTCAAGATAGTTATGGAGAACTGCGTCATTCAAGATATCATTGAAAAATATTCCAGCTTCTACAAAATGTCAAAGGTATCAGCATTGGCGCTAAGATTCTCGCGAAATTGTCAAGTACCTAAAATACAGCAAAGCGTTGGTTCATTACTACCGGCAGATGTCGACGAAGCAGCCGGGATAATAATTCGCTTTGAACAAGCCATATCATTTCAAGAAGACACGAAAAATTTGACGAAGCAATTGCCAATACATAAATCAAGCAAGCTGAAAACGTTGAATCCATTTATCGACAAAACGGGTATCTTACGAGTTGGCGGCAGACTCAGTAAAGCAGTAGCACTATATAACACAAAACATCCAATAATTTTGCCTTGTAAATCTGTCATTACCAAAGCAGTCGTCCGAGATTATCATAAGAAATTTTATCACGCCGGTATCAATCTAACCAGCCATTTATTACGTAGCAAATATTGGATTGTACGGGCCAAAGATGTCGTTCGTGGTATCATACGTAAATGTGTGCAATGTGTGAAGCAGAAACCTACACTCGGGCTGCAGTTAATGGGCGATCTCCCGACAGACAGAGTTACGTATGCTGATGCATTTGTAAATGTTGGCGTCGATTATGCCAGCCCGTTTAGAGTGACTCCCATGAGAAAAAGAGGACAACAGGCAGTCAAGACAAACATATGTATATTTGTGTGTCTTAGCACGAGCGCTGTACATATTGAAATCGTGAGCGATTTAACTTCGACAAGTTTTCTTGCGGCTCTAAGCCGGATGACCGCAAGACGAGGGCTTTGCAAAGCGATGTTCAGCGATAATGGTTCCAATTTTTTGGGCGCCAACAACCTATTAAAAGATTTGTACCAGTTCTTAAAAACAAACCAGTCTAACATCTGTTCTTCTCTTTTAAGGCATGAAATTGTATGGCATTTTAATCCGCCAGGTTCTCCTCACATGAATGGGCTATGGGAAGCAGCCGTAAAGTCAACGAAAACCCATCTCAAACGAGTCGTTGGCGATTCTATAATGTCGCTTGAGGAATTTGGCACGCTTATGACCGCATTGAAAGCATCCTCAACTCTCGCCCTCTATGCGCAAATGTTTCATCATCCGATGATATAGATGACCTGAGTTTAACGCCAGCACACTTCACCATAGGTCGAGCTCTTCATACACTACCAGAGGGTGATCTGTTAAACAAAAAATTATCAGCAAACGCTAGATGGGATCTAATCAAGAAGCTGAAACAAAATTGTTGTGTCCGTTGGTATCGGGATTACTTAATCAGCTTACAGCGAAGAACCAAATGGACCAAGAAGCATGAAAATATCAAGCTCGACGACATTGTCATTATAAAGGATGAGCATTCACCTTCAACGAGATGGACAATAGGGCGGGTGGTTCAGCTACATCCGGGAAGTGACGATATAGTGCGGGTAGATTTTTGTAAAGCAGCAATAGCATTCGCAGCCCCAAAACAGGCTGTACAAAAATGGCGTTGTAGTTAAGTTTGACAATTGCAACGCACGCATTGGATCAATTGATGTTCACGAAATACAAATTGTTGGAAAAATTCTATAATCTCTAACGTGCAATGACATTAGATAAGCATTTAGCCTAATCGGAGTCAAGTAAACCACGTTTTAACTCCGAAGGTTAACCGTTTAAGGCTGCAGGTCAATAGTCGAGTAAATAATTTACTATGGTTAAAATAACAGATTCTTCGATCCCCTTGCCATAGAGTTTTTGAAACATAAACGAATTTACCGAAAAATTTACTTAAAATTGACTTTTAATTCAATAGTTGCCTAATGACTGCATACCAATAGTCGGGGAAAAAGTCAATTTTAAGTAAATTTTTCGGTAAATTTATTTATTTTTCAAAAACTCTATGGCAAACGGATCGAATAATCTGTGCTGGGATGTTGTAACATCACATCCATCCGATTCGATAGTGATCATCGAATCGAAAAAAGTGATAGTCGGTATGTTATAATTTTTTCGTTCGAACTTTAAAATTTCAATATGGTACAACTTTTTCGGAATTAAAAGTGATGATTTGTTAAACGTCAAAATAATTATTTTTTTGTAAACTACAAGTGAATTTTAATGATATCTAATATATTGTATATTATAATTTAATAAAATTTATTAAGTTAGTGATAATGAATGTGGGATTTGTGGCTGCCTTCACTGGATCTCGTGCAAGATCGGAGGACGAAGAATATATGAATTACTACGTGGAAAGGCGCTACATTAGAAATCGCTATGACATCATGGATATGGATGATAAAAAGTGTAATTTTGTTTATTAAATTTCTTTACAAATTGTATAATTTTAATTACTTTCTAGATTTATTGAATCCTTTCGAGTTGATAAGGACATTTTTGTTTATTTAGTCGACGTAATTAAACAAAAAATAGATGCGGATGAGCGGGTTTTTAAAATACCGATACAGACGAAACTATAGCGACGGTGTTGAATTTTTACGCCACTGGATCATATCAAAGAACTATAGGCGATGTCTTATTTCACTCGATGGACCAGTCGGTAGTATCCAGAGCCATAACCGAAATCACTGCCGCTTTAGAACCCGTTATATGTAAAAAATTTATAAAATTTCCTAACAACAGGAACAAGCAGTTATACAAACAAACGTTTTTTGATAAAACGTCTCACCCCGGGATAATTGGTTGCGTTGATTGCACTCATGTGCAGTTCATAGCTCTCCAATAAGATGAGCACATTTTTGTAAGCAGAAAAGACAATCATTCCTTAAATGTTCAGTTGGTAATGAAATTATTATTTTTGGTTATAGTTTGTGACTTTAATACACTTATTTCATATTCTTTAGATTTGTAATTACGACCTGCTTATTTTGTCCGTTTGTGCTACTTACCCGGGATCATCCCATGATTCAGGCATATGGGCGTTATCTCAAGATAACGAAAATTTAAAACTGAGTTACGACAATGGGGAGCGAAACACCTGGCTTTTAGGCGATTCCGGATATCCCGTAGAACCATGGCTCATAACTCTCTTTAGGAATCCAAACGAACGAGAACGGCAGTATAATTATTTGTATGCCCAGGCCCGAAACCCCATCGAACGATGTAAAGGGGTGCTAAAAAATTCATTTCGATGTCTTCTTGGGGAGCGAGTATTAAGATATGAGGCTTTAAAGGTCATACAAATAATAAACGTGTGCTGTGCATTATTCAACATATGTATAATAGACAAGGTTAAGTTGACCGAACCACCAACCACAGTTAATCAAATATTGGAGAACGAATTTGAGTTTGCCGCAGGAGATCATTCAACCGCCATACAGATTCGAAATGGATTACTCACTTGTTTTTAAATTAAATTATTTTCAATATTTTTAAATAAAAGTCTGAATAAATTAATACAAATTATCACATTTAATTTCATATATATAAAAAAAAATCGTTTCATTTCATTTATATTTTAATCACATTTTGGTTTCGTCATTTTTTAAGAGATAGCATTTTCTCTTCGACAGCCAATCTTTTGGTATTTATGGAATTCGATTCTTCGAGTAATTCCAACACCTTATTATAGAAGTTTTGGTTTTCTTTTCCTTGAGGGATTTGTGTCGTATTTGTGTCAACTCGAAGCTGTAGTGTGGTATTTATATGTGGTCGGATATGTGGTATAGGCTGGAGCTGTATTGCACGTGGTTGTGGTTCAAGCTGCGGTGTTGACAGTGTAAATTCGGTAATTGTAAACGAGTTGCCTGAATTTTCTTCTAAAATTGTAGTTTCCTGAACACCTGAAATACTGGCGTAGCCAAATTTTTTACCTTCCAGGCCAAAAATATTCTTGTCTAATTTGGTGATATTAACAACTCACTCCTCGAAAGGCGATAACACCACAGTTCGAGAACCACCACCAGTTTGACGACGATCCGTGATCTCTTTGCGCAATTTGTTTTTTATCTTGTTTTTAAGATCCGCTCAAACCTATAAAAATAAAACACTTAATATTTTTTACATAAATATTTTACATAAATAAGCCTACCTTTTTCCACCCATCTTCATTCCGCATTGGGGGCCCACATGAATTTAAAATTAATGCAAGCTCTTGCCAGAGTTGTGACACGGCGGTTCTACCATTCACGCTCATAAATGCTCCTGTAGCCATCTATTGATGTATTCCAGCATTGCTTCAAATTGTGCCCCCGTTGTGACCTTTTTTGTTTTATCCCTTAGATATAAGTTTTATTTTATGGCTCTCTTATAATATTATTTACATTATAAATTATTTTATATATTTAATATAAATGAGTAAATCCATGAGTAAAAAAAAATTGCTGGCACACTTCTGGGAACCAGTTCTTTCATTAGTGTACAACCCCAAAAGGTACTCGGAACCGATGTACCCACAAAATTCCGCTCTAAGGGCTGAATTTTGCAAAAGTGACTCAAAAATCGCATTTAAGTGATTTTCTGGCTTTGCAGGCCCTAGTAGCCAGCGGGTGCTATAAACTGGCCAGTCTGGGGGTGATTATCTTCCTTCATTAACTTTCTTCTGCTGTTAAATTCACACGTTCGCTGCAGCATGAGTTACCGGTGACTCACGATGTTTTTCAGACCCAATTTTGGAATTTTTCAACCGGAAAAAATTCTTCTTAAAGGTTGTGGTCTCAAGTTTATGAGGAAATTTTTCTTGGGGGCTCAAAGGAACCCCTAAATATTTTAGCCTCTTTTTTAAATCAGAGCGCTCGGGACCGCTCGGTCTGATGTACTAATAGTGATCGAGCCCGAGCGTGCGTAATTCAACCCAATGCAACCTGACTCAACCTAACCAAACTCAATTCAACCCAAGCTTATTTTGCATAACCTTATCTTCTGTAATTCCACTTTAGCTTGAACATTCAATGCTTGTACAATTTGCCGTTGATCAAGGCACCCAGGTGAAAAAATAAGACAAATTGTTCGGAAATTTTCGTTTATTTCTCTTTTTTGACAGAATGCTTTTGTTTACAGGCGGAAAAATCTATTCGACTTTTCGACATTCCATAGTGAGGACAGTCAATTTTTTGGGCGCATTCGTGACATGTCAAAGTGCGAAAAGAAAGAATTTTTTTTTGTAAATTTGTCCAGATAACCTGGTGGACAAGTGATGTTCCTGGAACACATTCCAAACCCTCAGGGATAATTTTGTCGATCATTGCCATATCAGATTTTGGTACGGGTACTGCAACAATCTTCTTCCCCTCGTTAACCAAATTCACCATATCCTCAACACACAAAATGTCCCGTCCATGTGTCACAGTTCTGTCAGACAGTCCTTTAACACTCGCTCCAATGGCATCAGCGACACTTTTCCCGTGGCCCGCGGATGTAAAATTCCACCTGGCGGTTTTCAATTTCCATTTTTCTGCGAAATGCCGGAATAGAAAAAAATTAGTCTTGTTTTTGTACTGGGTCGCCGGACCGTCGCCCTGAAAATGCAGGGCTTGAATATCGGGTACAGTGGCTTTAATCAACTGCCAAATAGGTTGTAAGTGTACCCATATTGAACACGCATCGTGTCTCAATTCTTCCGAAATAGTCGTAAAGCTCTGAACCGAGATTTGTCCATTTTGTCCTTAAAATAAAAACCGCCGGTGTGCAATGAAATTTGCATTTTTGAAGCACCAAAATGTGCACTTTGGATTTCTGAATTATATTTGGCGGTGTAATTCTGTGAGAAATCGATTACTATGTACACTTCGTTAATGGGAAGATTCTCTCGAAGTAATTTCATATAATGTAGCTGATGATTAGTTGTCAAAAAATGAGAAAAGAACTTCGGAATCGAACTGTGGAAAATGTCTAATAACTGGCCAACTTCACACGCAATCCTCTGTCTTTCTGTTCTCACAACACTCCACAACTTGCCTTTTGACCCGGGTCGATCCAACTTGAATGTAACCCATGAATAATACCAAGTCAACTCTTTGAGATCCATCGCACATGAAATGGTCTTCATTTTACAATTCTCGCACGTTCTTAGAGCACATTTCTCCGTATTGGGATCACAGCACAACAAGTCCACTATCTGGTCTATCCGCTTGGTGGGGGTAATTTTCAACAAATGCAATTTATCCAATAAGAATTGGAAGTTAACGTGTGCTCGACAGAGGCACGTATCACGAGCATTGACATTTTTTTAACTACCCAAAACGGTTTGAGCGTATAAAATAAAGAGCGCGATACTGGATTTTGGACAGTTTTCCGATATTTTTTGAATATATTATCCACAGTATCGCATAAGTATCGTTTCTGTTTCTTCAGTTTTTTTTTGTCACTGTATCACGAACGCCCGGGCTTTGAATGGAATTCTCATCTTAAAGATAAAAATTGACTACACTGGCCTTAATAACTCGCCAATCTCGAACTCTTCTTTGTCATTCCAAACTTCTCGCACTATTGTAATTCTTTGGCACTAGTTGATATTTTGTTTGAACTCTTTTTTTATTTACGTAGGGGATTCTATTGATTGACTCCAGTTGCTTCCGCATATCCACGGACCCTCGAGCTCTAAGAACGGCTTTCACCTTTCCCATTATCCTTTCCAATTCCTTGATTTTAATTTCGATAGCGGTACACTTTTTGACACAAGATCTGATTTTTTTTCACAAAGGACATATACTTCTGTTTCCAGTGCAAACAGGAACTTTGGCTAGTTTAAAGTTCTCGAGTCAAATTATTTTTTTCTCGTCTGAGTTTGGCTTCTGCCCCCCGCCGTTGGCAGTACCTTGTGCCAGAACTGGTCGCCGCATTTTCAGCACTCAACGCCTGTACCTCGTCAGAAAACGTTCGGGTTCTTGTGCGTCCTTCGCTGGAAATATCATTCGATTGAATAATATATTATCAGGAGTACAAAGAGATGTCCCAGTAAACAAGTTTTTCATTTGTGCGATTCGGATTCAATGAAAACTCGTCCATAAGAACACACAAATTGAGATATTGAGTATAAAATTTACCTGACGACTTTCGTATTCAACTGTTTCTCTCGATTCACGTAAGATTCACGGGCTCGCGATAATCGTTGCTCAGAAACCAGCCGCTCCTTTTCGCGTTTTTCTCTCATCGCGTCTTTTTTTTTAATTTCTTGTATTTCCCGCGAGAATAATTCACAGATCACTTCTTTATCTGAACACTCCATGTCTGTGCGGGTTACCGACTGCTACTGCGAGACTAATAAATACGCAGTCGAAACGTGTTTTTGTTATGATTTTATTAGTGTATCCAATATTTTTTTTCTTCTATGACGAGTCTTAAGGTATATCATGAGAATCAACCCATCAATGTTTTATACACTTTCTCCAATTTTCTTATTGAGTCTGTGTCATCCTCATGCATTCAATTTTTTTAATATTACCTGTTTGTGTTAGGGTAAATTGGGTTTGGTGAGGGTATAGTTGCCTCGGATTAGGTTGGGCTAGGTTTGATAAGAATAGGTTAGGTCCGTGATTCGGAATTGGGGTCTTATGAAAGGTTGCTTCGGAAAGCAATAAGTTGGGTTGGGTTGGGTGGCATCAGACTGCGTTAGGTTCGGTTAGGTTGAGTTAGGTTCAGTTAGTTTAATGTATAGTTATAGTTGGAAAACGTTAATATTTGGTAGATTGGGAAGCATAAGCTCACCAGAAACTGCGCTTCTAGCCTACTAAATAAATTCATCTCACAAATGCGATTTTTGGGTCACTATTGCAAAATTCAGCCCTTACAGCGGAATTTCGTGGATACATCGTTCCGAGTACCTTTGGGGTTGTACACTAATGAAAGAACCGGTTCCCAGAGGTGTGCCAGCAATTTTTTTTTCTCGAAAACCATAACGCTCTATTGACACATTTTTCATGGATTTACTCAAATATATAATAATACATGTGCAATAGCATACTACCATCATAAAATTTAATTTTTTTTTTTAAATTAACAAATGAAATAAAAAAACATCTACAACATATTTTGGTTTTGACAAAAAATTCCTTCTTTTGTAAGGTTATGTTGTATGTTGTCCAGCGTATCACTCAAAAATATTTTTGTGATAGATAGTCGAAAAAAATGATGATCGAAAATGGTATAACATGCCCTTTTATCGAAATCTTCGATATATCATCGAATATCGAAAATTCCGAAGTGACAACATCCCAGCACTGGTCTACATCCTATTTTTACTATATTAAATGATTTAGCCGACTATAGGCTCGCAGCCCTAAATTGTAATTTTTGTGTTATCGTCAAAAACAAATGTTTGCCTTCTGCGACTTGCTTTGATTGAAAACAAAACTTTTGTATAACTTTTTTATAACTTTGTAAGGTTTTTGGAAAATAAATGAATTTACCAAAAAATTTACTTAAAATGGACTTTTACCTGACTATTGGCCATCAACCTAAATTAACGAGTGATCCAAAATAATTATTTTAAGTTTGCACAGCTTTTTGGTTTAAAAATTAAATTTATGCATCGGACATATTAATAATACTGTATTCTAAATAAAAATACTTGGAAATATTCAAGCCTATATACAACTTCCAAGAGTCTAAAATATTCTCTGAACCGAATATAATATATGCGAATGTTATAACAACAACACTTATGCTATCAAATTATGACATTGAATATATCAATTTTTCCATATACATATACATCCGTTAAATACTGATGACACGGAATATGTATATCGGTTTTCATATTGACTAGGGCATTTACATTTATTTTGCATAATCAATAGTTTTCTAAATGATCTTTTTTGTATATAAATCAAATAAATTATGGAATAATTATTAGTTCTTACACAACAGTCAACGTGTTTCTTTCCAGCCCTCCCAACAGCAAGCGAGAAACGTTTTAAGTATAATTGTCAACTATCAAATTTGTAATTTGACCAATATACGGTCAAACATTGGTCCCATGAACTGTTCTCAAAATTGGTAGATAAAACGGTAGTCTAACAGATACACACAAAATCATGTATCTCAAAACACATTTGGAGGGAGCAGCGAGCAAAATCATCCAACATTTGCAGCCAATAGGAGACAACTATAAAAGCGCGATGGAAATACTAGGCAACAAATATCAAAACAAAAGGTTGCTAGTAAAGAACCATATTAACGCTATTTTTGCCCTACACAATATTCAACAAGAAGCAGCATCTGCAATTAGAATATTGCATGACACCGTCAGGGAAAATCTACATGCAATAAAGAATTTAGGAGTCGGCACCTGGGGTGCTTGGCTAGTTCCATTTCTAACGAAAAAACTTGACAACGAGACTCTTAAATCATATGAGATGTCATTAGAAAACCCAAAGGAGATTCAATCTACCAACGGACTTCTCAAGTTTCTGGAACAACGATATCAACTGCTAGAAACCTTACGACTACCAAAATTAACGCTGGCAAACGATAGCATTCGTCATAAACAACAAGCATTCAGTGCAACAATAGTCAAAAATCATTCGTGTATCTTGTGTTCAGGCAATCATAATTTTGAATGCTGCCCCAAGTTTAACAAAATGAGTCACATAGAACGAATACAGCTTGTCAACTTACATGATCTATGCAGAAGGTGCCTAGCCACTGGACACAATTTTCAACAATGTTATATTCAATCAAGATGTAAAGAATGCAATGGCAAGCACCACAGTCTACTTCATACAAAGCAGTCTACAACTACAACTTCAAGAAGCATTTCAACCAACAGTGCGATGAAAACGCATGAAACAAGCAACCGCCCTTGTCAAAACCACAAGGTCTGATGGAAGGGAAGAGCTTTTAAGGTTGCTGATCGACACCGGCTCACAAACATCATTCATAACAACAGACGCCAAACAACGTTTACATCTAGTAGGTCGTAAAATCAGTGCAGAGGTCCATGGTGTAGGCGGACAAGTTGCTGGCAGAGTCAATAGTGTTGTAAATATGAACCTACACCCAAGATATCCGTCAACATTTTCAATAGAAATTGAAGCTCTAGTACTAATCAAAATAAACAAAAATCTGCCAGAAAACCCATTTATGTTTGAAAAATGGAAACATTTGAATGAGCTGCTATTGGCCGATCCGAACTATAACATTCCCGCACCGATTGATATACTACTGGGTGCAGATTATTACACGCGGATCTTGAAGCCACAGTGCATCAAAGGAAATAAAAACGAACCAGCAGCACAGCTCACGGAATTCGGATGGATAATTTTAGGAAGAATATCTACACCCAACAACACAACAGAGCTAAAATACAACTCAGACGTCTCATCGACTGAGATAGATGAACAACTAAAAAATTTTTGGGAGTTAGAAGAAATGCATCCCCCACGCATTCACACAAAGCCAGAGAAGGAGTGTGAATAATTCTTTTGTGACACGCACAGGCGACTGAGAAATGGGCGCTACGAATTACGTATCCCATTTCAGAAGGATCCAGCTATACATTTGGGAGATTCTAAACGCATGGCAATAGCAAGGTTCCTTCAAGTCGAAAGAAGGTTGTCAAGAGAACCAAATCTCAGAAAAAGTTATACAGACTTTATGCGTGAATATGAACAACTTGGTCAAATGGAGATGCTAAAAGATGAGGAAGACTCAACTGTAGCATATTATCTTCCACATCACGCAGTGATGAAATCAGACAGCATGACTACAAAGCTTAGAGTCATGTTCAATGGTTCGGCAAAAACAACATCCGGTGCATCATTGAATGACTTAATTCTAAACGGTCCAACGTTACAACAGGATCTAATATCAATTCTAATGCGATGGAGAAAACATAAATTCGTTATCAAAGCCGACATAGAGAAGATGTTCCGCCAGATCATAATCAATGAAGAAGATTAAAACTATCAACGGCTCCTGTGGAGAGAATCACCAAAAGAAGAAATCAAAACGTTTAAACTTAAAACAGAACATATGGGACCACGTCAGCAACATATTTAGCCATTAAAGTCTTATGTCAACTAGCACATGATGAAATAAAAAACTACCCAATCGCGTCAAAAATAACGTTAAAAGATTTCTATGTTGATGATCTGCTTTCAGGAGCTGATATATTAGAAGAAGCATTAGAAGCCCAATCACAACTCATACAATTGCTGAAGGCTGGAGGTTTTAATCTAAGAAAATGGGCAAGTAACAAAACAGAATTGACAACACATCTACCTAGAAACGCTCGCGAAGATGGGCTATGCTCCATAAACATCGATGAAACAATTAAGACGCTCGGAATACCCTGGAACCCAGTTTTCGATAATTTTGGGTTTAAAATATCATTGTCCGAAAATATAAAAGAACCAACAAAAAGAAGCATATTGGCAGAAGTAGCCAAACTATTCGATCCATTAGGATGGTTTGCACCCATCATCATCCAAGCAAAACTATTAATGCAGAAACTATGGATAGCTGGTGTCGGAAGGGATGATACTCTAAGTATTGAACTACAACAACAATGGAGTAAATTCAAAGAAGGTTTAAATGCAATTGAAAATATTACCATAAGCAGATGGATAGAACACAGGCAATAAGGCGAAAGTGAACTACATGGATTCAGCGATGAATCAGAGAAGGCATTTGCAACAGTGGTATACTACAAGACAATAAACTCCCAAGGCACACCGGTCGTTCATCTAATAGCAGCAAAAACCAAAGTCGCTCATATAAAAAACCGAATATCGTTACCAAGGTTGGAATTATGCGGTGCCGTACCATTGGCAAAGTTATTATAAACAGTTCAAGATGCCATGGATTTAGAACACGCGACTACCTATGCGTGGACGGATTCGATGATAACGCTTGGATGGATAAAAGGCGATCCCACTAAATACAAAACTTTTGTGGGTAACAGAATAGCTGAAATTCAGTCGCTTATGCAACCAAGTCAGTGGCATTATGTAAAATCCAATTATAACCCCGCAGATGTAGCTTCACGTGGCATGAACGCACAAAACTTGCGAAACTATAAACTTTGGTGGGAAAGACCAAGCTGGTTAAAAAACTCAAATTATCCATTAGCGCTTGAACCAACTGAAGAAGCAGCCAATGAGGAACTAAAAACAAATTGCTTATTTATCAACGCACCTCCTCAACCAGAGTTCATAGATTTTTTACGATTTTCATCGGCTCTTAAAATCAAAAGAACTATAGCGTACTGCTACAGATTTATTACTATCATTAAAAATCGAATACGTCAAGTTCCTGGAGAGATACCCAGTTTTCTAACAGTAGATGAACTAACCAGATCACACAATGTAATCATAAAAACAATACAAGATTCGGAATTTGCCGCAGATATTAAACTCCTCAAATCAACGAGTAAAGCCAGAAAAAACAGCAAACTATCATCACTAAATCCATTCATGGACGAAAATGGTTTGTTGAGGGTCGGCGGTATAGATTACAAAAATCTCAACTTAAGTATGATCAAAAGCATCAAATAATTCTACCAAAAAATTATATTTACTCAAACCTCATCACAATTGAAGCACACCATCTTGTATTACACGGAGGCGTACAAGCAACTCCAGCACAAATACGTTCAAAATATTGGATTTTGGCTGGTAAACGTCTAGTACGCACAACAATCCACAATTGTGTAAAATGTTTTCGATTCAGAAGAGCAGCATCAGAACAGTTAATGGGCATGTTACCGGAAGCTAGAGTCACTCCATCTGCCCCATTTTCCAATACGGGCATTAACTACGCAGGTCCATTTGCAATTCGTGTATCCAAAGGAAAAGGAAACAAGTCCTACAAGGGATATATCGTATTGTTTCTCTACGAACAACAGCAGCATTCTTGGCAGCATTTAGAAGATTTACTTGAAGAAGGGGAACGCCTTTAAACATATACAGTGACAACGGTACCAACTTCGTTGGAGCTCGGAACGCACTAAGTAAGGAGCTTCAGGTGGCTATACAACAAGCAAACAACAATGCAGCTCAGGAAGCAGCTAACCTTGGAACAAACTGGCATTTCATCCTGCCCGGTAGTCCCCACCTCGGAGGCATTTGGGAATCTGGAGTCAAATCAACGAAAGGCCACTTAAAGAAAGTAATCGGTGAAAAAACACTGACCTACGAGGAGTTCAGCACCGTATTATCACAAAATGAAGCATGTTTAAATTCCAGACCGATTCTTTCACTGTCAAGCGATTCAGATGATTTTGATGCTTTGACACCTGGACATTTATTAATCGGGAGACCACTGATTTCACCCCCGGAGTCAGACAAAACCAACATAAGCCCAAAACAGAGGTGGACTCTACTTTCAAAGATGACTCAAGGTTTTTGGAAAATATGGTCTAAGGATTAGTTGAACAGTCGACAACAAAGGTCCAAATAGAAAGAACGAAAAGCAAACTACAGGATTGGTCAGCTAGTTCTAATAAAGGATGAACAACTTCCACCTACAAAATGGGCAATGGGAAGGATAACAGATACTCATCCAGGTTCAGATGGCCTAACCGGAGTGGTATCAATAAAGGGACCAAAACACCATCTTCAAGAGACCGATTACAAAGATAAGTCTCCTTCCAACTGAGGATAGTCAAGATCCAACAAGAAAATCATATGAAGATGTAACAGCAGACGACAACAAGGTAGGACAACACAAGGTTGGCAGGTATCGAGTTGCCGGGGTTACTAAGAAGATCTATGCACCCCTGCTCATATTACTAATAACGTTCAGTATTTGCAATTCGAGCGCACTACCATACAATATCACAACGTTCGAAAATCAACCAGGTATCTATTTTGAATCCATTGGAGAGCTCAAACTTACAAATAACGATTGGAACATAACAGTGTATTGTAATCTAACCAGCTATTATGCAGAACTGGCTGCCTATAAGCGTTTCATAGACAGACTAGCTAAATATTGTTCATACCTTGACGACAACTTCACAAACTCGAGTATTACTAAAAGATCAAGAGAAAATACATGTGGACTAATAGAACCATCGTTTGAGTAATCTTTACAAGAAATGGAGCACAAGGATGAATTGCTTCACCACCATAAGGTGAGTTTTGGAAGAAGCAAACGTGGACTTTTTAACTTAGGAGTAAATATAGCCAACGAGTTATTTGGGGTGCTAGATGACAGGGTCGCGGTGCGTTATGAGGAAGAAATAGAAAACCTAAAGATGAACAATAACCATTTCACGGCGTTATTAAAGAATCAAACGTCAATCATAGATGCGACTATAAACGTCTTCCAAAATAGACAAGAAGATGTCAACAAGCATTGGCTGGTGTTCAAGAATCAGTTAGAGGAGGCGTTGGAGAGCAACGATGAACAAAGCAACTTTCTAGCTCTATCAATACATAAAATGTTACGCATGATTGCATTCAAGGAGATTCAAGATACACTGATAGAAGCAGTATTGGATACGCACAATAGAGTCATTACCACGAGGCTTTTAACGAACCAACAACTGAAAAAAGAAATAGATTTTATGACGAGAAATCTACCACCTGAACTAATGCTTCCCAATATCGATGACACAGCTGACATATTGGCACTATACCAGCTAATGACAGCCAAGACAAGGCTGCAGGGCAAATATTTGATATTTGAGGTGAAGCTGCCATTAGTATATAAGGAAATATACCAAATATATAAGCCCATACCGCTGCCTACCCCCAACAGTCCATCTATATTTATACGGTCACAAATGGAACTTCTTGTGACAGATTTGCATCGGCACACATATTCTTCAATGACAACTTCTGAATGGCAAAACTGTATCAGCACCAACGACTTTAGCATATGCCAGTTAAAACAGGCTATGCATCAGAATCAAGAAGATGATGTTTTATGTGAGCTGCTCCTGCTACGACAAGAAAAAGTGAATAACAAATGCGAGGTGGTCGAAAGGAAGACGTATACAACATGCCCGATACATGGATCAAAGAGATTACAGATGGCTTTATTCAGTACCAGCTGATCGTACGATCAGTATCTTTTGTCAACAAGAGCCATTTTCTACAAAAATATCAAGAAGTGGAATACTGAGCTTAGGCTCTGGTTGTACACTGAAGGGAAGAACCTTAAGCATACCAGCGAAGCAATCGTACTATCACAAAGTATATTCTTCAATATTACCAACATTTAATCTCTCAATAGAAATGACCAAGCAACCACAAGGTTACACCCATCAATTTCAAGACTTGTCAAAGGTACAAGGAATCGAAGAACAACAGCACAGAATAAAGGCAGTAACGATGAATACAGGAGAAAGCTTATCTCATCAACACGTGCACCACTATGCACTAACGTATGGACTCCTTGCGTTCGTACTCACAGGCATCGTCTTCGTGGCAATCAAAAGGAGAACTGATGCAACCAAAAATAAACCAGCCAGAGTCACTCCTCTAGAGGCTCTGGTATAAAGCACGATAATCTTCACATCTTGGCCATATCAATTTTTCCATATACATCCGTTAAATACTGATGACTCGGAATATGTATATCGGTTTTCATATTGACTAGGGCATTTACATTTATTTTGCATAATCAATAGTTTTCTAAATGATCTTTTTTGTATATAAATCAAATAAATTATGGAATAATTATTAGTTCTTACACAACAGTCAACGTGTTTCTTTCCAGCCCTGACCAACAGCAAGCGAGAAACGTTTTAAGTATAATTGTCAATTATCAAATTTGTAATTTGACCAATATACGGTCAAACACTATATTCGGTGTATATTATCTAGATCTAGTAGTTTATGGTGTGCTTGGACTTTTCGCTCCATTATCGTTAAACGAAATGTGAATGATTTCCGAAATGCCTTATTATACTAGAATTACTTAAAATTGTACCTCTGGCATTGTGGACGAAAATTAACTGAGGAAAATTTGTTGACACTTGTAAATCAACTCACAGGAGTATTTGGTTATTCGAAGATTTATTGATATCAATATCAGCTAAAGGTTTATGATGCTCTTATAGTTTGACTTGTTATTGCTGGGTTTCGGTGATCAAACTATGTACAATTAATGCTTTACTTTTTTTAGTTTTCATGCCTCTCTCTGCTATATCTAGCTTCGATACCTAAGAACTTGTTTAGGGTATTTGGGGTTTCTGAGGATTATTTTCTTTGAGCAAAGTTTGCATCGTTCAGGCCTCAGCATGGTTGGAATAACCATAACGTTTTGTGCACTGATATTAATGCAGTTTAATTATTTGACTTGTTGCTTGTCACCTAGATATGCAGTTGTTTAAAGAAGAAAGAACAATCTGAATTATTTTTTGAAGTTACCCATATTAAGGATTTTGTAGGGACTCCTCAGGGAGAGAAAATAAATATGAAACAATTTAATAGATCACTTAAATATTGGAACTAACATAACCGAATAACTAATCTTAATAGACAACGGGAAATCAAGTCACAGCCATTTTAAAATTATGGTTTTAAAACCATATGTTTCACCATCCCTTCCTAAATGCAATATCACACATCATATTAGAATCATCGCAGAGAACCCGATAAATCAGATTCTCATGCATGGTTTATTCTTTAGACTAAATCTTTTCAGCTTTATTTCCTCCGCGGCAAATTTGCTCGAATCAGCACTTACATACAATAAACTATTAAACTAATTACTATTTATACAATATATTTTTTCGAAACTCTGGAAATGCTAAATTTTAAACAATTTAATTCTATTCTCAATTCTAACGACAAACTTCTAGATTTAATTTTTTCCACGTGTATTCCTAGTTCGAGCCAACGGATTAGCAACATCGTGTCCAATTTTACCAATATTAGTTTTGCTTTTTATAATAATAACACAATAAAGAAAATGATTTTTAACAATAAACCTAGAGTTGATCACCTTTCCAAATCTGGTATCTATAGGATCAATTGCAATGATTGTAGTTTCTCCTATATTGGTCAGACTGGGCGCAATTTTGGAGTTAGAGCTAAAAAACATTTATCTGGTTGCAATCAATCAACTTTCCATAACCATTTAACTTCAGAAAATCATACAGCTAGCTTGAACAATTTAGACATATTACATATACAACCCAAAGGCAGACGTTTAGATACCTTAGAATCTTACGAAATTAGAAAATCAATATTTCTTAACCAAAATATCTTTAACAAACAGAGAGAAATTTGGTTCTCACCAATTACAGATCCCGCCCTTTTCTATTCTCACGTACTCAATAATATACCTTGAATTTTGTTACTCAACCTATGACTCATCGCCACCTGCGCGATCCGTAGATTAATTTTTTATTGCTTATTTTCTGTACCTCCTTCTTTTATTTATATTTTGCTTTTTTCTGCTATATAACAAAAATTTTTACTAATACAATTCAGTAGATACTCCTGATGATGACCTAACAAGTCGAAATCGATCGAGTGATTTTTTAAACTTTTTGAAAATATTCAAAATAAATTTTGGAAAACAAAAAACAAGTGATTAATAAAAATGCCTAAGGCAAATAGCGTAAAAAGTATTCCTCGTTCAATAATTTACAGGAGGGATCCTCTCCGTTGGCCAGAATTGATAATCATCATCCACCTTTTTATATATCACTTTCACTCCAAGCTAATAAGGCCCAAAGATTATTTAGGTCATATTCAATTAATCTGAGGCGTTAGATTTTGATGCTTGCCGAGTCAAGTTGAATGAAAAAAAAAATGGGTAGAAATACTTCAGGGTAATTCAGTTGATAATGTAATTGAAATATTTTATTCACATTTGTATAACATTATTCAGTCGCTTACAAAAACTGCCAATGAACGACATTCGTATCCATTATGGTTTTCTAATTATTTAATTACACTTATAAAAAATACGGATAAATTTCATAAATTATATCGTCTGTACTCAAACAAATGTGATTATAATTTATTTTCGAAATATCGAGAAATATCGAGATTAGAACAAAATCTAGTTTCAAAATTGCTACAGTAAAGTTTTTTTTTTTTTTTTTTTTTTTTTTTTTTTTTACAATAATATAATATTACAATTAAATTATAATGTCAATTCCCCAATGGATTTACTGCCCTTTAAAGGGAAATTAACATTATAATAAACATATTTCTCATACATGTGTCAGATACATATATGCATTTCCAAGTTATACAATTTACAAAATGTAATTATTTAACAATTCTCTATAATAGATCTTTAATTGTTTCTTGAATTGATGAATATTCATTACATAAGTTACACTGTAAATGGAAACTTATAACTACAGACGAAGCATTGTTGTTTATGTACCATGTCATTGTTGTTTATGTACCGTATCATGACGGTTACAAACCTTTTACGTTTTGTATAATTGATGAGAGCTTATAACTACTGCGTAGACATGCTGAACATTTACTTCATAAATGTATTTTTACCTTGTTAAATCGATTACAGTTTGCTACTTTAAAAATAGCTTATAGCTACTGTGTAAATTTACTGAATATTTAGCTTGTTAATGTATTTATACCTTCCAGTACTTTATACAATTTTCATTAGTAAACAAATGATTTGAAGTGATCATATATAAATGTTGAATTTTATTGAAATTTATTGAAAACGTGAAGGTAACATGAAGAAAATCGCTAAACCGTTCCAGTTTACATCGTCCTACTATAGAAAAGTAAAAAAACTATCAAATTTCAAAAGAAACAATTTTAATGAGTTTTCTGCAAGACAGCATTCTCAAAATAATGCACATCCTTCAGAAACTGTAAATCCTTTACCTGTGATATCTAACGCTTCCAGTATTTCTGTTACATCGACTTTACCACGAAAGGTGTTCGATATTTGTAGTAGCACAAGTGCTTCTCATTCGTCGGCAAATAAAATAAATCAAACAGAAGGTGACATGGAATGCTAGAGTGACTGCGATATTGCCAATGAAATGTCCGATGAAGAAGAAGTAATTGAAAGCAAGCTTTCGATGATGGAAAACATAAAAAACTGGGCGTTAGTTCATCGAACTACTCATCGAGCATTAAATGATCTACTAGGAATATTAAAATCGCGTGGATCATGTTACTTACCAAAAGATTGTCGCACTTTGTTGCAAACACCTCAAAAACTAGATGTTGTTTCAATGGGTTGTGGAAAATACTGGTATTATGGACTAAGAGACGTTGCTTACTTAATAAATTTTCTGATTTAGATCATTCAATTAATATTTCCGTCATTTTTAACATTGATGGGTTGCCCATTTTTAATAGCGCAAAGACTGAGTTTTGGCCTATTTTATGTATAAGCGACCACTCTGAATTTTTGAAACCAATGCCTATTGCACTCTATTGTGGCCAAACGAAACCAAATTTACAAAACTTTTTGGATCCGTTTGTAAATGAATTGCAAGATATTTTACAAAATGGTGTTGAAATTGGTCAGAATAAAATCACGGTAAAAATCAAAGGATTTGTTTGTGATACTCCCGCAAGATGTTTTATAAAAGGTAAATATTCTTAAAAATAAACAAACAAATATTTTTGATAGTGATATAAATTATATATTAATATTCCAGGAACCGTCTATTTCAATCACTACCACGGTTGCCCGAAATGTACCACAATAGGAGAGAATTATGGATACAGAAAAGGTTTATATATGAGTTATCCAAAAATTGATGCCCCTTTAAGGACAGATGAAAGTTTTCGCAATAGATTGGACGAATTCCATCATAAAGAAGATTCCCCATTGGAAAAGTTACCTATAAATATTGTTGATGATTTTCCAGTTGCAGATTCATTACATTTATTTGATCTGGGGTTAATGCGAAAATGTTTGTTAGGATGGATAAATGGTAGTTTTAATTTTAAAATGAAATGGTCTTTTTCACAAACTAGCGAAATTTCTAAGTGCTTGGAAAAGAGTAATACATTTTTGCCTAAAGAAATTCATCGTGCAATGAGACCATTGATACATTAAATTTTGGAAAGGATTGGAATATCGAACATTTTTACTTTATGTGGGTCCAATAATATTGAGCGAATATCTCCCAATCGACGTCTATGAACATTTTATTAAACTATCTTGTGCAGTAACAATATGTTCATTTAAGCATTATTTAAAATACATAAATGTGGCTGAGTCATTATTCCAAGATTACATAAACAGTTTCATTGAATTATATGGCATTGACTGTGTGAGCTCGAATGTCCATAACCTATGCCATGTAACTGCTGATGTTCAAAAATTTGGGCATCTTCCAACGTTCAGTGCATACCCTTTTGAGAATGTCCTATACCAGATAAAGAGGTTAATTCGTCAAGGAAGTAAACCACTGGAACAGGTAGCTAAACGCTTGATTGAATTAGCCAAAATGGAAAAATGTGAAAAACAGACGAATTCTGCTGCAGCTAAGTTTCCATTTGTTAAATATCAAATTGAAGGGAATCATCCCTTACCAATGTGCATTGGAATATACAAACAAATCTACGTTTTGGAAGAGGTTATGTTCTCCAATGATTTAAAAAATAAATGGTTTTTAACTAAGGAGAATGAAATTGTAGAACTGATCAACGCCACTTTCCTAAACGATATAGCATACATTTATGGGGCAAGTATCTTGAAAAAAGATGACTATTTCGAGAAACCATTTAAATCGTCGTTCTTACACATTTTTAAGTCATCTTTTTCAATAAGAAAACCTCCAAAATTGTTCCATCTGAAAAACATAAAATGTTAGTTGATTTCAATTGAACACCTAAACGAGACAGTCTTTCTGCCTTTATTACATACACTGGATTTGTTTATGGAATAAAAATGTTCAAATAATATTTATAATAATTGTTTATTTAATATTATTGTATAAAATACATTGCTAAATAAAAATAAAAAGGAACGAATACATTTCATGACTTGCGTTTAATTTAAGTATAAATCAAATAAATATTAATTTTCATATTCAGTATTATTTTAAAAGCCTGTCAATGTTTTGTTAAAATGTTTGTCGCCGAGCTTTACAACTTCATAAAACAGACCAATGAGTTTTGTGTATTTGAAAAAAGGCATTTTAGGTTCTTTTACTGGAACATGAGATTTTACAATTCCAGTCCATGAAAACGAATTTAAAAGTTCATACGAGAACAGCTCGTATACCAATTTAAACAAACTTTTGGACCCATCACCATTTCCACTATTTCCACCAATGTTAATCAACTTTCGAATCTGTAAGTTATTTATAGTTAATTCTTTTTTTCTTAATGTATATTATTTTCTGTTATTTTACCATGCCGTGTTTAAAAGTCTTATCTAGCAACCTCTCTTCAAATTCTTCTACGTCCTTCACTTTCTTCATTGGCAAATTGATTATAATATTGAACTCTGTTTCAATTTGATTTGAATTAATTAAAGCTCCAGTATTTGGCTTCATTAGCAATCTGATAATTTCGTCGCATTTAGCATTTACTTTTGAAAACTCTGCCATAAAAAATTCCTTCATACTATCGACTGTAAAGAAAAAAAAATTAGAAATTTAAAAACAAGTAGCGAAACCATCTACCTTTCATATTCAGTGACCGAATTTCGGCTTTTGTTTCTTCATCCGGAACAGTACTAATTATTTGGTTATAATAAGGTCCATTTCCCGTTTCGACTATCTCCTCCAAAACTGATGAATTGGGTGTATTTTTAATGATTGTTGATTGAGCTAATTGCCGTAAAGAAAACGAATGTGTCGGATTACTGAACATTTCATCATATACGTATTGTTTGGTTCAGTTGCTCCTACAGATGTCGAATTATATTTGCAGGCTCTAAATCGTACACTTGGTTGTTCAGTCAATCTGAGAAAGTTTTGTTCATCATCTGTTGCCATTTTTTCGAACTGTTCTTCATAAACAATTGCCTCTTTAAATGTTGCTATACCACTTTTCTTCACAATGCAACCTTCTGTTTTCCACGTCATTTGCGACTGACTGTTGGGATTACTGCGTACTTTTTCTAACGCTCGACCACCTAAAATATGGAAATTTAATTTAAAATATAATAAACATTTCAAAGTAAAAATTATGAACAAGAAAAACTTTTGTAAAAAGCAGAAATTTAAATATCAAAAACTTACTAAGCGGCGGCCAATATAAAATATTTTTAATTTCCCATCCGTCTGGTACAGCAACAACCCCATTATCTTCGCACATCACAATTTTAAACGACATCTCGTTTAGGATTTAAATGTTTTTTTTAAGAAATTGTCGGCACATTCATGCGCCTTCTCCATTAACAAAAAGTTTCATAAATGTCAAAAATGGAATACATTTTAATACGTAACGTTTACAAAACATGTACCAGTATAAAAATTGAATAGCAAATTGTAACGGCATATTTACTTCTACTTAATCAACACGTATCCTATACAAGTTAACGTTTTTAATAGAGATATGCAACTGTGATTTTACTTCTACGTATCGTATACGTAGCGGGTACGTATCTCTCTCTCTCTCTCTGGCACTATATCCCATCAAGGGATTTGGCCGCCTCACATGAGGTTTCATAATCGTTTTTCATTTCGGATAATGAGTGATTAATTCATTGATCCTAAACCAGCCGTGAAATTTTTTCCTTGTCACCACCGGGAATCGAACCCGGGACCTCCTGTAGCTGGAGCAAGCATGCTAACCACTTTGCCACCGGGGCGGCCAACGGGTACGTATCGTTTACATGTAAATATTTTTAACAAGAAAATGTTGCCATATATTTACTTCTACGTAACGTATACGTAACATTTACGCTTAGTGAACAAGTAGAAGTTTTGAATCAGAAAAATGTAAGTAAATACGTAGATGCACATAAGTTATACAAATCGGTTACGTTTCGTTTACAAGTATATAATTCTAATAGAGAAGCGTAAATGTAAATGAATTGTAAATGTCAGTATTTAATTAACTTTCAAATTGTTTACATATAGTTAACATGTATTTTATAGATTACAGATCGGAAATTCAGACATATTAACCTCGGTTTAAGAATCGGCCCTACTGATAAAAAAAATGAACACAAAAATAAAAATTAAGATTTTTGGAATAATTACTTTTATTTTTAGGAGTTCTGATGCCCACAATACAACATAAATTTGTATGAAAAACAACGATAAAATTAAAATAATTCTTAAGTAAAAATTTTCTGATTTATTTTCATTTAAAAAAAAAATAAAAATATTATTTAATTTCATTAACTCAATATTTTAAAGGAGCATCACTATTTTCAAATTATTTTAGAATTTCACTCGAAAAAACTATATTGGTTTGTAATTTTCATCATGCTAATAAGCGATAGAAGTTATTTTTAAGTTAAATATTTTTAATAATTTAATGCTATTTTTGTGTATATTAGATTTTTTTATAAAAACTTGAATTTTTTGAATTTAATTTACAACATAAATAAAAATAAAAACAATAAACATTTTTGGTTTTTAAAAATATTTTTATATGTAGAATAAAGCTTTCTTTTGGTGATAATTATATTTATTTTTTTTTTTTTTTTTTTGTTTTTTTTTTGAGACCGGTTTCGGAACTATCTTCCTTCTTCAGTCTTTGTTTTACTACTATTTGGAAAAATAAATTTTTTTTTTTTTTTTTTTAAATTTTTATGTATAATTTTACAGTGTTGTGTTTGTTGTCATCTGTGATATAGCGCCAAATCGTAAATTTTATAATAATAATAATAAACATTGGGCGCTTTCAGGTCCTCTATCATGATTAGTAAAATCATCGCCAATATGATTTGAAAAATTCATAGTGCTAAACATTTTCATAGCGTTGGCCGCAATTTTACTCAACATGTTCCCAACTGTTAGGTGCCCTGAAAGCGCCCATTGTTACATTGTTGTCTGTGTAAGTATGATTATTCGTGGCTATGTGTTGTGCGTAGTTGGATTTGAAGATTGTGTTGGTTTTTATATTTTTTATTTCTTTTATGTGCTCTTCAAAACGCAATGCGAATGATCTACCAGTCTGTCCGATATAAAACTTAGGGCAATCGTTGCATATTAATTTATATATTCCCGTGTCAATATTGCGGTTCTGTTGTATTGCTAATTGGTTTATAATTTTATGTGACGTTTTGTGTGCAATTGTGTAGTCAAATTTCTTAAATGTTTTTTGTAATAAATTGCTCGTGTGTTTGTTGTATTCAACTGTGGTGTACTTCTTCGTGTTGTTTTTTGTGTATTGTGCAAAGTGCTGTGCAATTGAAGTTGTTTTTTGTGTAAAACTTTTTGGTTCAATGTTTGAATTAATTCTTTGTTGTAACCATTTTGTTTAGCTATATGTAATATTGTATGTAATTCCTCTGTATAGTCGTCTATATTCATGGGTATGTTGTTGAGCCTGGTTAGAAGATGGTTGTATGCTGCTATTTTGTGTAGAAATGGATGATTCGAATTGTTGTGAATAGTGTGATATGTTTGTGTGTGTTTTCGATGTACGGTGAAGCTGTGTTGTTGGTTGATGTTTTTAATTGTGAGATCGAGAAAATTTATGGATTTGTTCTGCTCTAATTCCAATGTAAATTTAATGTTTTCGTGTATGCTATTTATGTATTTGTGTAGATCATCCAGCTGTCTCTTTGTGCCGTGGAATAAGATTAATATGTCATCGACATATCGGTGCCAGTATACAATCTTATTTTTGTGTTTATTTTTTGTGTTGTTGATGAAATTTTGTTCAATATGATTTAAATATATGTTGGCGAGGGTTCCAGATAGTGGGCTGCCCATCAGTAATCCGTCCATTTGCGTGTAGAAGGTGTTGTTGTGTTGGAAATAATTCTGTTTTGTTATTGTGTTGAGCAGCGCCATTACTTGTGTTATCTCTTGTTTGTTTACATTGTTTTGGGTTAATATGTTCTTTGTGATTATGAGTGTGTCTTTAACCGGTATATTGGTGTACATATTGACGACGTCAAAAGACGGTAATTTTGCGCCACTGGGTATGACAACTGACTGTATCTTGTCGATTAACTCCAGGTTATTTTTTATGGACGAATTGTGCGGGGAACTGATATTTTCTGTGAGCAATTTATTGAGGATTTTTGCAATTTTAAAGGATGGAGATGTGGTGAAATTAATCAAAGGACGAATCGGAATATTGGTTTTGTGTAGTTTTGGTAAACCAGTGATGGTTGGAGCTAAGGGTTTTTTCATTTTGCACGAATGTATCTGTTGTCTGCTTAAAATTGAAGTAGATTTATTTATGAGCTGGTTGACGGATTTTAAATAATTTTTGGTGAGATCATGATTGAGATTGTTTATGTTGTTATTGGAAATATATTCATCAATTTTTTGTTGATATTCCGATTTATATATGATGACAACCGAGTTACCTTTATCAGCTTTGGTGATTAATGCATTACTGTCGGACGGATTACCGATGGGCAGCCCACTATCTGGAACCCTCGCCAACATATATTTAAATCATATTGAACAAAATTTCATCAACAACACAAAAAATAAACACAAAAATAAGATTGTATACTGGCACCGATATGTCGATGACATATTAATCTTATTCCACGGCACAAAGAGACAGCTGGATGATCTACACAAATACATAAATAGCATACACGAAAACATTAAATTTACATTGGAATTAGAGCAGAACAAATCCATAAATTTTCTCGATCTCACAATTAAAAACATCAACCAACAACACAGCTTCACCGTACATCGAAAACACACACAAACATATCACACTATTCACAACAATTCGAATCATCCATTTCTACACAAAATAGCAGCATACAACCATCTTCTAACCAGGCTCAACAACATACCCATGAATATAGACGACTATACAGAGGAATTACATACAATATTACATATAGCTAAACAAAATGGTTACAACAAAGAATTAATTCAAACATTGAACCAAAAAGTTTTACACAAAAAACAACTTCAATTGCACAGCACTTTGCACAATACACAAAAAAACAACACGAAGAAGTACACCACAGTTGAATACAACAAACACACGAGCAATTTATTACAAAAAACATTTAAGAAATTTGACTACACAATTGCACACAAAACGTCACATAAAATTATAAACCAATTATCAATACAACAGAACCGCAATATTGACACGGGAATATATAAATTAATATGCAACGATTGCCCTAAGTTTTATATCGGACAGACTGGTAGATCATTCGCATTGCGTTTTGAAGAGCACATAAAAGAAATAAAAAATATAAAAACCAACACAATCTTCAAATCCAACTACGCACAACACATAGCCACGAATAATCATACTTACACAGACAACAATGTAACAATGTTTATTATTATTATTAAAAATTTACGATTTGGCGCTATATCACAGATGACACCACAAACACAACACTGTAAAATTATACATAAAAATTTAAAAAAAAAAAAAAATCTATTTTTCCAAATAGTAGTAAAACAAAGACTGAAGAAGGAAGATAGTTCCGAAACCGGTCTCAAAAAAAAACAAAAAAAAAAAAAATATAATTATCACCAAAAGAAAGCTTTATTCTACTGTATATAAAAATATTTTTAAAAAACCAAAAAAGTTTATTGTTTTTATTTTTATTTATGTTGTAAATTAAATTCAAAAAATTCAAGTTTTTATAAAAAAATCTAATATACACAAAAATAGCATTTAATTATTGAATTTGTGATAAAAGCCACGGACACATAACAAAATATGGATTCTTTCCAATTTTACTCCATAAATATTTTTGATTATTAAATTAATAATAATAATAATAATATAAATATAAAGATATGTTTATTATTCTGTAACGATATATATTAAATACATACGTATTTATAAATTTTTGTTTACAAAAATTATCTACAGAGAATTAAAATTAAAATAAATTTATAAAATTGTAACTTATTTGTAATAGATCCGCAGCCGTAAGAAACATCTGCCCTTTTCATACTGTAAGCTATACGGATTTATCTGTAACCTTATATTATTTATACATTAAATGACTTTGGTAAACGTACAGCATAAGCGACAAATTAATCCCCAAAATGTATACTAAACAATTACAGGATGATTAACGTGTGTTTACAAGTGTAACTTTACAACTACAAAGTAAACTTACAGTAATCGCTTTGTAAATCGAAATTGTTACTTGGGAAGAAATGCTGTATGTCATACTTAAGTAGAATTGAGCTATCCATTAATTCATCACCTAAGCTATTTTGGTCATATATTGATTCATTAATGAATAAAACTAGTTACCCATCTCTGATCTTTAGATGATAAGTAACTTATTTGCTGAACATTTTGAATCAGTTTTTAATCCCCCGACTGCACAACAGGGGATTTCCTCAAGTATTTATGATACAATTCACCATACTTTTGGTTATGTTGGATTCTCAAAAGCTGACATCTTACAAGTAATTGATTCGTTAGATATTGATAAGGGTTGGGGTCCTGATTTCATAACAATTTTTTTAATGTTATTCCATTACAAATCTTATTTAATATGTCAGTACGGACTGGAATATTTCCTAATGAATGGAAAGAGTCGTATGCTATTCAAAAACTATAGGCCCATTTGTATTTTAAATGCCTTTAGTAAAATTTATGAAAAACTGTTACACAAAATTATTTTTAAAGAAGTTATTCAGAGTTTAAGTGCTTCTCAACATGGGTTTATTTCACAAAGATCTACTACGACCAATTTGTTGGAATTCTCAAATTATCTCTTTACTAATATTGATAATGGTAAAAGAATTGATTGTATTTATACTGATTTTGAGAAAGTATTTGATAGGTCCCGCATGTCCTACTACTGATAGATGAATGTGTTAGGTTTGGATTGTCCCAGTATTTGATAATTTTAGTACGCTCATATCTCAGTACCAGACTTCAAATAGTTAAATTTAATGGTAGCCTGTCAATTCCTATTACAGCTACCTCAGGTGTACCGCAAGGATCCATATTAGGACCGTTATTGTTTTTATTGTTAATTAATGATCTATCGTTGGAATTGAGGTCATCATCTGCTTTACGCCGGTGATCTCAAAATTTTTAGATTGACAGAAAATATTCGTGACTGTGAAACCTTGCAGAATGATCTTAATAATTTGTCTGGCTGGTGTTGTCGTAATAGATTTAATATAAATGTCCGTAAGTGCGTATCAATTAATTTCAGATGGAAAAGGGTAAATTTCACATATGATTATATATCAGTAATGCGGTTTTATGTAGAGTAACGGAAATTAATGATCTAGGATTGACGTTTGATTCAGGATTACGTTTTGATAAACACATATAAAATTTCTGCCTGAAGGCACATAAAATGTTAGGCTTCATTTTTCGAAGAGCGTGTAATCCTCAAATCTTTTTAACACTTAATATCTTCGTAAGATCGATTCTTGAGTATGGTTGTCACATTTGGGCACCCTATTATGATTGCTATTCTCAGCAAGTTGAAAGAGTACAAAGAAAGTTTATTAAATTTCTGTTCCACAGATCAATCAATTCCTTACAGCAATTATGATATTCGTCGCAAAGTTTTTAACATTGATACGGTTGAGTGCAGAAGACTTGTGTTTGATGAAATTATGCTGTATAAAATTGTAAATTCTATTGTCTCTACTGATTTGATATCTTCAATAAACTTCTATGTTCCTGCATATACTATAGAACTCGTAATACTGAGATTTTTTTGCCATGGCAAGTAAGGACTAACTACGAACTATCCAATCAAATTGTGAGAACGCAAAAACGTCATAATGATCAGTTCTTTACACTGGATTTTTTCAATATGGGCTTGGGGTTATTTGGGGCACGTGCCACTGATTTGGTTAACATATGATTCTTTTATCTTATTTAATTTTCTAATTTGGTATAAATTATATTAAAATTTTCTTTTGATTTGTTTTTATATAACTTATTATTAAGAGCGATTGTTTCATTGACTATCGAGTTAACTTTTTGTTTATCGGTTTGATATATTTGTATATTATTGGTATTTGTATTCTATGGTAATTTTTCTGGAAGCCGCCGGAAAATCTGGGATTATCAAGAAACGCCATATCTGTTGCACCGTGCGGGGAATGAAGCATTCGACTACTCATGGACTTTGGAGGAGTCCACTTTGAGGCATCCATCACATATTATTGGCGATTATATAGGCGGGATATTTTGTTTCCTTGAGTAAAAACTTGTCTTTTTTTCGAGATTTATAGTGAGATTTGCCGCACGCAACAATTTCGTCACTTCAGATAATTACAAAATGTGATCTTCAGACGTTGCCGAGACTACGAGAAGGTGGCTTTGCGGATGATATTGCTTAATAAAGTGGCTTTATGGCTGGAGCCTGACTAACGTCTATTTCGTGCTCGATAAGATGGGTATGTACTAAACCCAATTGCTTGATGCGCGTGAACTTTTTCCTAAATCTATCTTAAAAATAAAAACAAAAAATTAGGAATAGTTTAGGAAATATTTCACAAGCCTATATAGTAATGTGAATGTTTTCCTAAAACCGAAAATATGTCTAAGTATTAGTGAATATGCTATACGAAAATAGATCAACAGCACGATCAAATAATTGATTCAATATTGATCAATAAAAACATGTCAACGTAATTTTTTTCTTTATATATTCTATCTTATTAATTTATTTTATACAAATCTAAGATATTATTAATATGAGCACCAAATAAAATCATTGTTTTTATGTTTGTATTTGAGTTTCGAAAACCACTACAACTACTTTCTGAAGAATTGCTGAAAGTGGTTTATCGAGTAACGAAATCGTTTGCGATTGTATATTGGTTTCGACCAAAAATATTTTAAATAAATGAAAGTGACTACAATTAGATTTGCTTTACAGTCAAAATTATAACCTATTATTATTTTTGTTGCAAAGACGAAGTTAAATATCTCAGCCGTACCTTAAACGATTATTTATCCACTTGAGAGCGATCAATACTTCGATTCGAGTACATACATTTGGAAGAAATTATCTTGGCAATAACAGGGTCAAATGGTCAAAAACCACCCCTTTTCATATGTTGAATGGAAAAATTTCAATATATCCCTTCCAGAAACCAGTATAAGGTCTTGGCCATGAATGAGACTAATATGTTTATATCATGTTTGGTCCATTCGAGATGCACACACAGTTTGAGGAAATTCTATTGGCAATAACAGGGTCAAATATGTCAAAAACCACCCTTTGTCATACATTGAATGGAAAAATAACAATTTATCTGTTCCAGAAATCACTGTAAGGTCTTGGCCATGAATGGGACTAATATTTTTAGATCACGTTTGGTCCATTCGAGATTCACACATAGTTTGAGGAAATTCTCTTGGCAATAACAATTTTTATATTCAATTCGTCTAAGTCTTCATTTGGTTTTTGTGATTTGCACCAATATTCGGGAACACCTTCGTGATCAATTCTTCTTTAGAGATTGTGAATGGATAAAAATTAGGTGGTAATGAAATGAAACCAGTCGAAACGTTAAACAGAATTCTTCCACTTCTAATGCCTGTAAATTGCTTTAAAAACACGTCCATTCGTCATTTTTTAAAGCGACTCGCATATTCGTTGTTAATTTGAGAATTTTCACGTACCGCCACAAATTCGATGACTTCAAGCAAGCGTCAAATAAGATCAGCAGCTGTTGATCTTGGAATGACTGGCAGCGTCTGGCAAAAGTCAGCGTGCAGTTTTAAACAATTTGACCAATCGAATGTTGCACTTTAACGCTCGACTGATGTCACAACGCTGATTGATTTCATCATCAGAATTTCGAAGAAAATAAATCTGAATAAATTTGCGATCAACATTCTCTGACGGAACAATGGTCCTGCACGATGGTTAATTTGTCCTTGAATCAGTAAAATTGAAGAAAAGTTCTTAATTTATGAGTCTCGGAGGTCCACATTATTTCATAGTGCACTTGGCGGTGAAACATTGTGAATCGTTGATATGGGTTTGTGTGTTATAAACGAAAAATAATTTATCCTAAAACTTGGGTTAACACCTCGTGCTTCAATAATATTCGCCCTAAATGATGTCATTTAGAATGAACTGTTGTACTTTTGTATATATTCTGCAAGAAGTACTTCGACCGAGGTTCGCGGCCAGAAAGCAATGATACCAGTGGATTTCGGTGGCGGTGTCAATTGTGGTAATTTGACCTTTCCGCTCGCACAACATAATCCTGGCAGTTCGTGTCAAGATCTCAAAGTATTGCAATGTTGACAAACAGTGCTCATTGGTCCGAAGTCAACCGTAATCGACTGTAGGATCGTATCTGAATACCAAACGTTCACTTCGAATTACGTTTAGCCGTCTGTTTTATCGACGTTCCAAATTATTTAATGCGTAGGTTCCAACTGAGCGAGCCGAACTCGACTATGTATCCGTTGTTCCGGAATCATAATGAACTGCGCTTGGGAAAATCAAATTCGATTTGCCTCCAAATGCTGTCTACGCTCTTCATCCGACATTTCGACGCCTCACTGGAGGTATTTTTGTCAGAAAAATAAACCATGAACTAATATTAATTCAATGTTTGCAACACACCAAATTGCAACCAACTTAAATAAATTCAAATTGATGAATTTTGATTGCACGAAAATTTGACATTGATAACACACTGAGCTATCGCTTTCAATTTAATTATTTCTGACAAAATATCAATATTCAATGCGGAATTTTTTGTTATTATGAAAACTATAACTAAACTATAATAACGTCGACGCCATCTTCGCCATTTTTGCATACAAAATTACTAACCAAATTGTCAACTTTTCTGGTGAATTTTCCAAAAAATATCTTTCATAAAAACCTTGTCCTGACAATTACGAACACAACAAAAGCAAAATCAGTCAAATCCGTCCAACCGTTCTCAAATGATGATCTTTCATACATGCGGCAATTGATTTCTACTTATATAAAAGAACATAATTTGTTAAATTGTATTTTAATACAAATTTTGCAAGAGATTTCTTATTATTTTGTACAAAGAGGTATTTTACATATCTGCCATTATGAGGAACCGTCTATCTGCAACATTTTGGAAAAACACATAGAATTTCGAATGCCATAGTAGAGAACTGGTTCAATTTGTTAAAAAATAATTTATTATCGGACCATAGTATGAAATTAGGGCGCTTCTTAGACGTAATGCGTGAGAAGACTTTACAAATTCAAACCACTGCAAAAATTACTCCTCATTTAACGGCTCGTAGGTCATTTAAAAGCAGTGGTCATAGAAGTTCGCCAAAAGATGTCAAAAAATTATTGGATGATGAGAAAGATCCCAAAGATCTTAATTTAGAAGAAAATTGGGCAAGAAAAGTTCGAACGCCTAAATCTAAATATTCTGGCAAATTGGCGTTGACTAATTATCTGACACCACAAAAGAAAAAACTTGCAGAATGGCAACGAATAAATTTTATAGAAAATATAACAAAGCAAGATTTCTGTGTAAAAGTAGTAAAGTGCACGTTCCCCGATTTTGGTGTTGTTACCTTAAATAACTTCTGCTTTTCTTCACTTAGTGACAAAAATTATGTGTCGTACGATGCAATTCACATGGCGTCATCTATTTTATTGATGAATACAAAAGATGTTTGTCTAGATTCGTATCATTCAATCAAAATTTTCAGTAATACTAGATATAAAGTAGTCTCAGTCAAAAAAAAATCCCGAGTTAATTGTATGTCGCGAAAAAAAAATTGTTTACATTCCATTTTGCAAAAATAATAATCATTGGAATCTTGTCATTATAAATATAAAAGAAGATTACATATCCAGTTATGACCCTCTATGTCCCGGCAAGACGGATTTTGAGCTCTTGAAAAAAGCGCAAAACTTTGTTGACGAATTTCGGCGTGAAATGAACTTGCCCAAAAAAAAATTACGTCCAACACCAATTTATTTGTTTCCAGCTCAGAGAGACAGTTTTAACTGTGGGCCCCTAATAATATACGCAATAGAAATGTTATCACTAAATAAGTATCGAAGTGCAATACATTCTGATGTATTAAATGAATATGAAGTAGGGTTAAAAGGCTACCGTCGATATCTCCAAACACTTATTTTAGACAAATCAGAATCAATAATAGAAACTTGTTTGATATGTTTTGATATATTTAAACAAGAAGACACGTTTTCTGTATGTAATGTTTGTGATCGGAAAATACACCAACAATGTAATATACATAAAATTATTACAACAGATATTTGCCTCTTTTGTAAGAAATAATTTTTTTATATATGTATTTTTGTTTGATTGATTATAAGAAAGATATAAACAAACAATAGAAATTAAAGCAAAAAACTGCGGCTATTTAAAAATGAAATCCTTGAAAACGATAAAAAAAATAAAAAGAAAAAGAAAAATAAAAAAATACAAAAAAATAAAAAAATATTAAAAAAAATAAAAAACTAAACAAAACAAAAGTGGGTAGCAAGTTCCTACCTGGGTAATTCAAATTGAAACAGGCAGATGAAATCAAAATGAAAAAATTAAAACCAACCGGTGGGAATTTGGCATATTTAATCTCCTCAAACTGTGTGTGCATCTCGAGTGAACCAAGCATGATCTAAAAATGTTAGCCTCGTACATGGCCAAGACCTAACAGTAGTTTGTGGAACGGATATATTGAAATTTTTCCGTTCAACATATGACAAGGGGTGGTTTTTGACTTGTTTGACCCTGTTACTGCCAAGAGAATCTCCTCAAACTGTGTGTGCATCTCAAGTGGACCAAGCATGATCGAAAAATATTAGCCTTGTACATGGCCAAGACCTAACAGTAGTTTCTGGAACGAATATATTGAAATTTTTCCGTTCAACATATGACAAGGGGTGGTTTTTGACTTGTTTGACCCTGTTACTGCCAAGAGAATCTCCTCAAACTGTGTGTGCATCTCAAGTCGACCAAGCATGATCGAAAAATATTAGCCTCGTACATGGCCAAGACCTAACAGTAGTTTCTGGAACGAATATATTGAAATTTTTCCGTTCAACATATGACAAGGGGTGGTTTTTGACTTATTAAACCCTGTTATTGCCAAGAGAATCTCCTCAAACTGTGTGTGCATCTCGAATGGACCAAACATGATCTAAAAATACTAGTCTTATTCATGGCCAAGACCTAACAGTAGTTTCTGGAACAAATATATTGAAATTTTTCCGTTCAACATATGACAAGGGGGGTTTTTGACTTATTTGAACCTGTTATTGCCAAGAGAATCTCCTCAAACTGTGTGTGCATCTCGAGTGGACCAAGCGTGATCTAAAAATACTAGTCTTATTCATGGCCAAGACCTAACAGTAGTTTCTGGAACGAATATATTGAAATTTTTCCGGTCAACATATGACAAGGGGTGGTTTTTGACTTGTTTGACCCTGTTATTGCCAAGAGAATCTCCTCAAACTATGTGTGCATCTCGAGTGGACCAAGCATGATCTAAAAATATTAGCCTCATACATGGCCAAGACCTAACAGTAGTTTCTGGAACGGATATATTGAAATTTTTCCGTTCAACATAAGACAAGGGGTGATTTTTGACTTATTTGACCCTGTTATTGCCAAGAGAATCTCCTCAAACTGTGTGTGCATCTTGAATGGACCAAATATGATCTGAATATTGTTAGAACAAACATAATTATGAATGCAAATCGATTTAATTTGTATGTACAGTTTATTTATTGGAGTTTTAAGGAAATCGTACCCCTAACCCCCAATTGATTTTTTTGAAACTTGTTGCATATCTTAAACTGAACAAATATTCGCTTATTGATGCCTTCGAATCCTAAAATAGTTTGTGGAGGCAAAATCATAAGTTCTGATCTATTCAACTGATCTAAAAGTAATTTCAGTTCTTCAAGGACGTTTTGGTTTGAATAATAATTTTAAAATAAAATTGATAATGTTAGTTTTTTATTATTTGGTTATTTTAGATTTTTAAACAATGATTTTTCTTTATTAAAGCTTTCGGTTGGTAATAATTATCACTAGCAATTTTTTTAATCATTATATTCAATTATTTTGTTGAATGCTATATTATAAGCAATAATTGAAAGATTCACTAATACTATCAAACGATTTTAAATTTAGGAAAGTTTTAGGAAATTCCTCACCACCGTAATTGCTTGCTTGTACGAAACTGATAGACTTGTGTTCGCCAGAATTGCTTGCTGAGTTCGTGTTTTTGTGAATTATTTGTTATTTACTGAAATATTAATTCCTAAGTATAATGCTTGACTTAGCCCTGGAGCTCCATGAACACTCATGCTCTTCTTTTTGCCACCATAAGAAACTTTTGCTATGATGATAGCCATTAGCAGTCAGACAATCATTTTCCTTGTATTTTTTTATTGTAGCGTTATTATACCAAACAAGACACGGAATAAGCTTCATTGGTGTTCCATTCTTAAAATCTAAGGAAATCTACCAGGAAAACAGCCAAAACATCCTATCTTCAGAATGATTCGGATTTTTTATTAGCGGCGGAAAGAGAATATATAAAGAGTTTCAGATAAGGTTATTGGAATTCTTGGATTAGTTCCTCTAAAGAAATAAACAGACTTTCCGGCATCGCCGGACTTAATAGAGGTCTCCGTATGAGATTAACATTGGCAGACCGAATGTACTACGACTCTCTGATGGCAGGCTGGCCCCAATCAATGGGAAATTTGAATAATTACTACTGACTGTTCACTTTTCCGGTTGAGACTTTATTAACTCTGAGTCTGTTGGTTCCGGAGAGCTAAACGGTATTGGCAACCCATCTGACTGGGACCTAACTTGCAGGCTAATCACTCTCGAAGTCTCGTGTTGGAGTATTTTCTCCTTTGCGCTATATAAGACAAGCGGTCCTGATCGGGTATTCGGAATTATTAACTCAAACTTTTCCAAGCTTGCTTTGCTCTCTTGGAGCAGAAGCAAAGTTGTTTTCATCCCTAAAGGTGACTGACCTACATGAACTTGTTACAAACATAGACCGCTTAACATTAAAGTGTTTCTAGTGAGAACGTTCCTGCATATTGCTGGTTACTTCGATAGTAGCTTGATCTCTATCAGTTGACCAGCAGCGGAGTGCTGTTGCGGTTTTGCCAAAAAATCACCAGTAGGCTTGTTCCAAAATTCTTCTATTGAATTCATGGATGACTTATAGTCGTCTATTTTCATAGTAACCCTTTTTCAAATACACAACACAATAAAGGACCATGATTATTCATATGTTGAGAAGAAAAATGAAAGGGAATTATAAAGGGATGATAATTTTCCAACCAATCAGCAAACAACTTTCTAATAACGCATAAAATCATTAATTAATCATTACGTTAACTTAAACATAATTTTGTGTAAAGGTACGAAGTACACTCCAAGCACGCAAATCGAAATTAATTTTATCAACCAGCAATTAATGAGAAAGATAATTATGGTACAAGGATACAGTTATTTTCTTAACAAAAATCGTTAAAAAAGTTAAAAACGAAAATAACGAGAAAACTCGAGAAAAAATGTGTTTTGTATATAGAAAAAGTTGAAAAACATTTTAATTGGTGAGCTGAAAAGGAAATGAGAACGAAAGGAAAGCAATATACTCTTAATTACGGATTTCTTCTTTATGTAACGAATTTCTTTTTTCTAGCCATTGTGAAGTATGTATATGGTATATTCACGTCGAGTACAACAGAAACCAATTTTTTTTTTTTGATAATCTTGACTTCTTTTTTTTTGGTTCTGCTTTGTTTGTTTCTTAAAGATTTAAATTTTTTATGTACTTTAACTATTACACAATATAAAGTAATTATGACTTTTTGCACACAAAGAGAGCAGCAAAAAAAACCGTTAATTGCATATTCCGTGAAAAAGAATTTTGTTTTGTTAAATTTTTCTTTTACAAGAACTTTAAGAACTTTAAAAAATGTTGATGCTTTTTGATGCAATGGGTTTCAATTCTATAATTCTAGTAATTTCTAACATAAGAGGCCAATTGCCTTCTAGAATTATACGTGCGTATATTCAACCGAAAAATATTTCGCACGAAGGTTGAAAGACTGGAAAATCCAAATAATTTTAAATTTGTTAGGTAAAAAGCAAACGAGCGTAAACGCAGGAAATCCACTGTTCACGTATTTCTTCCCTGTGTAAAGTGCTACGAAAAGCAGAAATAATTTAAAAATCCGAATCGAATACAAAAACTAAATTAAGCCAATTAGTTCGTGTTTTATTTGTGAAACGATCCAAACTGGTTCCAATTCATCATTTTAATCCTTTATTTATTTTCTTAATTTTCAATTTATATTTTGGTCCTAGTATACCAAAAAAAAAAATTAATGTTGTCACGTATTTTCCGTTATTTTTTTATTTTAAAGAAAAACAATAAATTTTTATTTCTTGGAAAAGGTGAAGATTTTGTTGCTGGTGTCGTTCTTGTAAAAATGTGTGGCACGATGAACATGCGGCACGGATGCTACTTTCTTGTTCAACAAGTGTTTAGTTATTTTTAAGTATAATTTTTTTTGGAAAATAACACTCACAAAAAATTCAAACAATGGGAACGTTTTCAAAAACATTTAACGGAATTTACTTTTAGAAGTTTATTAAAAGGATAACAAATTGAATTATGTATATGGGGAATGCAAAGTATTTAAGACGTAATAAACGTTAGATTAACCTGGATAGGATCAAGTGGATATACCCTGCAACTGATTGATCGGTTTGATCTTGATATTCTAATTATTTTAACTTGTTAACTTGATCGACAACTACTGACGTATTAATTATTTGTCGCCAACCAATCATCGAATTTTATGCGTTTGAGCACAAATTGAATTATTTGGGTAGTTTGAAATATAGACTCAAGGCCATCAACAATCGGTAATTTTTTTAATAGGATCAATAGAACAATAAAGTAAAAAATATTTCGTTATTAAGTAAATTTTCAAATTTCATTTGTTCATATCCGCTTTTACATTCTTACAGTCGACTTTTCAAATGTTAGAAAAGTTATTGCAATTAATACGCCACATACTAATATTATACTGGGGCTTCCAACATAACCCGTTCCGACAGAATTTCTATCGAACATGACAAAGCAGCAAACAAATTCTCATAATTTAGCCACTCTAATTCGTAAGTGGAATCGACCATCAAGCTAACCCTAATAAAATTTTGCATTTAATTAATAATATTAATGCTGTACTAGATGGTCCAGCTAAAGAATACTGTGCTGGTTAATTCTTGAGCGGAATTCTAGGCTCCGTTAGTCTCAATTTTGGGATCACATATTACAAACAGGTTCTGGTAAGTAGAACGCGAAAACTTACTGAGTTATTTGTTGAATTCTGCTATCGCTTGCTAAATGTAGTTATGCTAGAAATGAATTCCGATTTAATTTTGCAAGTTGAACATTTTTAACATTATCCAGTTAGTAAATTCCGGTATTGCTGTAGACGATGTATGGAGAATTATAAATCATCAACCCAAATTAAACATAAACTTGATTCCGAACGACTACCGACAACCGTATATTGAGGTATTACTTCAAAACACCCAACGACTTATCAACGCCTTGGTAAAACTAGATCGACTACTAATGCTAATTCCACGTTAGTCCAGTGCTGTAATTGTCAGAGAATAAAACATGAAAATAAAGTTTATTTAATAAACACAGAGCGATATTCCATTGCATATACTTAATAAAGACATTTTTATTAATCACTTGTTTTTTGTTTCGCAGTTATTTTGAATAATTTTCAAAAAGTTTAAAAAATCACTCGATCGATTTCGACTTGTTAAGTCATCATCAGGAGTATCTACTGATTTGTGTTAGTAAAAAATTTTGTTATATAGTAGAAAAAAGCAAAATATAAATAAAAGAAGGAGGGCAAAAAATAAAAAATAAGCAATAAATGCAAAATATAAATAAAAGAAGGAGGGCAAAAAAAAAAATAAAAAATAAGCGATAAAAATTAATCTACGGATCGCGCAGGTGTGCGATGAGTCATAGGCTGAGTAACAAAATTCAAGGTATATTATTGCGTACGTGAGTATAGAAAAGGGCGGGATCTGTAATTGGTGAGAACCGGATTTCTCTCTGTTCGTTAAGGATATTTTGGTTAAGAAATATTGATTTTCTAATTTCGTAAGATTCTAAGGTATCTAAACGTCTGCCTTTGGGTTGTATATGTAATATATCTAAATTGTTCAAGCTAGCTGTATGATTTTCTGAAGTTAAATGATTATGGAAAGTTGATTGGTTGCAACCAGATAAATGTTCCTTAGCTCTAACTCTAAAATTGCGCCCAGTCTGACCAATATAGGAGAAACTACAATCATTGCAATTGATCCTATAGACACCAGATTTGGAAAGGCGATCAACTCTAGGTTTATTGTTAAAAATCATTTTCTTTATTGTGTTATTATTATAAAAAGCAAAACTAATATTAGTATAATTGGACACGATGTTGCTAATCCGTTGGCTCGTTTTTCCTATATTCTCTAAGCGACGCCAATTTTCCCGCGGTGGACTATCCGGTGGATAAATACCCGTTAGAGTTTTACGCTTTAGCTTTTTATTCAATAACTTTAATATAGTCCTAGTTGCATATCCGTTATTCGTTGCTATTTGAAGAATTATGTTAAGCTCAGTGTTATAATTTGAATTTGACAGAGGGATGTTTATTAGTCTATCTATGAGTGAGTGGAAAGCTGACATTTTAATATTATGGGGATGGTTTGAAGAACTAGGGATAACAGCGTCTGTATACGTGGGTTTCCGAAAAATTTTGAAGTCTAAAGTAGAATTAATCCTGGTTATTGTTATATCTAGAAAATTAATACATTTATTTTCTTCTTTTTCTAACGTAAAATCAATGGTGGGATATTGAGAATTTAACCAAGTTAGGAAAGAGTCTAACAGTCTATCAGTTCCATTCCATAGACATAATATGTCATCAACATATCTATACCAAAAGATTATATGACGAAAATAAGGATTGTTGTTTGATATGATCATTTGTTCGAAGAAATTCATGAAAATTTCAGCCAACAAAGGTGACAGCGGGGAGCCCATGGGTAGACCATCAGCGAATTTGAAATATGTATTATCAAAACAGAAATAATTTTGTTTAATACAAGTCTCAAAAACTAACTTCAGTTCACGACGTAAGCTCTCATCTACAACATCCCTATCTAAGTAATTACAAACTATTTGGGACAAAGTATTAATCGGAATAGAAGTGAAAAGACTGGCAACGTCAAATGAAACTAGTTTTGAATGTAAAGGAATGTCGACGTCTTGAATTTTGTTAATCAATTCTACCGAGTTCTTAACCGAGTAAGCTGAAAAGAAATTAGTATGACAATTGAAAAAATTTATGAAACCCTTACATAGCTTGTAGGCGGGAGCATTGCAATACGCTACTATTGGTCTAATCGGAATGCCTTCCTTATGGATTTTTGGTAAACCATAAAGGATCGGGGCAGACGGATTCATG
>OX371225.1:203174687-203477158 GCA_947310385.1 Nephrotoma appendiculata
GGCACAAATTGTAAAATGCATAAGCAAAAATCTTTATAAATATCAAAATACAAATAAAACTACTACATACCGTGAACTAATAAACTCGCGATATATAAGATGTATTTGCAATTTAATAAACAGTCATTTTACTTGTTTGTAACTACAACTATTTCTAATTTATAAAAATAACAAGATCGGAAAAGTATTTTACTAAACAGCTCAACTTTTACCATCTTAGCTAAGACTATCTTGTGAAGACTTCTTTTTTAAGTCTTCAATGAAATTCTGAAGGCAGTAGTCTTAAATAATATATGTATTAGAAACTCTCCAAAAACTTTTGTAGAGCTATCAAAATCAAATTTTCACCGTATTGTTTCAAATTTATGAACGAAAAGCAATAATTCAATTCAAAATTGTTAAAAAACTCAAATTTATGTTACGAACGAGTATATATTATTTAATATATTTTATTTATTAATAATTTTTCTGTTTCTAATAATCAATTATTATTATTGTCGCTGTTTAAATGTCAAGATTACTAACTGGAAAGTCAAAGATATGATTCCTACACAGTTAAAAAACTTGCCTCCTTTTTTAATGCAATGCTTGCTATTCTGGCCATGTAATGTAAGCTAAAATTATATCGTAATGCAAACCTTGCAAAAATTTAAAGCAAATTTAAAGCAACTTGTTTCACAGTTAAATAGAACGATTGCATTGAATTTTACGTAATGTAATTTGAAATATAATATAACACAGAGTTAATCACATTTTGATTTTTCATAAAATAACGGTAACTTATTTAAAAATAAAATTATTTGAATATGTAGAAAATGTCGTTTTTACCAACCTTATTGCATTATTATACTATGAAACAGTAGAAAACGAAACCATTTTATTTCTTGTCAACGAAAGGTAACTAAATCGATCAACCACCAACCTAATTTGAGAGAATTTCTTTTGATGTGAACAGTGAACTTAATGTGAAATGAATTAATAACACAATAATTGAATTTAAAATACAAGTGATTGAAGTTATATTTATATAATAATAAAATACAGAAAAATAAAATGACCTCGATGTGATGCTGTATAAGATAGCGGAATTTTGACAGCGGAAAATAAGAGATTGCGCTACTCGCCGCAAGTGGCAGCACTATCACTAAAGAGAAATAATTTTGTTATGTAATTACCAGCGGAAATTTTTCATTCATTATGTACCACTTTTTTCACTAAATAAAATATTCCAGCGGAATAAAATATTAAAAGAAGGTTCACTTAGTATGACCTAGGCTACTAGAAAAACAACCGAAAGTATTGGTTACTAGTGGAAGTTTTTTGAGATATTGGTCAAAAACTGAAAATCTCTTATTTGGCCGCAGAAAATCAAAAAATTCTACTGAAAATTCTGGTCTATGAATTTTCCCCAAATTTTCCATATAGTCTCAGTATGACCTAAGCAACTAGAAAAACAACCGAAAGTATTGGTTACTAGTGGAAGTTTTTTGAAATATTGGTCAAAAACTGAAAATCTCTTATTTGGCCGCGGAAAATCAAAAAATTCTAGTGAAAATTCTGGTCTATGAATTTTCCCCAAATTTTCTATATAGTCTCAGTATGACCTAAGCTACTAGAAAAACAACCAAAAGTATTGGTTACTAGTGGAAGTTTTTGAGATATTGGTCAAAAACTGAAAATCACATATGGCCGCAGAAAATCAAAAAATTCTACTGAAAATTCTGGTCCATGAATTTTCCCCAAACTTTCCATATAGTCTCTGTATGACCTAAGCTACTAGAAAAACAACTGAAAGTATTGGTTACTAGTGGAAGTTTTTGAGATATTGGTCAAAAACTGAAAATAACATATGGCCGCAGAAAATCAAAAAAATCTACTGAAAATTCTGGTCTATGAATTTTCCCCAAATTTTCTATATAGTCTCAGTATGACCTAAGCTACTAGAAAAACAACCGAAAGTATTGGTTACTAGTGGAAGTTTTTGAGATATTGGTCAAAAACTGAAAATCACATATGGCCGCAGAAAATCAAAAAATTCTAGTGAAAATTCTGGTCTATGAATTTTTCCCAAATTTTCCATATAGTCTCAGTATGACCTAAGCTACTAGAAAAACAACCGAAAGTATTGGTTTCTATTGGAAGTTTTTGAGATATTGGTCAAAAACTGAAAATAACATATGGCCGCATAAAATCAAAAAATTCTAGTGAAAATTCGGGTCTATGAATTTTCCATATAGTCTCAATATGACCTGGGCTACTAGAAAAACAACCGAAAGTATTGGTTACTAGTGGAAGTTTTTGAGATATTGGTCAAAAACTGAAAATAACATATGGCCGCAGAAAATCAAAAAATTCTAGTGAAAATTCGGGTCTATGAATTTTCCCCAAATTTTCCATATAGTCTCAGTATGACCTAGGCTACTAGAAAAACAACCGAAAGTATTGGTTACTAGTGGAAGTTTTTGAGATATTGGTCAAAAACTGAAAATAACATATGGCCGCAGAAAATCATAAAATTCTAGTGAAAATTCTGGTCTATGAATTTTCCCCAAATTTTTCATATAGTCTCAGTATGACCTAGGCTACTAGAAAAACAACCGAAAGTATTGGTTACTAGTGGAAGTTTTTGAGATATTGGTCAAAAACTGAAAATAACATATGGCCACAGAAAATCGAAAAATTCTAGTGAAAATTCTGGTCTATGAATTTTCCCCAAATTTTCCATATAGTCTCAGTATGACCTAGGCTACTAGAAAAACAACCGAAAGTATTGGTTACTAGTGGAAGTTTTTGAGATATTGGTCAAAAACTAAAAAATAACATATGGCCGCAGAAAATCAAAAATTTCTAGTGAAAATTCGGGTCTATGAATTTATCCCAAATTTTCCATATAGTCTCAGTATGACCTAGGCTACTAGAAAAACAACCGAAAGTATTGGTTACTAGTGGAAGTTTTTTGAGATATTGGTCAAAAACTGAAAATCAAATATGGCCGCAGAAAATCAAAAAATTCTAGTGAAAATTCTGGTCTATGAATTTTCCCCAAATTTTCCATATAGTCTCAGTATGACCTAGGCTATTAGAAAAACAACCGAAAGTATTGGTTACTATTGGAAGAAATGGCGGATAGACGGATTGTTGTTAAATTTCAAGATTTCATATACCGAGTTTCTTTACTTCGGAGATCAATTAATTTGCCATTTTAAGGTTTACTGTTAATATTTAATTCCGCTGGAATATTTTATTTAGTGAAAAAAGTGGTACATAATGAATGAAAAATTTCCGCTGGTAATTACATAACAAAATTATTTCTCTTTAGTGATAGTGCTGCCACTTGCGGCGAGTAGCGCAATCTCTTATTTTCCGCTGTCAAAATTCCGCTATCTTATACAGCATCTCGATGTGTTGTAATCTTGGATTTGAGTTACTTGGGCTAAACTGTAAAACAAGAGTAAAATGTATGAGGTGTCTGACTATATAAAAAGAGGAAAAACGAAGACAAAAAATAATGAACCGTTAGATTGAATTGTGATAGAATATTTAGCAGAGGATACATGTCGAAAATTGGAGAAGTTGTCAAATAAACTTGTTTAAATATTAATAAATAATAATATTGTGTTTTGTTATCTATAAATAAAGCAAGTGATTAAGTAAACAATAAGAAAAACACCTAAGTACGAGAATAGTTGAATACGAAATCCTGTAGTACAACAGATGGAAAAAAACGAGAGATTTGTGAAGGTTCAGACACAAACCGAAATAAAATATTTTAAAATTATAAAACGTGGTAGCGAATGGGAATATAAAGATTTTTTGCTTGCAAGTAAGTAGATTATATAAAATTATAATATAATAGTGAATAATTTTTATTCAAATTATTAGTTTTATTAGTGAAAGTGTCTAAAACATAACCTCAATTATTAAAATATCCATACGTATTTCTACAATGACGTATATTATGTCTATAATATGGGATTCCCCGTTCAATAGAACATGAACAATCATAGCATTTTAAAATATATTCTGTATTCAAAGATAATTTAATTAGTAATGTATTGTCTGTTGTATGCGTTCAAGTAAATTAACTTAACCCTAATTGAATTTATTCTAAATGTATCGCAACCGTAGAATAATTCTTGATGCTCTAGGATGCATAGGACTCCATCTTATAGACGTAGAAATATGAAATGCGAAAGTTTCTGTACGCTATTGAGGTTAAATTTTATTCTCAGCTAATTATTAGGCATACTAAGTATTTATTGCTTTAAAACTGGGTCGTATCACACTTGGTTTCAATGCCTATAGTTATAATGAAATTTCACTTTCATCTAAAATCACTAACAATTAAATTTTAATGTTTTCCAAGTTGGGATTTACGCTGATGTGTCAGTTTTCGATATAAAGAATAGTACTGATTCATACGGGATAATGATTCCTGAAGGCCATTTTATTGGAATTGTTTTCCAAAATTATACGAATCCCGAATTTCTTCTAAAAGTTAAATTAAATGACGAAAATGTGATTACAACTCCCGTATATCGTCAAAATTGCCGAATTGACGAAGAAATGTACTTGACATTAGAGGTAATCAAAACTATTTTATACTACTTTCAAGTTTAATTTATAGTAATTTAATTCATATACCTCCAGGAACTTGAAAGATTTTTAGCCAGAAGTCAACACTCTCATGTGTTGTTAAAGAAATTTGAATCCAATAAATCTGACCTCGAGGATTTATCAGATACAGAAAGACGGGCGATTATACGGGAGTCGGTTAATCTTTTAGTTCAAAAGTTTACTTACCACCCAGAGCATGAACACAAGCTTGCCTTAGCTCAGGCGGTAATTAAACTGTTTCCCCAATTAAAAACTAATGACCCAAATAACGAGGGAGTGGTAATTTCTAACCTATCTAATTTATTTATTCCTTTAGGATTTAATTATTATTTTTTTTTTAATTATTCCTTTAGGATTTATTGTACAACCGAGCTAAAAATCGGGGATATATAGTAACCAAGCTTAATAATATTCGCAACAAGCTATATAAAATTGAAACAGTTACTAATAATAGCCATATTTCGAAAAAAAAGGTTGTCGGTTATCGATCGCGAAGAAAACCAAAAAAAATCAAAAAATCAAGCTGCCCCAATAGTAGACATAAATATAGAGGAGGCATTTTTAATATTAAAAAACCTAAGTGTTGGTTCACAGCTGGAATATATTAAAAATAAATTATTTACTACTTTAAAATATAGAGAAGACGCATTAAGAAATAATCAAATTCAAAAACTCTCTGATGCGTTCCCATTTTTTTTTACTTGTCCAGAATTGGTAAGAGCATCTGTTAATTATTATTCCTGGAATTTATATTGAACTTAAACTTTATTACTTTTCCAGATATTATACGATTTCGAGTTAAGGTATGCTGAATCTTCCAAAAATTTATGTAATCAATGGCCAATTGTTGCGGATGTAATAGAAAAAGTTTGGCGGGGATTCAAGGAACCATCTGCCTTGCCACTCTTAGATATTGACGGTATGTATTATTGCTTTAATCAAAATATTAATATACAACCCATTCTGCACCAAAAAAACATAAGAAAATGTATAAACGTGCGAATGTATAGAATCTCAACATTTCAGTCGTGTTAATTCTGGCACGACGCCTTTTTTGCTTTAAATTGAATTAGGTACACAAGTGTACTAATAAACCATTAAACTCAATTCAATCTGTACTATTTTAAAAAAATTTAATTTTCCAAATTTAAACATGACTATTTTACAATGAAAATTGATATTATTACAATAGGAAAATTAGGGACTGCATGGATTAAATAGAATTTAGTAGTTACTTAAATCTTAATATAGCTACAAGTTAAATTTATTTCACTTTCATTTCACGCAATATCTTAATGTAATTAAATATAAGAACATTCTTAATTAATTATATCTAGTATTGCATGCACAAAATTATACTATTTTCCAATCAGTTTATTGTACCTTTATGTGAAACGTATTCGCGAAGTTCATTAAACAATAGATGGAATAATTATACTGAGACATTCAACAACATGGGAATACAATTCTAATATTGTTCAATGTGCATTGGGAGCCCAGTTTAATGTTATCATATGGCTGCTCGTTCTCGTACGTGTAAAACCTACTGGTTCATGTTTGCTTTAAATCATAATAAAATTCTTTCTGATAAGATCTTAAATATTGTGCATGTATTTGTAGAATTAACAAATTTCGGTAAATCTTGAACCCACTGTAAGGCATCTTTTTGCTTCAACCAGCGAGACATCAGTGTGTTAATAGTACTGTCGTTCATCTTTTATTTAAAATTTGTGCTATTAGTGTCCCTCCTAACGACTCAGATTTCACATTTAGTTTTTTTGTTATTTTTTAATGGATTTAGATACCATAACAATTATATAAAAACATACGAGTATATTATAAACATTAAATCCCTATGTGTAAAATCAATAGAAAATAAAATATTTCCGGCAATGCTAAATTCCTAGAAAATGTTATTACCGAAATAATATCTGAAATATAGATTTTTGGTATTTAGACCGTTCCTAACGATTCTCGATTTGGAAAAATAACATAATATTTATTGCAAGATAAAGCTTTATCGATCAGTAATTTTCTGTATTATTATTAATTTAATGTTATAACTGTTTTTAGATTGGGTGCCATCGTACCAAAAGTTTTTTTATTTATTAAACCTGTTGCCTCAAACTTCACTTGGCAAAACGTCGGCCAAAACTAAGAGGTTACCATTTCGGGACTGCATCAGCCGCATCATTGTTTTTAAACCGGTATGGATTTAATCAACATTAGTGTTAAACAACCATAACTCTAAATATTGTATTTCAATTATCTAGCTTAACTTAACCAAATATAATATTGCCGATCTCATATACATTTTTTCGCCAATTTTTTTTTTAAAGATGGAACCAATGCACACTAACCCACCATACGGACACTTTTTTCATTAAAAAGTTTAGCTAAGACAACAATTTTTGTGAGACATCTAACGTTACATGAACAAAATTTTACGAACTTTAAATTTTTTTATCGATCTTTATTTTCGACGATTTGCACATGCTGGATGCACATGTTGAAGTATGTGCATATACTTGTTGAATAAAAACGTAAACAAGAAGCAAGATCAAGTTTGAATTTCTTCGATGGTTTTTGCTTTTCGTAAAATATTTTTTTTTGTTTTGTGTCCTTTTAAAACAAAATTATATTTTGTGTCCTATATTACCTACGAGTATGTACCTTATGAATGAACTGTGAAAATATTTTATGATACGAGAGACTCCATTAAAAAGAAGTTATTGTAAATAAGACTTATTATTATTGTAAATGCAACATTGTTATTCGTATTATTAAGCGATAATTTGTTAATCCGTGGATAATTGATAGTAGGGATAATAAATATGTAGATTATATTTTTTTAATATTAAATCTAAGGAAGCATACACGTGTTAATTTTATCTTGTCTTTATGAGTGTGTATTTTAAAAACGCATATGAACAAAATCGACCTTGAACTAGTGTATGAACTAGACATTTTTGTTTTATAAACTTATTCTTAGTGTGGAATACCGTCGATGAGGTAAACTAGTTCAGCGTTGCACTTTTTTATTTATTTATTCTTGCATCGATTGGTTTTGATATCGAAAAAATCTGAGAATGATAAAATTTTATAAAAGGGCCCCAATTTATAAATATAGTCTAGGAAGTAAGAATATTATTAAATTATAGGAGCCTATTATAATGTAAAATATTATTTCGTTAAAGAAACAGCAGCAGATAATTTTTTTTTATGAAAGCTGATGTTCGATAGGAACTAGAAGAAACTCGCGTTTATAGTTGATAAATTTGAATTTAGTTTGATTTCGGTTTGTTATTTATTTAGTAGAAATGTGGAAATGGGAATTGAAGGAAGACGAACAAATATGAATATTTATACAAAAAAAAATTTTATTTTTTCCTGTGATGTATGTGCAATAAACTTTTATTTAAAAAAGTCGAATATTATAAATGTATTGTTTCTCCAAAATTATTTTTCCGAGGAATTAAATTATTTTTCCTTTAAATATTATAAACTTTTAACAGGAGAGGCTGCCACATTAGTTCGTCATATCGCAGTAACTGAGGCAAACATAGTGCGGCTACGGAGAAGATTAAATAGAGATACGATAAAAAAAGGCTCGTGATGACAAATCTCATAAAGCAGTTTGTTGATAAGTCAGATATATCAAAGGTTTCGGCTAAGGCGCTTCATCAAATAGCTGACGTATCGGATGAAGTTCTGAGAGGATTGAAGGTGTTAGCCGAAGCGGAAAAAACGACCCATGGCTCATTCATATTTTGGTAAACAAATTGGATAGTGTGACTAAGGGCAAATGAGATAACTGTAGAGGATTTCCCTACGATGAGAAGATTTTTCCGATTTTTAAGCAAACGAAGTGATTTATTGGATGCTATAGAAGTCAATAAAGTGTCGACCAGCAATCGAGTTAAATCCTTCCAATCAAGTGCAGAGCCTTTGTGCCTTAAATGCTGGCAAGGCCATTACCTCAGTAAATGTGACCAGTTTCTTTCCCTAAGCGTTAATGATAGACAGGTAGGTTTTGTGCCTGAGAGAAAGCTGTGCTTAAACTGTTTCACTCCAAGCCATCAGTCAATCGTATGCAGCTCGAATTATACATGCGGTAAATGCCACAGAAAACACCATCTTATGCTACACACCGAAGATGCAGTCAGGCCAACAGCGAACACGGCTACTAGAAAAAACATAGAAGAGGCTATGACTCATGTCGTTGTCAAATGCAGCAACCATATCAAGTTTCCAATCATTATTACCAACAGCAGTAGTTCGAGTTCCAATCTGGAAATCTACAAATATGTATATGCAGAATGTTGCTGGACTTGGGATCTCAAGCGTTATTCATTACCGAGGAATGTATGCAGCGATTAAAACCTACGAGATCAAAGGCAAACTTCGCAATATCGGGCTTAGCATCGAGAATGGTCACTACGAGAGTTCCAGCTTGTGTCACACTGAAATACTTACACTCGACAAAGAATGAGGTGCTGAATTTTTTTTTAAATTTTACTGTTACATTTTTGGTTTTGCGCAGCAGTGTCTAACAAAGAAACTACAAAATTTTCATTGTGAACTTTTAATTTTTTAGGTAACATAAAATAGCAAATATGATTAACAAATTAGCTTTTCTGAGATTCTGAAATTGTCATCAAAAAATATTTACTGACGTATAGTAATGTTAAGAGTTAAATGATACAGAAAGAAAATAATTTCTTTAAAAAAATAGAATTCTAAAAGTTTTGTTTAAATTTGAAATACTTTTTAACTAAATATTAATAATTATTATACCTTATTTAAAAGAGAATAGTATCAGCTTTTTAAAGAAATTAATACTTGGAAATAAAAATAGTTATTTCTCAAGATATTGAAGTTTCTTTAATACAAGGTGCTGCGTTGGAAGGCTGCTCTTAAACATGTATAAAGTATAACTTGAAAGGGGGGCTTTAACGTGCAAAGTGACAGAAGTAACTTTACCTTCGTTTTGATCAAGGAATCCAACGGTACCATTCGTGTTAGCTACTTTAGGGACACCCTGTATGTATAGATGATAATTAATATAAATATGGGCATATATTTAAATAATAAAAATTTAAGATTTATTTAATTAAATTTTTAATATTTCTTAATAAATTTTAAATTTGAGTTTCTTGTATTTTTTCAGTTCTGGAATACGATTTCAAATTAACCAGAAACTTGAATATTGCTTAAAGAGATTAAATGAAATTTGCTATGATCTGCGGGAATTGGATTCTAAAATTAATTGTTTTTGAAGTTGTTACATTGTATTGGAGTGAAACTCATACTTAAGTTTTTCTCATAAATTAGGAGATCCCAGTTATTTTTAGCCGAAAGTCCGGAAGTGGCGTAGGAGCCTTTTCGGTTTGTGCAAATATTTTGCAAAGTGTATTATTATAATTAGAAAAAACATTATGAACTAAAAGATTCTAAATTAAATTCACAATAATATTGGCTAAAATCAGTGTTTCAATGGAAATGGTAATTTTAACAGAAAACTGTTTATCAACAAAATTCAGGCTTTGTACAGCCAGACTTTACTATAAATAAAGAGACCGCGTTAATTTTAGAAGTGGCAGCAATATTATATACATACTTTTATATAACATTCACGAAAAAACCATTAAAAACCAAAAGATTGTAAATTAAATTTGAAACAAAATTTGTTCAGATCATTTTAATTTATTTTACGTATTAAAATAAAGTAAAGTAACCATGAAACATGTTGATCTTGCGATTTTTGTTATTTTCTCACAGAAAAGCAAGGTCTGATGAAAACATCGCTGCTGTGCGAAAGTGTACGGGAAACTCCTTGACAGTTAAATTTCTCGTCATTCACAAGATCTTGCCCCGTGACTTCAGCTTGGCAAATTTAGTGTAGAGGCTTGGGTCTACACTCGTATAAAATCCAACTGACCTAAGAACTTAAGGTAAACGACCATAGACAACGCCGTAAGCTAGCTGGTTTATCTCTGGAGCAGTTAGAAGTTAACCCAAATTTCGCTAAAAAAATCATCTTTATCGATTTCTTCCTTTGGGGCTACCTTAAATTGCAGATCTATGCGAGTAAATTGCAAACAATTGATGCCCTCAAAGTAAACATAACGAACGCCATCCAGCAAATTCAGCGAGATTTATTCGATTCATTGAAAATTGTACCTCCCCAGTACGTCCCACCAAGCAAAACCCCAACGGACATTTGAATGACGTTATATTCCAAGCTTAAATACCATAAAATATTATTACAAACAAAAAATTTCACACAACATGTTTTATTTACAATTAAAAATCGAGCATCCTCGTAAATTTAATTTCAAACACATTAGTTTGAAGTTTAGCTTTGATAATGATGTTAAATTGACATCGGAAGCTTAGAAATTAATTATTATAAATTTAAAATATGAGCCATATACCAAAAAAAACCTTATGTTTACTATTATTTACTCATAAAATATTTTCCAAATACATTAGTTTGGTTAATTTTTAATTTTTATCGGAAATGATGACTTTTTCTAAAATAAAACTTTATGTCACAAAAGTTCGACATCTATATAGCCCAGTCGGATTGACTAATCTGTATCAATTTGTATTAATTGCGAGATTCTTGCGAGATTTAGTGGGAATCTGTGTTCCAGAAGTGGCAGCTTCCACGGAAGCTTTTTCAATTTTTTCACTGATGTTAAAAAGTTATAGATTTAAAGATTAAAGTTTTAAATAAATTTAAAGATTAAATTTACAACAAGGGTTGATTTTGTTGGTTTTCTGAAGTTTACGCGGGAATTATGATTTTTGATTGTGCAAAACAGTTTTACCAAAAGACAAGTAACTTTAATTTTTCGCTTTAGAAATCAAGTTTGATGTATTCGAGATCTATGTATACATTCGTGGTAAAAAAAGTGTGGTGTTGGCCACAACATATTCACCAATCCAATTGTTTACAAGTTTTTCTGCATCAATGCACTTTGTGCCAATAATATTTGTCACGGAGATGCTGGCGTTCACGCGTAATGTTTACAAAAAATGTCAACAAAAGTTTCCTTTATAACGGGTGATTTTTTAAGAGCTTGAGAACTTTTTTTTAAAATAAAACGCATAAAATTTGCAAAATCTCATCGGTTCTTTATTTGAAACGTTAGATTGGTCCATGACATTTACTTTTTGAAGATAATTTCATTTAAATGTTGACCGCGGCTGCATCTTAGGTGGTCCATTCGGAAAGTCCAATTTTGGGCAACTTTTTCGAGCATTTCGGCCGGAATAGCCCGAATTTCTTCGGAAATGTTGTCTTCCAAAACTGGAATAGTTGCTGGCTTATTTCTGTAGACTTTAGACTTGACGTAGCCCCACAAAAAATAGTCTAAAGACGTCAAATCGCATGATCTTGGTGGCCAACTTACCGGGCCATTTCTTGAGATGAATTGTTCTCCGAAGTTTTCCCTCAAAATGGCCATAGAATCGCGAGCTGTGTGGCATGTAGCGCCATCTTGTTGAAACCACATGTCAACTAAGTTCAGTTCTTCCATTTTTGGCAACAAAAAGTTTGTTAGCATCGAACGATAGCGATCGCCATTCACCGTAACGTTGCGTCCAACAGCATCTTTGAAAAAATACGGTCCAATGATTCCACCAGCGTACAAACCACACCAAACAGTGCATTTTTCGGGATGCATGGGCAGTTCTTGAACGGCTTCTGGTTGCTCTTCACTCCAAATGCGGCAATTTTGCTTATTTACGTAGCCATTCAACCAGAAATGAGCCTCATCGCTGAACAAAATTTGTCGATAAAAAAGCGGATTTTCTGCCAACTTTTCTAGGGCCCATTCACTGAAAATTCGACGTTGTGGCAGATCGTTCGGCTTCAGTTCTTGCAGGAGCTGTATTTTATACGGTTTTACACCAAGATCTTTGCGTAAAATCTTCCATGTCGTCGAATAACACAAACCCAATTGCTGCGAACGGCGACGAATCGACATTTCACGGTCTTCAGCAACACTCTCAGAAACAGACGCAATATTCTCTTCTGTACGCACTGTACGCATTCGTGTGGTTGGTTTAATGTCCAATAAAGTAAACTGAGTGCGAAACTTGGTCACAATCGCATTAATTGTTTGCTCACTTGGTCGATTATGTAGACCATAAATCGGACGTAAATCGCGAAACACTTTTCGAACCGAACACTGATTTTTGTAATATAATTCAATTATTTGCAAGCGTTGCTCGTTAGTAAGTCTATTCATTATGAAATGTCAAAGCATACTGAGCATCTTTCTCTTTGACACCTTGTCTGAAATCCCGCGTGATCTGTCAAATACTAATGCATGAAAATCCTAACCACAAAAAAATCACCCTTTATAATATACTCGTAAAGGTTAGTAACATGATACTATAAGTAACTTGTACTATGGAATTTTACTGGAAATAAAGTAATAAATCTTAATTTTCATCCCCATGCTTCTTTTATTGCTCCAATTTTAAAAATTCATAAAATTAATTTACATTTAATTGTGTGACGATATTTTAAAAAGTTAAATAACAATCGTTAAAAAATCCAAATGTAATCATTTATTAAATTTTCGCGACTTTTCGCGACCAGGAGGTCAGTAGACTTACTTTGGCAAAAAATCTGAGGAGGAGTTACACGAAACTGGGGATAATCACTTGATTACGCCGAGTTATCAAAATACTTTATTATGCAATGTAAATTACTAAATGGGTACAAGACTCAGTCGTAATATAAATAAATAAAAAAATAAAAAATATCCAGATATCATTACATAAGTCAATCATCAGTTCAACCGCTAAGAAATATTAAAAAATTTAAGGTTTATTTAATTTGTCCATATTTCATACTTAAACCGTTAAAAAAATTGGCTACCTGCTTTTTAATATTATTAATGTATATTACATCTTGTAATTTGTATGTTATATTAATAACTATCGTTTATATATTAGCATTAGAATAAATTGCAGTCGAGAGTACACGATCAACGTAAAAAATAAGAAGAAACAAAATAGGAATTTAAATAATTTCGTTTTTCTGTTTATAATATTTAAAGGAAAAATAATTTTGGAGAAACAATACATTTATAATATTCGACTTTTTTAAATAAAAGTTTATTGCACATACTCGTACATCACAGGAAAACATAAAAAAAATATTTTGTATAAATATTCATATTTGTTCGTCTTCCTTCAATTCCCATTTCCACATTTCTACTAAATAAATAATAAACCGAAATCAAACTAAATTCAAATTTATCAAGTATAAACGCGAGTTTCTTCTAGTTCCTATCGAATATCAGCTTTCATAAAAAAAAATTATCTGCTGCTGTTTCTTTAACGAAATAATATTTTACATTATAATAGGCTCCTATAATTTAATAATATTCTTACTTCCTAGACTATATTTATAAATTGGGGCCCTTTTATAAAATTTTATCATTCTCAGATTTTTTCGATATCAAAACCAATCGATGCAAGAATAAATAAATAAAAAAGTGCAACGCTGAACTAGTTTACCTCATCGACGGTATTCCACACTAAGAATAAGTTTATAAAACAAAAATGTCTAGTTCATACACTAGTTCAAGGTCGATTTTGTTCATATGCGTTTTTAAAATACACACTCATAAAGACAAGATAAAATTAACACGTGTATGCTTCCTTAGATTTAATATTAAAAAAATATAATCTACATATTTATTATCCCTACTATCAATTATCCACGGATTAACAAATTATCGCTTAATAATATGAATAACAATGTTGCATTTACAATAATAATAAGTCTTATTTACAATAACTTCTTTTTAATGGAGTCTCTCGTATCATAAAATATTTTCACAGTTCATTCATAAGGTACATACTCGTAGGTAATATAGGACACAAAATATAATTTTGTTTTAAAAGGACACAAAACAAAAAAAAATATTTTACGAAAAGCAAAAACCATCGAAGAAATTCAAACTTGATCTTGCTTCTTGTTTACGTTTTTATTCAACAAGTATATGCACATACTTCAACATGTGCATCCAGCATGTGCAAATCGTCGAAAATAAAGATCGATAAAAAAATTTAAAGTTCGTAAAATTTTGTTCATGTAACGTTAGATGTCTCACAAAAATTGTTGTCTTAGCTAAACTTTTTAATGAAAAAAGTGTCCGTATGGTGGGTTAGTGTGCATTGGTTCCATCTTTAAAAAAAAAATTTAACGAAAAAATGTATATGAGATCGGCAATATTATATTTGACTTAACCAACGAAGAATTCTTACAAGCACGAGATGTTACCGCACCATATTTAGTGGGAACAGGTGAAAATACGAAAGCAATAATAAATGTCATGTTGTGCGTTGAAAGAGAGCTGATACCACTTCCCCCTAACTATAGTTTGCTCGATGCAATAGACTTAACATTCAAAAGTCACTACGTCTTTAACCAACAATTTGATGATAGTGTTCGGAACTTTTGGTTGTTTGCGTCATTTTTTTTTTATAAAATTAAAAATGAAGTGTTACCGAATAAAATTTTAGATGTAAGTAACAAACTAAATTTTGAAATATCTAAAATTGAACAATAAACATATTTACGATTATTGTCAACATTTAAATTATAATTTATAATGGAATATTTTTGTTTTTTGTGCGATGCACGTTTTATTGAATTAAAATTTATTATTAAACATTTAAAATTAAAAGAACACGTTAGGGAAGGGTGCACTAATAAATTAATTAAATGTGTTATTAACAAAAATTGTAACAAAAGTTTTGTCACATTTTCCGGATTACGGAAGCACGTTAAAAAAAACTCTTGTAATAAAATAAATGCTGAGTCCGGTATTACACCGACCAGTTCAAATGTTCAGTTTAGTAGTCAAAATGAATCGTTTTTTTATACAAACAATCCATTACCTTGCGTAGAAACTAATATTATAAAAAATTGTGAAAAAATGCAAATTTATTATATAATACCATGAATCAGCTGGGTCTACCTGAGGATACAATTTCAAAAATATTTGCGGCCTCCAAAAATTTGGTTCTAGGTGTTATTCAAACATTTAATTCTAATTATTCTAATGATTCTAATCAGAAACATGCAAAACCTGCTCAAATTGATGAAGTACTCACCAAATATTGTTCGAAATACCGCAGGCGTAAAACATTTCAAGAAAATCCATTTTATGTAGCACCACAATCGCTTTCAATAGGTTTTAGATGGGAAGTATAAGGTTTAATAGGAATTTAAATTCTTATAAGAGTGTGACTATAGAGAACAATTATTATTTTATTCCCATAACGGAAACAATAACTAAGTTATTTTTGAACATGAGCTTTAAACAAAATTTTCAATTACACAATAGTTCTCATTCTTGTCAACCAAATATTTACAAATATCCATGCTGTGGTAATGTTTTAACCTCAGTGAGCCATAGATTTAATCAACGACGAATTTTGCAACTCCAGGTATATTATGATGATTTTGAGATAGCAAAAGTTTTGGGAAGCAAAGTAATAATACACAAAATCGGTGCAATTTATTTCAGTATTCAGAATTATCCTAACAATATGTGTTCTCAATTAGGAAATATTTTTCTGGTTTGTTTATTTCACGTCAACGATCTCCAAGGCGAATTCAATTTAAATACTATTCTACGGCCGATAGTTAATAATATTAAAATTCTTGAAACCGAAGGCATTCTCGTCGAAGGAATTGGAACATTGCATGGTACCATCGCTTCTTTGTCTCATGACAATCTCGCAGCAAACGATATGCTAGGATTTACGAAATCGTTTTCCTGTAACTATTTTTGTCGAATTTGCGTAATGCATAAGGAAGTCACAAAAAGTTCTACCAGAGAATATCATAGTTTATTAAGAAATTCAGACTGCTACGAAATATTGTCATCACAACCTCAAAATAAAAAAATTAAACTCTCTGATACGCAGGGTATTTGGCATAAATCGGTTTTAAATGAGCTAGATTATTTTAATACAATCACAAATTATAGCGTAGACTTTGAAAAATTTATCAAATTCAATGAATCGGAGGTGTATCGCTGTAATAAAAGCAAATGGCGCTCCAACAAAATATTAATATTAAAGATAGAACTTCTATAAATTAATAAAAAACAAAAAAATAAAAATAAAAAATAAGTGTTTAATTTATTTCATTATACTTTAACTCCAATCAACGTATTTTAATATTTTGGCATTATTCGGGGTTTTGCCCCTAAATTGCAGGTAATTTTTTTTTCATAAAATTACGTCATACATGTCTTTAAAATGAAACAATAAGCCAATTGCGTTCAAAAGTTTTGTAATTTTATCAAAAAAACACTCCAATTTGCAATAAAATATGTTTGCCGATTTTTTTTTGCACAGCACTGTATATGTATGTTATAAGATATATCGGTTTAATTTTATTTATTTATTTTATTTATTTGTTTAATTATCAGAATGGAAAATTTTGCTAAGATATAAGTATCATACAAAAAAAAAATGGTAATTATTTTCTAAAGAAATGTAAAAAAACCTGACAATTTATGGACACACTTTCTCGAAAAAAGCCATCCTTAAGTGGTTAAAGTCTACAGTTTTCGTTAAGACAAAAGTTTTCGCTAATACAGAAAATAAATCTGAATCGGGGGGTTTGTTTGATTTGGCTATAATAGTCTAAAACATATAATAGTGGAAATAAATCAACAATTTTTAACTATATACATATTTATTGTTTTGTAACCTTGCCCAATGAAACCAAAAAAAGAGAAACAACTTACTTAAGTACTTGTAATGAAGATCACTTGTTCATTTGCGTTACTCACCTGAAAATAAAAATAAAATATTTACATTAATAAATATAAATAATACTAACTAGGTATGTAACATATGATCATAGAATAAGTAGGTAAGAATGATAATTTTCTTGTATTAAAATAGGATTAGGCTAATCAAAATATAGAAATGGGTACTGGTTGTATGCATGTTACCTCAATACGAGACCACGATATATTTTGGATTATCGGTCATTCCTTGCTACACAATATTGAAAACAAGAAAAAACGTTCGTATTTTTTTTAGTCGACTATATAGTAAAAGGAAACTTTATCTATGCGTCCACACGGGATATCATGTCATGATACCAGTATCAAAATTCGTTTCTTCCCCATTTACCTAAAAAACCGGTTTTATTTCGGCGCAAGGGGAAAGAAACGAAGTTTGATACCGTTATCATGATATATCTCGTGTGCACGCATAGTACGAATAAAGGAAACAATAACAAAACAACACGATGATCATACTATCGGCATATTATAAACAATCTCGCTTCGTTCTTTAAGTGTGTGTGTATAATGAACATTGATAAAAAACAAAATATTTTTCTATATCCATAGAAACATAAATATTAAACAAATAAAGTAGTAAATAGTACATAGCAGGGATTCAATCCAGATTGAATCTACTTAGAGTTAACTTGGATTGAAACCGAGTGTAGCGGGTAGTTTCTTCAATTATAAGAAACTCCGCACAATTATTCTCAACGGACAATCCTCCGTTCACATAATTCTTTATAAACGGACAATCTCCATGTAAAGAATTATTCCAAATAATATACAACAATCTTGTATATACAAATAATTTACAGAGCAACTTGTACATAGATAATCGTACAACAACACTTGTACATAACGAAATCGGTGTAAGCAAAATATAATTGAAAAAGTATATTTCGGTTACACAAACTAATTTCGCATTGCATTAACCTCTACATTCAAATCATTTAGAGATGCATAAAAATCGTATTGATTTTGCAAACCCAAAATCATGTAAAACGCATTCCACACATACACAATGCCATCGTACAACAGCTGGCATTGCAAACATCTATGTTCATTACAACATACTTTGTATAGGATGCACCCAAATATTTTGGTGCAGGTACATAAAAAAACCAAACCAGTTTTGTATTGTTTTGTTTTTCGATTTAGGCAAGAAGACAAAAAAAATTAAAATTCTTCTGCCTATTCAATTTGGATTTTTGCCGAAGCAACACTGGACCACCATCACTCACCAGCAACATTATTTTCATAATAAAACTTTATTATTTATTTCTAAAATTAAAATAAAATTTTGTTTTTTATTTATTATTATTAAAATTTACAAGTGCTCCGCCTCAACCTCTATATCTGGTGACCCCGACCACGGTTTTTACCGTATCAGGTGAGTGATTTTTATTTATTAAAACAATAGTGAAATAAAGTTAAATATTATTAAAACAAAGTGCATGAGTGTATTATTTTTTTTTAACAGATATAAAAAATATAAAAAGACGAGTTTTGTGAGATAGCGGCCGAAACCCCGACCACTGGTAAGCGGGCTATGTTCACAAATCGTCCTAACCGCCTGGTCGCTTTTTAGAAAACACGTGTCCATTCCGACACCAATTCTAAAAATCCATTCATTTTCGTGAGTCAAAACCGCATGTTTAAACAAAAAATTTTTTAATAACGTGCGACAGAATATTTTTTTATTTTTATGTGTGTGAATATATTTTTTTATTAAGTGTACACCGTTATATAAGTGTTATAAAAAACATGGCAAACAACGGTAACATCGTGGTAAATAATGACGCAAATCGTCAACAAAACGTGCAAGCCCCGCCTGAATTAGCCACATCAAAACATTTGATGCGGCTACCTGCATTCTGGGAAACCAACTCGAAGATTTGGTTTATATCAGCCGAAATATTATTCGACGCGAACAACATCACCAGCGACAAACAAAAGTTTGCGCACACAGTATTGTCCCTCTCGGAAGCACAAGCGGAGAAGGTCAAGTACATTCTACACGACCCTCCAACCATTAACAAATACGACGCCCTCAAGAAAGTATTAATCGATCGCTACTCCATCTCCGAGGAGCGTAGACTAGAAGTGATTTTGAGCAAAATCGAGTATGGTGATCAAAAACCTTCGGACATACTGCACAGAATCAAATCGTTGGCCGGCAAAAATTTCACGATCAACGTTATCACAAAACTGTGGATCAGGCAACTCCCTGATTACTTACAAGCGGCGTTGATCCCTCAACAAGGCAAATCAGAAGATGATCTCATTAAAATCGCCGATAAGCTCCACGACATCATTGGCACGCGGACTCGGAGCTGGAGTTTAATCGATCGCGACACACGAATACCAAGCTCAGAGATACACGCGCCCAGCTCTAGCAATAGCACTTTAGAAACAACGCTTAAACAAATTAGCAACCGGCTAATAAAGCTAGAGCATATTTCACATACACAACGCCAACCGTCGCGTTCTCAATCGCCATGGAACCAATTCCATCTCCTTCAAAACATCCACCATCAAAATCAAACCAGGGAAGTTCATTTCAGCAAAACTATCAGCAATCACCAAGATACCAATTTTCACACAATTGGTGTTGGTATCACGCAAAATTTGGTAACACAGCATCAAAATGCTCTCAACCATGCACTTTTGCTACACAAAAAAAGGAATCCGCAAATCGGTTCCCTAAACCAACAAGTCTTAAGGTCGTGGCGGCGGGCCTAAGACAACCTCATCATAGTCGCCTATTTTTACGGGATTTGGTTAATAAAATCACATTTCTGATTGATACCGGCGCTGATCTAAGCGTAATCCCGTACAACAAATACTATCGCTATGGAACAAATTGCAATCCCGATTTAGTTCTGTCAGCTGCAAACGGTACCACTATACACACTTATGGTACAAAATTACTGGACGTTGACATTGGATTAAGGCGTTCATTCAAACACGCCTTCATTCTCGCGGGCGGTTGACATTGCCCCATCATAGGTGCGGATTTCCTTAAGAAATTCGGTCTAATAGTGGATTTGAATAATCACAAATTGATTGATCCATCCACTAAACTCTCAATCAACGCAACATCAGCACGCGTTGATAAACAATCGCCATTGAATTATACACTTAACAATGGCTATGGAGCACTGTTGAAGAAATTCCCTTCTTTAACAGCTCCACCAAACTACAACGCTCCGGTAATGCACAATGTAGTACACCACATAGTGACAACAGGGCATCTACCATTTTCAAGACCAAGACGACTTGATCCAATACGACACAAAGCAGCTTTCCTAGAATTCCAACATATGGTGGAACTAGGAATCTGCCGACCGTCTTCTTCAGCAGTATCATGTCCATTGCATATGGTGAAGAAGAAGGACAACGACTGGAGACCATGTGGGGACTACAGAAGGCTTAACGCAGTCACAATTCCTGACCGTTACCCTATCCCCTACATTCAAAACTTCTCCATGCAACTACATGGTTGCACAATTTTCACTAAGATCGATCTCGTCAGAGCATACCATCTTATCCCAATTGCTCCTGACGACATTTACAAAACTGCTATTACCACTCCATTTGGCCTATTTGAATTCACCCGAATGCCATTTGGACTCAGAAATGCTGCACAAACATTCTTGCGCTTCATCAACGAAATCGTGAGATATCTCGATTTCGTTTTCGTCTATATCGACGACATTCTCGTAGCCTCAAAATAGGAGAAACAACACATTCAACATTTGAGACAACTTTTCCAAAAGTTATCAAATTAACGGTGACAACATAAACACCGAAAAATGTGTGTTTGGGACCAGCAATCTTGACTTCCTCAGTCATAAAATTACACCTAATGGCATTCTACCGTCCGAAGGACGAATTAATGCCATTAGAGAATTCCCAGCACCTCAAAGCGTTAAGCAAATACAACAATTCGTCGGCATGGTAAACTACTACCACCGATTTATACCAAAACTTGCAGAAGTACTTGCCCCAATACACACGCATTTGGCAAGACTTCTCAAGAAATCCGTCTCAAAATTTTTCTTGGCCTGAATAATTCCAAAATGCATTCCTTCAGCTCAAGAACAGCTTGGAAAATGTTGCACTTTTAGCACATCCGCTAAATGCAACCAAATATAGCATCACCACTGGTGCATCCAACACAGCAATAGGCGCGGTCTTACAACAACTCAATAATAAGACCTGGGAACCTCTTGGATTCTTCTTCAAGAAATTATCAGATGCCGAAAGAAAATATTCCGCATTTGATCGCGAATTGCTTGCAATCTTCCAAGCAATCAAACACTTTCGTTACTTTGTCAAAGGTCGGGAATTCACAATATTCACCGACCACAAACCGCTTACTAGGGCAATTAACTCTAAAGCGGAACGAAACGCAAGGCAAGCACGCCACCTTGATTATGTCTCTCAATTCACGACAGACATACAACATATTCAAGGCAAAGACAATGTGGTCGCCGATACACTATCTCGGACTTCCGACCACGAACTTGCCTCCACAGCAACACGCTACGACATCACAACGATCGCGAAAGCACAGACTTGCGATCAAGAACTACAAGACTTACTCTCTAGTTCTACAATACGGCGCACTTCCAAATAGAAAATTGAAAAATTTCCATTAGCCGATTTGTCAATTTACTGTGAAATATCTACGGGTAACAATCGCTCGTACATTCCAGAGTCATTGCGTCGAACTGTCTTCGACACTCTGCATAATATTTCACACCCAAGTGTACGAGCAACTCGCAAACTCGTCACTTCTAGATATTTTTGGCCCAGTATGATGAACAAAGATATAACCCTTTGGGCAAAATCTTGTTTATCCTACCAAAAATGCAAAGTTCAATGACATACCAAATCACCTCATGGGAATTTTGAAATTCCACCAGGTAGATTTGAACATGTCCATTTGGATATTGTTGGACCACTTCCACCATCCAATGGATTCACATATTTGTTAACCTGCGTTGAAGCCTACTGCATAAAAGACATCTCCGCACAAACAATAGCAAAAACGTTCGTCGAAAACTACATTGCTAGATTCAGCGTTCCGGTCAAAATTACGACCAATCACGGCACACAATTTGAGTCTAAACTATTCGCTGAGCTTATGCAACTCTTAGGCTCACATCGAATACGGACCACTGCCTATCATCCACAAGCAAACGGTATGGTTGAGCGCTTCCACCGCCAACTTAAAACAGCTCTCAAAGCTCGTTCAATACCGTCAACTGGAGCTCAGAGATCCCAATCATATTGTTGGGAATCCGAGCGACAATCAAAGATGACCTAAAATGTTCACCAGCAGAACTGGTGTAAGGTCAAACAATTAAATTACCTGGGGAATTATTTGTGGAACATCCACTTATACCCCAAACGGCCACTGACACAGTGATACATCAATTGCACTCCACGGTGAACAAACTTATTCCAACGGACACGCGCAAATCAAATCAAACTGATGTATTCGTACCAAAGTCACTGCAAACCTGTGACTATGTTTTCGTACGAATAGATAAAGTATGCACTGGCCTCACACCACCGTATGAAGGCCCATATAAAGTGATACGACGACTTCGTAAGCACTTTGTACTACAAATCAGAGACAAGCAACAATCTGTCTCTATCGATAGACTTAAACCAGTCTATGGAATTTTGAGTTCGCCCGATCAAATATCGGGAGTGAAGAAAACTGTCCACATTTTCGGATAACACACACTTCACCAAACTCAAATGTTAATTTAAAACTCCAACCACAAACGCTGGCAAAGACAAGATATTTTTTTTATGACGATCATACATCGTCACAATGATACATTATCTATCATAAATTTAATTTTCGCTGATAAACCAGGGGTGATCTCTACCATTACAATGATCATTCATCATTACAATGGTACTATAACCAAATTCATCCACAAACGCCAGCGGACAAAGAACCCGCGGTGAGGGAACTCACTGCGCGGTGGGTGATATAGCGGGTAGTTTCTTCAATTATAAGAAACTCCGCACAATTATTCTCAACGGACAATCCTCCGTTCACATAATTCTTTTTAAACGGACATTCCTCCATGTAAAGAATTATTCCAAATAATATACAACAATCTTGTATATACAAATAATGTACAGAGCAACATGTACATAGATAATCGTACAACAACACTTGTACATAACGAAATCGGTGTAAGCAAAATATAATTGAAAAATTATATTTCGGTTACACAAACTAATTTCGCATTGCATTAACCTCTACATTCAAATCATTTAGAGATGCATAAAAATCGTACTGATTTTGCAAACCCAAAATCATGTAAAACGCATTCCACACATACACAATGTACAACAGATGGCATTGCAAACATCTATGTTCATTACAACATACTTTGTATAGGATGCACCCAAATATTTTGGTGCAGGTACATAAAAAAACAAAACCAGTTTTGTATTGTTTTGTTTTTCGATTTAGGCAAGAAGACAAAAAAAATTAAAATTCTTCTGCCTATTCAATTTGGATTTTTGCCGAAGCAACACTGGACCACCATCACTCACCAGCAACATTATTTTCATAATAAAATTTTATTATTTATTTCTAAAATTAAAATAAAATTTTGTTTTTTATTTATTATTATTAAAATTTACAAGTGCTCCGCCTCAACCTCAATACCGAGTTACTTTTTAAGCGTATGGCGAGTTATGTTGGGATCGAATCGAAACCGAGTTGAGATTAACGTCAAAAAAATTCAAAGGCGGTGTGCCAAACTTAAGGTAAAAGTCAATTTTAAGTATATTTTTCGATATGGCAAACTGATTAAAAATTCGGTCCTAAAACCGGTTTTTACCGTAGTAAACGATTTACCTTAATACCGTGGACAGACACAAAAATTATCGCGATTTCTTCCAATCGCGATTACATGTCAAACAAATGAAATCGCGATTTTATAATTATGGTGACAGACACTAACCCGATTTTGTTATTCTTCTGCAAACGTTCAAATTCATATTTAATTAATGAAATAAAACAATTTCTATGCGTATTTGATGATTTTGAATTACATCGAATCTGTTACAATAAGCTAATATAAACTAAATGTATAAATAATTTCTGTCACAGTTAAACAATTGTAAAATTTAATTTACAATCTAACAATTTTTCTGTATACATTCAATGAAAATGACTTATGCTCCCCAGCTCCATACAATCCTACTGATTTTTTCTTATATTTCACATTTATCTTCTTCCTACAACCCGATTGTAGTAATCTTGTTCTATAAACGCAATAATCATGTTTTGCCAAAATCGTGTGCTGGCAGACTTCAAAAATAACTACGTAATCTCGAATTCGCGATTAGCTAGTTTGTGTCTGTCTAGGGTATAAATTTGGTCTAAATACATATTTATAATTTTTTTTATATTCGAACATAAATTAAAATATTAAAAAAAAATACCGCAAATAGTCGTAAACGAAATAAAAATGGCGTTGTTTTAATATTAATACTTTTATAAAAATTTGTTGTTTTTATTTTTCGACTCGACTTCGTATATACTGGGCTGGGATGTTGTACCATCACTATTTTCGACTTTCGATTTTTTTTATATCTCATTTTTTACGAGTAAAATGGCAGCCTATTTCACTTCCAAAACTACGCATTTTCTAATGTGTTCTCAGCTTGCTCGAGTAAAACATCACTCTATTCTTTTTCTACGATTTCTAAGACTACTAGATTTATCGACTATATTTATCACCAAATAATTTTTTCGTGATACGTTTATCGAAATGTAGAAAAGAGAGAAAACTCACAATTACATATATCAAAAGGTTGAAATCGCGATATAAAACACATAATTGTTTACGCGAAATAGAATGATAATTGATTCCTTAAAATTGAGACATAAAAAAAGTCGAAAGTCGAAAATAGTGATGGTGCAACATCCCAGCCGGTGTTTTTAAGGATTGGGTTAACTCGATTCTACAAATTTGGTGAATCGAGTCGAGTTAACGCAAACTTTACATGATCCCGTATAAATTGAAATTTCAATCTGGGTTATACGTATAATAGATAATTACAGGTAACCCACCAAGAACACGGTATTCGAAGAACACGGTTTTGAAGAACCTGGATACCCATTTCCTCAAATTACACGGACAAACAACACGATTTTCGTTATCTCTTTTATTTTGTTTTTTGTATATCATAACAAAAAATAAAAAGTAAAACGTAACGTTTTTTTTATTTTCTTTTTTGCAATCTCGAACAACACCGTTTCAAAGAACACGGAACGAATTGATCGTGTTCTTGGATGGTTTCCTGTAGTTTTTCTATACTGGGGGATTTTTAAAGCTTATTCTACGACTTAAAGTACGTAGGATTTCTTTGAAACAATAAAAAAAAATTATTTAATTTTTTTTCTCGTAATTTAAGAAATACAATTTGTTTAAGACTAAGTTCAAGTTTTTACATTGAAAACGTGTTTATTTTAATTCAAACGTATTGCAGAATCGTATGCACATATAAATTTAATACCGTTATTACAGCATTATCTATCATTAATCGAAAAGAATGTTGTAAAGAAATGCTACGTACTTTAAGCCGCAGAATCCGAATCTGCAATAAAACCATAGGGGTTACTATTTTAATTTCAAAGTGCAGATTCGTAAGATTTGAGGAAATTTTCAAAAATATGCCGGAAGCGCTTTAAGTTAGATTATCAAAAAATTAGAACGGATTTTGTTTCTTAAGTAAATAATCGGAACAAATTAACGATTGTCAAAGTAGGATACGAACACGAATATGCGTAGGTCGATTTGACCTGAAAATCAAATTTCTCAGTTTATATAGAATTATAGCTTCGATCGGCCAAGAAGTCAGAGAGAGAGAGAGTACACCCATCAGTTTTTGAGAATCTTTTAGAATACAAATTTTAAATTAGAATATTAACAAAACGTTCTTATATTACTACATTAAAAGTATCAATGAACTATGTATCGCTTCTAGGTTAATGTTTTCAAAAAATTCCAAAAATGGTGGTACAAATAAACTGATTGTGCGAACCAGCAAAATGCTATAGAATGTAATGACTAACGATACTTTTGCTAGACAATATTCTATCATTCTAAAAATTTCATTCAAATTGCAGATATTCTTACTTTCTACTCTTCCTTTAAACCGCAAGCATGGCAAATAATAATCCAATAAATAATATCAAATATAATCAGCTTAATAAACTTACATTCGATACTAACTAAAACGTAGACCATCTAAAATTGTATTGCTCTGCATGCATAAGTAATTCTGTACGGACTATAAAACAATGCATATTTTTTATTTTATGCTCTCCTGTAGTTTCTATATTACCTTTTCAGAGACATTTTCTTTGATTTATTGGACTATTAATTTAATTATTTTTTTTTAATATTTCGTTTGTTGTTGATTTAAATTAAATATACGTTCTGTTTAAAATCGTTAAGCGCAACAATAAAAGTTGAGAAAAACCTAAAAGGTGCTGTTTTTCATTTTGCTCGAGAATCTTAAAGATAATGCTGTGGCCACAAGTCAAAAGTTCTAAAGTCGCCTTAAGTACAAACTCATATTTTATATTTTCTTAAACTTATCACGAACAATTCATTTAAAAGTCTGTAAAATTTGGAATTATAACAGCATGATAATTCCAGATTTTCCAGTCTTTTAAATGAATTGTTTCGTGATAAGTTTAGAAACACGTAAAATACGAGTTCGTAGTTAAGTCGACTTTACCACTTTTGACTTGTGACCACAGAATTATGTGACGATGAAATAAGATTTTTGAAGCAATATAAAATATAGGTCTTGCACTTCAAATACACGATTTTGGAAAACATATTCAATTTTTTTTATTTCAATCTCAACTTTTTACAAGTCAACATCAATTTTTTACAATTCAATCTCAATTTTTTTACTTCATTGTCAATTTTTTGCAAAGCAAATTCGTGTTTTTACAAACCAATTTCAATTAAATGCAAAGCAAATTCAAGTTTTAATATTTTAAATTCGTAAATTTTTTGCAACTTTTTTCAAAACAAATTAAGTGCTCCCAATTCTTAACCAATTATGTTGGGATTGAGTATGTTGGATGGAAATGGGATTCTTAAAGAATTTTTGGAGGAAATTCTGGAATATGGCCACCTGGGACGGAACTCGCTTATTTTTTTAACGGATTTTGATGGGATTAGGTATGTTGGATGGAAATGGGATTCTTAAAAATTGTTTGGAGGAAATTCTGGAATATGGCCACCCGGGACGGAACTCGATCAATTCTTAACGGATTTTGATGGGATTGGGTATGCTGGATGGAAATGGGATTCTTAACTGATTTTTGGAAGAAATTCTGGAATATGGCCACCTGGGACGGAACTCGCTTATTTTTTAACGGATTTTGATGGGATTGGGTATGTTGGATAGAAATTCAATTATTGAATGATTTTTGGAAGAAATTCTGGAATATGGCCCCCCGGTGACGGAACTCGCTTATTTTTTAGCGGATTTTAATGGGATTGAATATGTTGGATGGAAATGGGATTCTTAACTGATTTTTGGAAGAAATTCTGGAATATGGCCACCTGGGACGGAACTCGCTTATTTTTTAACGGATTTTGATGGGATTAGGTATGTTGGATGGAAATGGGATTCTTAAAAATTGTTTGGAGGAAATTCTGGAATATGGCCACCCGGGACGGAACTCGATCAATTCTTAACGGATTATGATGGGATTGGGTATGTTGGATGGAAATGGGATTATTTTATGATTTCTGGAAGAAATTCTGGAATATAGCCCCCGGTGACGGAACTCGCTTATTTTTTAGCGGATTTTGATGGGATTGGGTATGTTGGATGGAAATGGGATTCTTAAAAAATTTTTGGAAGAAATTCTGAAATATGGCTATCTGGCACGGAACTCGGTAAATTCTTAACCGATTATGATACGATTAGGTATGTTGAATGGAAATGGGATTATTGAATGATATTTGGAACAAATTCTGGAATATGGCCCCCTATGACGGAACTCGCTTATTTTTTAGCGAATTTTGAGGGAATTGAGTATGTTGGATGGAAATGGGAATATTAACTAATTTATGAAAGAAATTCTGGAATATGGCCACCTGGGACGGAACTCAATCAATTCTTAACCGATTAAGACGGGATTGGGTATGCTGGATGGAAATGGGATTCTTAACTGATTTTTGGAAGAAGTTCTGGAATGTGGCCATCTGGAACAGAACTCGGTAAATTCTTAACCGATTATGATGGGATTGGGTATGTTGGATGGAAAATGGATTATTTAATGATTTTTGGAAAAAATTATGAAATATGGCCCCCTGTGACGGAACTCGCTTATTTTTTAGCGAATTTTGATGGAATTAGGTATGTTGGATGGAAATGGGATTATTAACTGATTTATGAAAGAAATTCTGGAATATGGCCACCTGACACGGAACTCAATCAATTCTTAACCGATTATGATGGGATTGGGTAAGCTGGATGTAATTGGGATTCTTAAGGATTTTTAGAAGAAGTTTTGGAATATGGCCACTGGATCTGGTTCTGATTATTTGGAAGAAATTCTGGAATATGTCCAACTGGGACGGAACTAGCTTATTTTTTAACGGATTTTGATGGGATTGGGTATGTTGGATAGAAATTTAATTATTGAATGATTTTTGAAAGAAATTCTGGACAAAGGCCCCCCGGTGACGGAACTCGCTTATTTTTTAGCGGATTTTAATGGGATTGAATATGTTGGATGGAAATGGGATTCTTAACTGATTTTTGGAAGAAATTCTGGAATATGGCCACCTGGGACGGAACTCGTTAGATTCTTAACGGATTTTGATGGGATTGGGTATGTTGGATGGAAATGGGATTATTGAATGATTTTTGGAAGAAATCCTGGAATATAGCCCCCGGTGACGGAACTCGCTTATTTTTTAGCGGATTTTGATAGGATTGGGTATGTTGGATGGAAATGGGATTCTTAAAAATTTTTTGGAAGAAATTCTGAAATATGGCTATCTGGCACGGAACTCGGTAAATTCTTAACCGATTATGATAGGATTAGTTATGTTGGATGGAAATGGGATTATTGAATGATATTTGGAACAAATTTTGGAATATGGCCCCCTGTGACGGAATTCGCTTATTTTTTAGCGAATTTTGATGGAATTGAGTATGTTGGATGGAAATGGGATTATTAACTGATTTATGAAAGAAATTCTGGAATATGGCCACCTGGCACGGAACTCAATCAATTCTTAACCGATTATGATGGGATTGGGTATGCTGGATGGAAATGGGATTCTTAACTGATTTTTTAAGAAGTTCTGGAATATGGCCACCTAGGACAGAACTCTGTCATTCCATAACCGATTATGATGAAATTGTACATTGTGGATGAAACTGATTAATGATTATTAAATAATTTTAAGAAAAGTTCTAGAATATGGTCATCTGTGGCTGATTTCGGTTCATTTCTATTCGGACTCGTCAATTGATTTCCCCTCATTGTAAAAGTTAAGTAATATTTTTTTGGACTCTTAACTTGTCCTTCTATAATGCTGGCCGTGTCTCGTTTGGCGAATTGTACGTAAATCGTGCTCTTCTGACCTTTGCGAATCACTCATACCACTTTCATTTTCTGGATTTTTTTTTCTGATGTTGGTACTTTTCTAATATGGGAGTAGCGCGTTTAAAATAAAATACAGAACGGCTAAAAAAAATAAAAATATGTATATCAATCTAGATATGGTTCCGACCAATTATCCAAGTACATTAGGAAATACATAGATTTGTCATTCACTAGAAACATAACTCTAGAACTTCTTTCATCGTTTTGTTACTTTTCGTATCATAGACTAATTCTTCATAAAATTGTGATGTAAAGTAATAAAATGTTTTAAAAATGTAATCTAACGCCCCCTGCGGTTATGTAAGCGAACAGAGTCTACCGCATTTTTTGTGAAGAGCACTGAATTTGTTTTGCAAAAAGTTGATTTTGAATTGTAAAATTATACGAACTTGAAATAATAAAACTTGAATTTGTTTTAAAATATTTCAATTTACTTTACATTTAATAGAAGCTACTTTGAAAAAACATAAATTTGCTTTGCAAAAAATTGAGGTTGCGTCAGAAAAAATTGTAAATGAAATATAAAAAATTGTAGTTGACTTGTAAAAGTTGTAAATAAACAAAAAAAAATCCAATATAATTGCAAAATTGTGAATTTGAAGTGCAAAACCTATATTTATCGACTTGCCGAATTCCATCATTATCGGTTAAGTAATAGCCGTGCCCGTTATATATGGCTATACTAAACAATTTCGTCTAGAAATCATTTATGAATCTCATTTCCATTAAATAATGTAAACCCATGATCGTAATCGGTTAAATTACCTGAGTTTCGTTCAAGGTGGCAATATTCAAAAATTTCTTCCATAAGTCATTTAAGAATACCATTTTCATACAATAAGCCCAATTACATACATTACAATTGGTTAAAAATGACCGAATTCGAAGTGACCTCTCCCAAAACTTCTTCCCATAACATTTTCGATCCCATTTCAATCAAACATATCCAGTTCCATCATAAACGGTTAAATTAACCGAATTCAGCCATAGATGACCATATTCTAGAACTTTTCTTAAAATTATTTAATAATCATTAATCAGTTTCATCCACAATGTACAATTTCATCATACTCGGTTATAAAATTCCAGGCCATATTCCAGAACTTCTTCCAAAAATCAGTTAAGAATCCCATTTCCATCCAGCATACCCAATCCCATCATAATCGGTTAAGAATTGATTGAGTTCCGTGTCAGGTGGCCATATTCCAGAATTTCTTTCATAAATCAGTTAATAATCCCATTTCCATCCAACATACCTAATTCCATCAAAATTCGCTAAAAAATAAGCGAGTTCCGTCACAGGGGGCCATATTCCAGAATTTTTTCCAAAAATCATTAAATAATTCATTTTCCATCCAACGTACCCAATCCCATCATAATCGGTTAAGAATTTACCGAGTTCTGTGCCAGATGGCCATATTCCAGAATTTCCTCCAAAAATTCTTTAAGAAACCCATTTCCATCCAACATACCCAATCCCACTAAAATCCGTTAAAAAATAAGCGAGTTCCCTCCCAGGTGGCTATAATCCAGAATTTATTGCAAAAATCAGTTAAGAATCCCATTCCCATGCAGCATATTCAATCCCATCAAAATCCGCTAAAAAATAAGCGAGTTCCGTCACAGGGGGCCATATTCCAGAATTTCTTCCAAAAACCTTTACCATTCCTGATGTTTTGGAAATATTGCATGTCGGTACATCTGTTAGTTGTATATTTAAAGGTAACTTCAATGCTGAATATGCCGTTCTTCCACCATCTAACAAAGTGGCTGCAATTCCAGAGGAAGCAATGACCAACCCAATAATTTTTTCTTTTCGTATGGAAGGTAAAATTAACGAAATTAAAAATGTTTTGCCCACACCACCGGGAGCATCAAAAAAACATAATCCTCCATTGTCTGCATTAATTGATTGCATAATAGTTTTGTAAAGATATTTTTGCTATTGATTCATGATTGGTAAGTTTTGCTGAACAAAAGTGTTTAATGCATCAGTGTTGTAGTTCTTTTCACGTTGTATTTCGCGATCAATTAAGTCAGTGATTGCTCGATTTGGTGATGGCATTCCTAATTGACTCAACACTTTATTTACAATCACTAAATAAATGTCCTCTATGTGGATTAATGTTTGGTTATATATATCCTCAGTGTAATGTAAATCAGATTTTTTATTTGTGTTGCGAGCTTGACGTAATATGTCTTCTGTCATCGCATCTTTATACTTTGTCAACAAAGCTAAGGGATTTGATGGGAAGCATGTTGAAAGTATTATTGAGAATAATGTTCTCATTTGTTTTGCGGAAGTAGTAAGTGTTGCATCTGCTAATGAATTATCCCAATGTTCATCGTTCTCAAGTAAATCTAAACGTTGGCATACTTCGCGATATGATTCGCAAATACATTATTTACGGTTCTCAAATGCTGGAACGATTTTGGACCACGAGCATTTATCAAAAGCAAACGCAAATAATAACATTCTACATTATTTGGATGCACTGTGTATATTCTACCTAACGCATCGCTTGAAAAAACATTTTGATGTCCAAGTACTACTTGTCCCATTTTTCGACATTCAAATTGTTTTCGGGAGGTGTACCAAGTGTAGTAACGTGGAACTTTCGGATACAGAAATGTTTTAGTAAATTCATCTTTTCGACACAAAAAAGCCGTATCAAATTACCGTATCAAAGCGTAAGCGTGGTTCACAAAAGTAGTGAACATTTTTATCCGGCCGCCTTATCGATCGATGAAAATCGAACTTTATGGGTGTTATCACATCGGCTACCGTTAAATTTCTTCGAGGTATTCAAGAAAGATGTCAAAAATGTGCATATTTTAAGGGAACAAATTGAGGAGGCGATTGCCGACACAAATTGTAAAATACATAACCAAAAATCCTATAGATAATAAAACACAATCGCCAATAAATATAATTGTTGATGGATCTATTGTATCGGGGTGGTTCTTCGGTCAGGGGGTCTATTATGAAACATTATTCGCTTTCGAAAAATTCGATATCTAAAAATTCGATACGCTTCGAATATTGCTATTATGAAAAAAAGCGAATCGTCGCATTTGTTGTGAATCTGTCAAATCAATTTTATATATTATTAAAATACATACGTTATTTGTAGCGAATTATTTTACAAATTGCATCTTGGTAAATATATCTATTGAAATTGAAAACAATAATAATAATTGCCTTAATTAAAAAATATAAAAATAGACGACCGAATTTATTAACACGATAAAAAAAATATTTTTTTAAAACAACATCGACACAATACGGTATTCGCCACCTAAAGAACAGTCGAATTTTGACGTCACATTTTCGTAAAATCCGATATCGAATTTATTTTTAAGTTTCATAATAGAGCGAATTTTTCGATTTCGAATTTTCCGAAAGCTAAATAAAAATCATAATACCAATATTCGCCGCGAATCGAATTTTTCGAAAGCGAATAAATTTCATAATAGACCCCCAGAAATATTTACTTGAGATTACTTGAAATAATTACTAATTAATTGCACTTGTAATTAATGTATGATTAAATGATGATGATTTAACATACACGGAAATCAATAAAGTAACTGATTAATATATAACACTAGCTGACGTATCCGGCTTTGCCCGAGATAAAATTGAACTACTGAAATTCAACAGGTGTTTTTTTTATCATTAGAAATACTTAAGTGAATTGAATAAAATCAATACAAAAATAATTTGTTGCGTTTACCGCAATCCTTGCTTGTAAATCACATTTTAATTTTCCTCCCGGAAGCTAAAACATACAAATTTTTTAAATTCCCTACTCTTGAGCATGCCACTTACAACTGGCCATGAGTGAAGCAAGGACTTTCCAAATTCACGCCTGCAAACTTAAGGGATTGTCCGTTAGCTTTGTTGATGGTTGTGGAAAATGAAAGTCTAACTGGAAACTGGACTCGTTTGAAACTAAATGGCAGGTCGGTTGGTACCAGCGGTATGCGAGGTATGAATACATCCTCACTTTTTGCAATCTCCGTCAATACAATGGCTCTGATGACATTTGGCAAACAAATTTTGACATGGTTCCATTGCATTGTTTTGGCGGGTCCAGATTCCGCAAAAGCTTTATTGATGATCCTTTCTTTATTTTCAAGATATGAGAAGGCATTCCAGGTGGCTGCATTATGTAATAAGTACGGTCGATACACTATACAACAAATATTGTTACATATAAATTATTTGTTAACACCCCCACGGTTTTTCTCAGTTCCAAAATGTAGTTGTGCTAAATTTGTAAGCACTCGCTATAGTGGATCAAAAGTTTGCATTTATATTGTAAATTCCTCCTTACACGTGAGCATAGAGAAGGTGTAATATTTTTTGATCACTAAGCCCGTATGTTTTTTCTCAGCTGCTAAAAAGTATTCGTGCAAAATTTGAGAGCAGTCTTCCGAGTTCATCAAAAGTTTTCATATATAGTAAATTCCAGCTAACAGGTGAGCATGGAGAAGGTGTAACATTTTTTATCACTAACCTCAATGGTTTTTCTCGGCTGCTAAAAAGTATTCTTGCAAAATTTGGGGGCGATCGCTTGAGTTCATCAAAAGTTTTCATTTATTGTAAATTCCTGCCTACATGTGAACATGGGGAACGGGTAACATTTTTTGATCACTGACCCCTTATGTTTTTTCTCGCAATCGCTCGAGTGGATCAAAAGTTTTTGTGGAACAAATATAGTTTCATACATTCTTTGCTTCTTTATATATATGTAGATATGTACTAAGTAATACTGCACAAAAATTTAACAAAGTATGATCAGTTTTGTCCAGATATATACTATACATAACGAATTTCTTGAATTAAGATTAGAATAAAATTTAATTAATAATATTGATTCTAACATGTTTGAAAATTTATTACAACAGACCACCCCAAGATATTGGGTCAAATGTTGTTTTATGAACCATTAGAGGCTGCAATAACCTAATTTAACTTTTCCGAGTTTTACAATACACTCTCAAAGATGTGGCTGAATTCCACAGTCAATTTGAGGAATTAAATTAAACTATAATCGAAAATTCATTCCACAATTTCATTTGGACAATCCGATAATAATTAATGATAAATAATTTAACTGACTAAATAACGTAACATCCGTTCTTAGTCATGAAGGTTTTAACACCGCACCTATAGTACCAGGCAGTACTGCTCTAAATGGTTTGTGAAATTAAAAACAAAAATAGTATGGTTCGAAAGATCAACGAAAATGGATGTATTTTCTTTTGTTTAGCAAACAAATTTTGAAAGTGTTTTTCGCGTATGTATATACATAGATGTTTAATGAATGTTTTTGCAATAATATAATAAATTAATTGTTGACAAAGTCTTGAATAATGCAAAATAAAAAAAAAATACAAACAAAAATATTTACCTTAATTAATTATACATACTGATATCTATATTCAAAGTCCGGAACTATCGATATAAAATGACGTCCGAAAATAATTAAAAAATCCCACGTCCATCAAACATACACAATCCCATTATAATCGGTTAATAATTAAACGAGTTCCGCACCAGATGGCCATATTCCAGAACTTCTTCCAAAAATCGTTTAAGATTCTTATTTCAATCCAACATACCCAATCCCATCATAATCGGTTAAGATTTCATTAAAAAAATCATTTACGAATCCCATTTCCATCCAGCATACTCAATCCTATAATAATCGGTTAAGAATTGAACGAGTTCTGCCCCAGGTGGCCATTTTCTAGAACTTCTTCCAAAAATATTTAAGAATCTCATTTCAACATACAAAATCAAATCATAATTGGTTAAGAATTGAACGAGTTCTGCCCCAGATGACCATATTCAAGAACTTCTCCAAAAATCATTTAAGAATTCCATTTTCATCCATATCCACATACCTAATCCTATCATCATCGAATTAAAATTGATCGAGTTCCGTTCCAGATGGCCTAATTCCAGAACTTCTTTCAAAAATCATTTAAGAATCCTATTTCCATCCAACATACAAAATCCCATCACAATCGGTTAGCGGTTGATCGAATTTCGTCACGAATGGCCATATTCCAGAGCTTCTTCCAAGAACTGTTTATGAATCTCATTTCCATCCAACAAACAAAATCCCTTCTTATTCGGTTAAGAGATACGCGAGTTCTGTCCTAGGTGTCCATATTCCAGAACAAGTGCAAAATCTATAGTCGATTAAATTTAAAAACATTCGGATTTAACGGACATTTGAATTAATCGGACTCCCCAATTAGTCCGTTAAATTGAGATTTTTCTGATTTTTCACTTAAACTAATCGCAGATACAATGTAGAACATCTAAAATCAACATTGAAAAAACAATAAAATTATATTTATTTAGTAATTTTTACAGATAAATCACAATTTTGCAATTTTACCATTTCCAGAAACGGCAAAACGAAAAAAATATTGTCCTTTTATTAAATTGATTAATAATTGAAAATTTATTATTTTGGATGCCAATATGTGATTAATTTAATTGAAAAATATGCAGCTAATTATTCACAAATGAGAAATCTGTTAAAACATTCATAGTTGTTATCATATTGTGGCAATATCGTTCCATAAAAATCGTTTCATAATCCAAAAAGTATCCTTACATTCCAAAAATCCAATCAAATTGAAATTTTGTCGTTTAGAATAATCATTACTTATTTTAATCTACTCGTATGTTGATCGAACATTTATAATTATATTTGTTCCTAATTTATAATCTTTTCCCAATTATTTGTAACCAAGAATCATTCAATATTTCTTAAACTACATGAAATATATTTAGTTACATACGTACATATAATAATCGAGCTAACCAATTTATATCTTGAGAACAAAAATATGTATCTATAATCGGAGTGAAGTTTCTGCCAAAATAACAAAATATACACATTTTGTCCTGTAAGTACTTAGAATTGAAAAAACACTCAAATATTGAACTTTCATAATAATATCTGAAATTTTTTAATAAACACAAATATTTTTACACTAAGATTTAAGTTTTGAGAAAAGTTTTGAGTGAATTTTATAAAATGAATTTTTTTTACAACAAAACTTACTAAGAGCACAGAGATGATCGAAGTGGTTCTGAACTAGTAACTGATGTAAGAAACAAATTTTATTTATCCACATGCTTAGAAATCTCTGAGATTTTTATTAGTTGAGCCAAAACATCATTGAGTGTAATATGAAAATTCTTAAACATTTCAAATTATTTATCTCGGCCCCTACTTATCGCACAGAGATGATCGAAGTAGTTCTGAACTAGTAATTGATGTAAAAAACAAATTTTATTTTTCCACATGCTCGGAAATCTGTGAGATTTTTATTAGTTGAGCCAAAACATCTTTGAGTGTAATATGAAAATTCTTAAGCATTTGAAATTATTTATCTCGGCTCCTACGGATCGCGCGGAGATGATCGAAGTGGTTCTGAACTAGTAATTGATGTAAGAAATAAATCTTATTTATCCACATGCTCGGAAATCTCTGAGATTTTTATTAGTTGAGCCAAAACATTGTTGAGTGTAATATGAAAATTCTTAAACATTGGAAATTATTTATCTCGGCCCCTACGGATCGCACGGAGATGATCGAAGTGGTTTTGAACTAGTAATTGATGTAAGAAATAAATCTTATTTATCCACATGCTCGGAAATCTCTGAGATTTTTATTAATTGAGCCAAAACATCATTGAGTGTAATATGAAAATTCTTTTACATTTGAAATTATTTATCTCGGCCCCTACGGATCGCACAGAGCTGATCGAAGTGGTTCTGAACTTATAATCTGGGTCCCTGGTCACTCGGACGTCACGGGAAACTGCAGGGCGGACGATCTAGCTAGGTACGGCACGACTCTCCAGATACAGCCGGGAAGGGCGGGTCTGGGGAGGCCTATAGCAGCACTCAAATTGGCGCTCAGTAAGCAGGCAATTGCCTTGACAAATGAGAGGTGGACCAACTCTCTCACGTGCAGGGTAGCGAAACAGGTTTGGCCAAAACTGGACCTGAGGTGCTCCAAGGCACTAGTATCCTTAGGAAAACGAGAGTTAGGATTGGTCGTAGGGATACTGACAGGACACTGCCTTTTTGGGGAACATGCAAGAAGGATGAGTCTACAGACTAATGACTTTTGTAGAAGTTGTTTGGACGAAGAGGAGGAGGAGACGTTGGATCACTTCCTATGCTCGTGTCCGGCACTATCATGCAGAAGGCATAAGTACTTAGGTGTGTGCAGTATGGACAGCCTTTCGGAACTCGCGAGTGCGAGATATATTACGCTACATAAGTAGCTCTGGATGGTTTCAACGGGAGTAAAGGGGAGATAGGATCCTGTGGTATCACAATGGGCCACTACTGGCCTAAGTGTGCGATAGCAGCCACTCTAACCTAACCTAACCTAACCTAATATGAAAATTCTTTTACATTTGAAATTATTTATCTCGGCTCCTACGGATCGCACAGAGGTGATCGAAGTAGTTCTGAACTAGTAATTGATGTAAGAAACAAATCTTATTTATCCACATGCTCGGAAATCTTTGAGATTTTTATTAGTTGAGCCAAAACATCATTGAGTGTAATATGAAAATTCTTTTACAATTTGAAATTATTTATCTCGGCCCCTACAGGTCGCACAGAGGTGATCGAAGTGGTTCTGAACTAGTAATTGATGTAAGAAACAAATTTTATTTATCCACATGCTCGGAAATCTCTGAGATTTTTATTAGTTGAGCCAAAACATCATTGAGTGTAATATGAAAATTCTTAAATATTTGAAATTATTTATCTCGGCCCGATCGGTTATTCATCGGTTTTGATATCATGATATTTGAAAATTTTACAAATAATCACAAATATTTATAAATTTTAAAAATTTTAAATTTCAAAACATGCTCAAACTATCATTTAACAAGATAAGATCACTTAAAATTAGAAATTTTATGAAATATCAAACAACTTTCTAAAAGGATTGGTTTCTAAACAGAAAAATCAAATCGACGGAATCTAATTGCGAACCGACTTAGATATTTCCAAATATTTAAGAATCTTCTTATTACATTCAATGATGTTTTGTCTCGAATAACAAAAATCTCCGAGCATGTGGATAAATAAGATTTATTTCTTACATCAATTACTAGTTCAGAACCACTTCGATCATTTCTGTGCGATCCGTAGGGGCCGAAATAAATAATTTGAAATGTTTAAGAATTTTCATATTACACTCAATGATGTTTTGGCTCAACTAATAAAAATCTCAGAGATTTCCGAGCATGTGGATAAATTAGATTTGTTTTTTACATCAATTACTAGTTCAGAACCACTTCGATCATCTCTGTGCTCTTAGTGTGTTTTGTTGTAAAAAAAATTCATTTTATAAAATTCACTCAAAACTTTTCTCAAAACTTAAATCTTAGTGTAAAAATATTTGTGTTTATTAAAAAATTTCAGATATTATTATGAAAGTTCAGAACCACTTCGATCAGCTCTGTGCGATCCGTAGGGGCCGAGATAAATAATTTCAAATGTAAAAGAATTTTCATATTACACTCAACGATGTTTTGGCTCAACTAATAAAAATCTCAGAGATTTTCGAGCATGTGGATAAATAAGATTTGTTTCTTACATCAATTACTAGTTCAGAACCACTTCGATCATCTCTATGCGATCCGTAGGGGCCAAGATAAATAATTTCAAATGTTTAAGAATTTTCATATTACACTCAATGATGTTTTGGCTCAACTAATAAAAATCTCAGAGATTTTTGAGCATGTGGATAAATAAAATTTGTTTCTTACATCAATTACTAGTTCAGAACTACTTCGATTATCTCTGTGCGATAAGTAGGGGCCGAGATAAATAATTTCAAATGTAAAAGAATTTTCATATTACACTCAACGATGTTTTTGCTCAACTAATAAAAATCTCAGAGATTTTCGAGCATGTGGATAAATAAGATTTGTTTTTAACATCAATTACTAGTTCAGAACCACTTCGATCATCTCTGTGCTCTTAGTGTGTTTTGTTGTAAAAAAAATTCATTTTATAAAATTCACTCAAAACTTTTCTCAAAACTTAAATCTTAGTGTAAAAATATTTGTGTTTATTAAAAAATTTCAGATATTATGAAAGTTCAATATTTGAGTGTTTTTTCAATTCTAAGTACTTATAGGACACAGTGCATATTTTGTTATTTTGGCAGAAACTTCACTCCGATCATCCGATGTATCTATATAATATGCGTGTATTCATAACTGAATAACAACTTTGAAATTTTTGTTTTGTTCACTGCTGTTTATACAATACGAAAAATAAATGAATCGAAAACCAAAAAAGAAAACCACGCAAAATACATATAAATAAAAAAACTCGTGTACAACGAGTTTTTGCAATGTAGCCGAAGGCCCATGCCACACGTAAAAAAAAAATGCCGCATTTTTCTTCGTTTCTTTCCCCGTTTACCTATGATACAAGTTTTAATTGCGACTTAATTAAATTTTCTGTTCAACCACACAACTCAAACATAAATGAAATAAAAAATATTTCAAGGACATTTTTGACTCATTTTAGTTAAAATTTTATTTAAGAGAGAGCAGAACAAAACATCGGTAGAAAAAAAATGCCAAAATACAAAACACTCTCGTGTGGTATCAGCCGAATACTATATAAAAAATGAGAGAGAACAGAGATTCATAGAAAATAATCGCAAAGATGTGTAAGTGTATCATAACCCGTAAATACAAATATAAAATAAATGAACTGATGTTAATGTATAACCAATTGGAATTGCATAACCTATGAATGATGAAATTTTTTCTTTTGCTTCGGTACTCTTTATAAAACTCTTTACTCTTTACTCGACCCTCATACAGGTTGTTTTGCTTAAATTATTTGTTTGTTATATTAAATCTTAAGTGAGAATAAGTATTTTTTCCCCTGGTCAATTATTTTTTTAATAATTAACTAATAATTACGAAAATACGTCGCTGAAGCAGATTGTATGTCGTGAAACAAGTTTAGCTTTAAGCCCATAAATGGATTAAAATATAAAATATTTTTGGAATACGTCAATTCGACGTTCATTTGAGTGAGATGCAAGTGATGATGATGTTATTACACAGGAAATTTGGGGTGGAATAAAATGTGGACAAATTCGGATACAAATTAAACCTACTGACTTTTTTTACACCTAAATTCCATTGTTTTAACAAATGGCATCATACCTCAATTGAGTCAATATTATATTCACAGACATGTATATTATCTTTTTATTTAAATCATTAAATATTTATATCTTGAAAGAATACCACTAAAAATTTGTTATCCTCATAACACCAGAGTATTGTGAAATTATGTGATAATCACTTTCATAACCAACCGATACGATATGGTGAAACATTTAAAACTTTTTAATATTTTCTGCATTTTATACTTTTTTGTGCTTTTGGTCAAGAAAATTATTCAAAACACAACAAGCAAAAAAACCAATATTCTCTCTGAATTTATAATTTTTCACAGCACATATAGCAGCAACAACAAAAAATACTACAAACAAATAAACAAACAACCATTCTAAACAAACTTAGACAAAAAGTTTTAAAAGTTAAAAACAAAGTTTTTATATCTGATGATTTAGCTAACAAATTTCTTTGGTTTTGGTTTTTGGGGTGTTTATAGAATACCGCAGAAAAAGCATTTATAAAGCACACACACACACCTTTATATACATATCAACACCGAAACACACAATACATAATTTACATAAACAACAAATCATTAAATAATTGAATAGCTTTGTAATCAAATCAACATAAACAAAACATAAATTTCATGAGCTTTTCCTCTATTTGGATTTTTGTGTTTTATTGCTTTTTATTGTTCGTGGAAACTTGAATGAGGATGAAGAAGGATTTTTGCTATAATGGTTGGATAATTACTAAGATCCTTAAAAATTATTATTTTTGTACATAAATACGCATTTTTTGCACACTTTAACATTTTTAAAATAACTTTTTATAACCGGAATGTTTCCAATTTAATGAGAAATTTTTTTGTTAATGCAAAGTTTTTTGAATAAATTAAAACTTTATACGGAATTGTAGAGGTAACAAGCACATTTTTGAAACGTGGGCGAAACAAAGAATATTTTTCTGAGGCTTGCAACGGACGCCTAGGAATTTTAGACAATAGGCCATTAATTTTATTACCTGTGGTCACAAACCAAAACCGCTTAGGTCGATTTTACTTACTTTTCAGTAGAGCATTATGAAAGTTGAATTGTACCAAGTCAGGATGTATATTTGGCATATCCAATATTTGCAAGTTTCTATAAAACTCGTGAGCATTGGGATCTACAAATGGCAGGGAACCTAAAAGCGAATTTCAAATTTGTTTAGCAGCATTTGCTCCTCTGCATCGTAAATTAACTTCGAGAATGGCTGATGAAAGAATCGAAAATTTTCTTTTGAGTATCTCAGCCATTTGATATTTTGCCAAATGAAAATTTCATCATCCTGAGTTATGTTTCTCCACATAAATTTAGCTTTAATCACAGCAAAAAAGTCATAAAAATATTTTTGATACATTCCAATGATGTTAAACGTTTTTGGGGAGCGACAACTTCTGACGAACAGTCTCGCGGATGTGTATATTGACGCTACTATTCTGCTTCTTTCGTTTTATAATAAATTGATCCGTATCGCATTCCATGCGAGTATGACCTGCTATTAAGAACTTGTGTCACTTGTGGCTCATGAATTATTAAATTGTTGGTAGGCACTACAGAAGGTCGAAAGTGGACATTTTGAATGAAGTATTTTCAACCGATTTTTTTTATCTTACTCGTTGGATTAAAATCTTATATCGGCTTCGATGTGTTGATTGTTCCAACTTCAAGACATCCTTTTCATTTTCATTCCTAGATATAACAATTTTAGCTTTCGAGATACAGCAATAATTACACTTGTCGGTTTTCGGCGCTTTAATCCAATACCCATTTCTTGATAAAGAAAGATCAAAATTAAGAAGTTTATTCAGAAATTTTGAATTGCATAAACCTTACCTTTAAGTACTAGGTTGCTCAGTAAGTTTTGTCGTTCCATAAGAAAAACGCGATTTTATGGTTTGAAATACATTTTAATATTCAATATAACCTCCCTGAATTTCAATGCACATGTTCCAGTGATTTTCTAATTTATGGATTCCATCTTTGAAAGGAGAATCCCGGAAGATTATCGAAATATACGCTTCCATGGCTATTACGTCTTCATTCAATGAAAATCGTGTCCCAAACATGAATTTTTTTAGATGTGAGTACAGGTAAAAGTTAGAAGGATCTAAATATGGCGAATAGAGTGGATGAATTCGAGAGGGTGCGTTGTCTTGATGAAAAAATATTTTTTTCTTCTGTACACCAGATCTTTTCTCTCGAATTTTTACATCCAGCTGATCCAAAAGGTTATAATAATAGTCTGAGTTCATTGCCTTACCAGTTTGAAGGTAATCAACGAACAAAATTTATTTTGCATCCCAAAAAACTGATTGTTGGCCGATTTGTGTATTATTGTTATGACGTAGAAATTCTTTTAATCTTTTCTAAAACGCTCTAAATATTGCTTAGAAAGTCGCATTCAAAGTGTGTTTTGTTCCATTTGTTAGGACTACGACAGATTGAGAGGTCATAATATTATTTCATATGTAGTTTTGTTTTCAATTTAAATTTCGTTACCCTCAAATAAATAACGTATTTTTCTGACGGCTTGGGAACACTATGTGTCGTTGTCTAAGTTTTATATTAAACTATTTTTTTTTAAATACATTTTTATATTCGATTACGTCTTATGATAATTCAAAACTCAAAAAATGAGTATTTCAAGTCATGATTTCAACAAAAAATTTGTATGCAGTATGTGGAGTATTTGTAATTTTTTGACGATCGTGATTTCATAGCAAAAAATGTGAAAAGATGAAAATGCTTAATATATTGGACATAGTAAGTTTTTTTGAATATACCAAAATGTGATTTCGAATTAATGTAATCCGCTTGCAAATTCGACGCTGATTCCGAATCTGCAAATTCAATTCTGCAAATTCGATTCGGGTTTGCAAATTCGATTCTGATTCCGAATCTGTAATCAGTTTTACGCTACGTCCATCGCACAACTGGAAACCATTACGTCGATATATACATATATTATAGCCAATAATAATGAACGTAGCGTAAAACTGATCACAGATTCGGAATCAGCGTCGAACTTGCAAGTGGATTTCGCTAATTTAAATTCATATTTTGGTATTTTAAAAAAAATTTTAATTTTCGGCATCTACCTTATGGCATATGTTATAATATGCTGTTTTATTTTTTTTACCCATCCCTATTGTATTACGTAAATGTTGAGCAATTTGAGATCGAGACCAGTGTCCACATTGTGCGTGTATGCGATCGTAAAGATATAGAAGAATATTTTTGTGGTATATTTTTCATTTTGGCGTGTTGGTTGATGTGCGGTGTGAGAGGGCAAGCGAGTGACACCCACTACAAACGGAAGAAAAAATTTTTAGTGCAAGAATTTTACTCTAGTTTTGAATGTTGAGAATCGCATACACTCTGCGGTCTAATTTGCAATTTTATAAAGTTAGCGTCTCGTTTCAAATATAATAGTTTGTAAAACAAGTCAAGTTGTGGAGGTGGATTGAAAAAATCGGGTTTATGAATTTTGAGGAAAAGTTGTATTGTGAGCTCTAAAACAAATAATTCCCACCAGGAATTAATAAATTGTTTTTCTGAAGTAATGTAAAGTTTTAGATGGTAAGGAAGTAAATTGTGAATGATACATAGTTCAGTGTGTATCACAGTTACTGTTAAATCACCATTTTATTCAAAACTTATTGTGAAACAAAAAAGCTTAAGGATATATTATAACCAAGAGTCGATCTTTGCTTCTTACATAATAATCGATATTGATGAACAGCGATATTGTACGATATTCAACTAGATAAATCAAGATCGGTCAGGGATAGTCTAGTCTTCAAAATAAACAAAATAATTTGAAATCAGTGTACATGTCAAGAACGTGAACTTGGATTATTTTATTTTGACAATGATTTAATTCATTTTCAGACAAAGGCGAGAAGACACCCAACATTTTCAGCGGCCTATCAAGGCCAAATCTGCAGTTTACGGGTGGCCAGTTAAGGCCATTCAAATTTACCGGCTTCAGCGGGACAAAGCCTAACATCTTTTGATTACGGCGGGAAGACGCCCAACGATATCTACGGTTTATGGGTGGCCAGTTGAGGTTATTCAGTTTTATATACCGGTGGACATGTCGACACGTTGGAATCATTGTACGAGTGGTCAACCACGTGGCGGTTCATTTTGGGATTCCGGTAGAAAGACATAGTTTCGGACCGGCGGTCAAAGACGCCGTTGCAACCAACCCTTCAGGGTGACCTATCCGAGGTCAAATGTGCAATTTTTCTTACTATTTTAATTTTTTTTTTTTATATTTTTTTCCTAAAATTAAATTCAATTTAAAGATAATTTTTCAAAGTTGAATTTAAATTTTCATTTTTTTAATCAATCTAATATTTATGTGTGATCGAGTGCCGATTTGCCGAATAACGGTTGCTTTTCGCGCGCTTGGTGCACAGTGGTTCTTGCTACATAAAATATTCACCTTCGGCGACCATATTTTGGTTCGAATGTTTTCGATTGATTTGTTTTTTTTTGGTTTACCCCTTCTTCCACTTCTCATTTTTGTTTCATTCGCTCGGTTGGACAAAATTTCTTCTTATTGAATAAAAAAATTGCACGGAAATTCTTGGCATTCGATTTTTGTTCTCTTTCTCTTTATTCAAAAAATCTTTTCGGGTCGGTATGTTGGGAGGGGATTCGCATTTCGTGTCGGTTACATATTTGCAAGATGGGATTGTCACTCACCGAAGTCCCCTTGACAGGACATCCACAGAGTCGGAGTGGCGATTCCAGCATATATGTCGTCCATTCGGGGACGACCGTAAAACTTACATGGCCTCTACGTGGAACTCCGGTAGTTTCAAGCTGTTGGAGTATGAATTGTGGAAGATTGCCTTGAGTTCTCTCCGGGTGAAGAGATGCCTCTAGGAGTCGATGGGTCATTCAGGCGGTTGCTTCAGTAAACTTTATACTTGTCATTCGGGAAGATCGTGGGTGGACACACTCGGTTATTACTACTTTAATTCACGTTCCTCAAATTTCGGTCGACTGATTCTTGTGTAAATTTAACGTAATTTCAGTTTTTAGTTTGTTTCTAATTTATTTTTATTCGGTTACACGGCGTAGGCCCGGAACAACCAAGTTTCAACTTCTTCACGACCCAAAACCTTGAGATATAGTCGACAAAATCACCGTGAGAGAGGCCTCCTGCGTTAGATAAAATGTGTGGGTTGGCTTCATGTCATCCGTAAGCGTAACACATTGTTAGCGAATGCGGCACCCTTTGTGCATACAGCTTTCTGAAAACCAAAACTTCAGTCAAAATATTGCTTACCCTGCCTAATGAGATCTCTAGGTGTTCTACTAAATCTCTCTCGGTTAATCAACAATCTTAAAAAAACATATGCTTTATTTTTGCAACGATTTCTGACTTTTTGGATGTCTTTCAAGTGAATCATCTTCAGAATTTGTACGACCACGTTCAAATTCAGCAACCCATCTTTCAACTGTTTTAATTAGCGGTGCAGAGTCCGTAATCCGTATACACTTTTAACAATCGTTCATGAAATGATTTTGGTGCTACAACTTCCAAAAATAAGAATTTTATCACTGAACGGTCTTCAAATTTCCCTATTCCCCTAAACTTTGACACATCAGTTTTGAACTGCTGTTAATATACGAATTAGTTGATCTCTTAACGAAAGACAAAATTTACTGAGCAATCTAGTATATCTGTAAATTTTGAGAGACTTACAGGATTTTCAATTTTTGAAACATTTTGCCCATATTAAATCGATGCGTAACTATTTTTTAAAAAATTTATAAATTTTTTTTATTCCTATCTCTTCTTGTATCCAGATAATCTGGGTCCCTGGTCACTCGGACGTCACGGGAAACTGCAGGGCAGACGAACTAGCTAGGTACGGTACGACTCTCTAGATGCAACCGGAAAGGGCAGGTCTGGGGAGGCCTATAGCAGCGCTCAAATTGACGCTCAGTAAAAAGGCAATCGCCTTGACAGATGAGAGGTGGACCAACACTGTCACGTGCAGGATAGCAAAACAGGTTTGGCCAAACCTGGACCTGTGGCGCTCCAAGGCACTTGTATCCCTGGGAAAACGAGATTTAGGATTGGTCGTAGGGATACTGACAGGACACTGCCTTTTTGGGGAACAAGCAAGAAGGCTGGGTCTAGAGACGAATGACTTTTGTAGAAGTTGTATGGACGAAGAGGAGGAAGAGACGTTAGTTCACTTCCTATGCTCGTGTCCGGCACTATCATACAAAAGACGTAAGTATGAACTTGGGTGTGTACAACATGGACAGCCTTTCTGAACTCGCGGACTGTGGGATGCGAGATATTTTACGCTACATCAGTAGCTCTGGTTGGCTTCAGCGGGAGTAAGGGGAGATTGGATCCTGTGGTATCACAATGGGCCATTATTGGCCTGTGTGCGATAGCAGCCACTTTAACCTAACCTAACCTAACCTATCCCTTCTTGTATAGTGGTTTTCATAAGCCGGAAAGCTATCTATATGACTTTAAGCATTATTTATTTTCTTTAATGAAACTTAGTTTTTTGGCTCTGCATTACCCCGATGATTCACAAATAATATTTCTGGTGAATTTAGTGTTTTCTTCACGTTGCCTTTTAAAAAACTTTCCATTTCACTAGAACAAGATAATAAAAAATTGAGTGGATACGGTTTCTTGGAGAAGCCGTATACTTTTCATCATCTTTGATACTTTTTATCTTCCACTTTTGGAAGACAAGAGATAAAAAGAATTCGCTGGCAAGCCCAATATTACTCTTTGTTTTTCAAACGAAATTTTGAGTTGACAGAGCTTTCGGCATTTTTGAAGAGGTTAACAAGTTCTCTCTAGAATCTGTTTTCTAGTTTTTGTTTCAAACGCTTTCCTTTGACGTTGATTTTAACGAAATTTTCTTTTCATATTTCTTTCTAGCTGGCGGTTGGTTTTCATTTTCCAAATTATTTTCAATTCCCTGCTCCATTATTTGTTCAATATCTGTCGGATGACAAGCCGAACGATCTATAATTTGGGCCAACATCAGACTTATCAAATTCATTAGCATCTGATAGAGCTAGCATTCATTAGCATCTGAAATATTCTAGAAAGTTCTTATTAGAACACTTTGTACTTTATGCCCTTTATGCACACCTTTAATTCCGGGGCTTAAACAAATAAAGTTGTGGTTTTGGCCTAAGGAGTAGGAAAAATTATTTAAAATAGCTTGATTTCCCGACGTTGCTTGCACAGGAGAAATTAAAATTACTTTGGATTACGGATATTTTGCAGGCAATTTCTCGACGTCACTATAGTTGCAATCGTATGTCACAGGAATCCATCATTTACTGAATTTAGTATCTAAACATCACCGGAAGCATTAAAAATTGAAATTGAATTGAAAAATTAAAACATTTTATCGATGCCCCTAGACATAGGGTCCCAGCCCTAATTTTACCAACTCAGAAACTTTCGCGAGCATGCATGCAACCCATCATCAACGTTTCATCGCAATCATATGAATGGTACAGGAACACAAAAGAATGGGCCCTTTGATTCAGAAGACGCATCCCTCGGATTCGAACATGTTACAAATTTCATATAATACCTTTCCTAAACTCATTTCCAGGGAAAAAAAATAACCAAAATTGAAATTTTCCGAAACATTTGTACTGTATTAAGTGCATTTCATTTGCCAGATTATTTTAGTTACTTTAATAGCTGTAATTAATCCGCAAATCGTCTATTGTTGCTGGTTTATCAGCATAATCTGGTGACTTTAAATAACCCTTCTGAAAGGCTTCGAGAGTTGTAAAATCTCACGCTTGCTGATGAACGATATTTTTTGCCTTTCTGTCCGGAGAGAAAACGAATAGCGCTGCTGGTTTACCTACTCTCGAGCACGCCACGTAGAACTGCCCATGGTAACACACGGCAATTCAAAGTTTATTCCACACACTTGCAACTATTGGCCTTGTGATTTATTAATCGTGATTGTAAATGCAAAACGAACCGGAAACTGAACACGCCTAAATTGAAACGGAAAGTCGGTTAGAATCAATGGTATTCTTGGAATCAAAACATCCTCGCCTTTGGACTTTCCTATTATTATCGTTGCTTCAATCACTTTACTCATCAGCCTTTTAACAGTGAGTCTTATTCCATTACATAGTTTTGGTTGGTTCACACACAGAAAAATGATCACGTAAAGTAGAAGAAAATTTACGTGATTTCCTTATGGTATTCATCCAAGAGGACTAGCTCGTTAAAACCACGTGAAAGATCACGATAAAGTAAAACATCAATTATTTAATAAGAAAACCAGTGAATTTAACGTGAACTTTAGTATTCACTGTTTAGGTGAGTTCACATTACTTTAAAAAGTGAAAGCCGGGTGTTTCCCTCTTAATTTACTAGATCGACTCGTAGAAATTTTATTTAAAATCCATTGGAATCGACGTGGGTAAATAATCAATAAGATGCTAAGTATTTTCAATGTGAATCTTATTTATTTATTATTTTTATGGTAATTGTAATAAAAATTATATTTGTTTTTTACATTTCAAATTTTACATAACTTAATTTAATTAATCTTTATACATATTTAGTGTCATAAATAATAAAATATTAAAAATAAAATTAAACAAATTCAAGTATTACATCATATTATTAATTTAACTGCAATAAGTAATTTAATTTTTGTATAATTAATATTTTTAATTACATTTTATCAAAATATCTTTTTAATCTAAACACTTTTTGGCCATTTATTAATTTTTACTAATGTACAGGTAGGCCATCAAACTCTAATATGTCATATAAAAAAATTGCAATGATTTATCTTCTTCAAAAATGAAGGACTGGTAATGTTCTGAAAATCGTGTAGCTCTCCACGACGTGCTTGCAACACAACATTGATTATTTTTGAACAATAAAGGGTTATCCAATTCAAGCTTGATAAAGTAAACTTAAAAAAAACACACAAAATATTCGGAATGTATTGTAATTTTTATTTCATTTTACAGATTGATCCTTGCCATTTTTAGTTAAACAAGATATCGTTCAAATGTCCTCCACGGGACTTCTTACAGGCCTTGATTCTTTTGACGTAATTTTCAATGACTTTTCGGCACATTTCGGGCGGTATCTCGGCCATTACGTTACGAATATTAGTTTTCAATTCGTCAAGAGTTTGAGGATTTTTTGCGTAAACACGATCTATCGCGTAGCCCTACAAAAAGAAATCCAAAGGCGTTAAATCACAGGATCTTGGAGGCCAATTGACATCAGCCAATCGCGAAATCAAACGTCCAGGAAATTTCTCTTGCAAAAGAACTCGATTTGCTCGTGTTACGTGACTGGTTGCTCCATCCTGCTGGAACCACATATCGTCAAGATCATAATCTTCGATTTTCGTAAAAAAATAATCGGTTAACATGCGGCCATAGCGCTCAGAATTGACGGTAACGGTTCGTCCATGGTTGTTCTCAAAAAAATACGGCCCAATCACACCACCAGTCCACAATGCGCACCAAACAGTGACTTTTTCCGAGTGTAATGGCTTCTCTACAATCAATTGTGGATTTTCTGAGCCCCAAATTCTACAGTTTTGCTTATTAACGTATCCACCAAGCGAAAAATGAGCTTCATCACTGAAGAAAATTTTGTTCGAAAAATCAGCATCAGCAGATTTAATAATTTTAACGCGTTGGTCGATTGTTAAATGCTCCATATTCTTAAATGGCAGAATGTCAACTAAATAAATGACAGCGTACTTGACGTTTATCTTTGACAGATGTCGGTATACAGATTTCTACTTTATCAACCTCGAATTGGATAACCCGTTATATCTAAAATTTCTAGAACTCGAGGTGTACTGTTCGTTTCCGATGTTATCGTAAATATGTACCCTTTTTGTATTTCAATCCATCAGCAAACACGTTGAAATGTTCTAACTTTCCTAGAGTTTCTCCAACCACAAACATTTTTGGCTGACTTTTATTCTTGAGCTGTTTGTTGTTTTCGGTCATTTCTTGAATTTTTAATTGAATATTGTTGAATGATGTAGCGTGTAAAACGAAATCATTTTGTGCCTCTAGAATTGTTGGTTTGTATTTTTTGTTGAACCTTCTAGGTTGTAGGATTGCGTATAGTACTATACAAATAATGCAATCTTTTGAATCTGAAATGTTTTACACAAATATTCTTAAGTTATTTAGTTTAAATAAGTATCAAAGTGACTAATGACAGTATGAACACATTATGACAACCTCAAAGGCAACACTATCATATGGAAATTGGATTTATACAGAATTAACTTGATCGACTTGTATATACACCTGGATACAAACACACATAGACAAAGATACAGATACAAACACAAACCCAAACACCCGCCCCACACTCACACCCACACCCACACCCACACCCACACCCACACCCACACCCACACCCACACCCACACCCACACCCACACCCACACCCACACCCACACCCACACCCACACCCACACCCACACCCACACCCACACCCACACCCACACCCACACCCACACCCACACCCACACCCACACCCACACCCACACCCACACCCACACCCACACCCACACCCACACCCACACCCACACCCACACCCACACCCACACCCACACCCACACCCACACCCACACCCACACCCACACCCACACCCACACCCACACCCACACCCACACCCACACCCACACCCACACCCACACCCACACCCACATCCACACCCACACCCACACCCACACCCACACCCACACCCACACCCACACCCACACCCACACCCACACCCACACCCACACCCACACCCACACCCACACCCACACCCACACCCACACCCACACCCACACCCACACCCACACCCACACCCACACCAACCCCCCACTAACCCCTTCTTGGTCATCTACAAAATACACTTTCGTAAACAATAAATAAATTATTATATATTTGGGGCATTTCTTACCATTAGGTATCTGAAGTAGAGCATAGACTTCTATTATTTCGTGGATCTGTTACAGCGTTTTTTATGTTGCCAGTTAAGCAGGAACCACTTATATTATTCCATTTCTTCGGTAATTTTCCAGTTGAATTTTTTTTCCAGGTTGTCCTGGCAAGAAGTAAGTTGCCTTAGAAAATTAAACGTTATAATACCGAAATTATATGTATTTCATTAGGCAATTCAATTCTTACCGATTTTTCATTGGGAAAATATTTTTCGATCCCATAATTTTTGCTTGATAATGGATCGTTACCCGAAAAAACTATCGTCCACCTTATTAAATATTTCATTAACATCCTCATTCGACATAGATTCTATATACACGCTATGGCATTATACCCGTATTCTTTTAACACAGCACAAGTTTCTTCTTTTAAACCCCACGACTTAAAAATTGTTTGGGCTTCACTAATTTCATTAGCATCAAAATGATCTGCTGTCACTAAACAAAAATTTCCCTCTAAAATTTCCACTACATTATCATCAACAATTGTAATTTTATCACTACTATTTATATTTACACTTTCTATTTCTAAATTATTTTCCGGATTTTCTATTTTAATGAAATTTTACGAACAAAAATAATTGAATGTTAACTATGGCGTCAGAACAAAAAGAATGAGGTTCGATCTATATAATGGAAATTATCATGCAATATATTTTTCTCGTTTTGTCATGAAAGAGACAAACCAGAGTTTAAATATATATCACGTTAAATTTACGGGCTCACTTGCAAATGTTGACATTTCTTCTCAGCGGATTCTAAATATTTACTCTCTTAAGAGATGCATCTCTATTATCCACTCCGTCAATTTTACGTGAACTACCACTTTCAATCAATAGGATAAAATCTTAAAAAATAATAGGAAATCACATTATTTACCGAATATTAATGTGGAATCTCTACATTTTGATTAACGTGACGATCTTTTTAAAATAACGTGAGGTTTTTTTTCTGTGTGCAGGTTGCGTAATGTGATTACCACCGAACCGACCTTGAGCTGCAATTTGTGTGGCGGCATTTCTGACAAATCCAAAGAATTCAGGAATTCAATTGGTTAATTAACGGATTCTTTTGGATCTGTAATGCAATCGATCAACTTAAATAAAATGTAATTGGCCAGCGATTTCACTTCGAACTTTTATATCCGAATCGTCTACGTCCTTATTTCTCGCTGCCAATATAGCTAGTTCGCTCAACCAATCATGGTTTTTGTGATTTGCACCAATATTCAGAAACACTTTCACGATCAATTCTTCTTTAGAGGTTGTGAATTGACAAAAATTAGGTGGTAACAAAATGAGACCAGTCGAAGCGTCAACCTGAATTTTTCCATTGCTTTGAAAACAAGTCCTCCGATTCTTTTTGTAACGCGACTCGCATATTCGTTGTTAATTTGAGAGTTTTTACGTATCTCCACAAATTTGATGTCTTTTAGCACGCGTTTATTTTATCACCAGCTGTTGATTTTGGAATGTTACTGATTATTGCGCAAATTTTTCAACGTTCAATCGAGCGCCTCTAATAATCGTTTGTGCGCCATCGTACACTCATCCCAAATGATTATTTTGCAAGTCTGTAGTACTTTCGTCATTGCTGATTTTTTGGAAATATTGAACGTCGCTGCACCTATCGTTTGCAAATTCAGTGGCAATCAACTGATGCGCTGGAAAAAAAATTCAATTTTCTTCGAGTTTTCGGAAGTTTCTTAGTTTTCCACTCATTTACAACTTTTCTCTTCTAACAGACTATCTGGATCGGATACGTATGAAATCCCGTACAAAAACATCATTTTTCGATTTTCCAAATTTCCTGGCTTTTCCAGTCAATTTTCCCAAAATTTTCTTTCGTAAGAACCATCTCCAAGAAATCGGGACACATCAAAAAGAGATTGAGCTTAATGGAGCCATTCTCAACTGATGCGCTAGAAAAAAAAAATCAATTTTATTCGGTTTTTTCCGGAAGTTTACGAGTTTTCTACTATTCACTGAGAAAAAATTGGGATTTTGTTTCAAAGAAATAACGTTTTTATATTAATATCCTTTAACTCAAAGAAAATTTAGTGGAATGTTCCATTTGTTTCAAAACAAATAAATTCTTTGTTTCATATTAACAGCAATATGTTCAAAATATCAGCGTAAATAATAAAATCCTTTGGTTCAATTGTTTTTATATTTTAACATAAATTATTTTGCATTATGATATTTAAAAAAATAAAAATCTTTTAAATCAAATGAGAGTTATAGCTGAAAAAACACGAAATCCTTTAAAACAAATATATTTGGTTTTGTTTTAAATCATTTTTATACTTGTTTTGTAATTTACTGTTAGGCAAGCACATTTTTTATTTTATCGTACTATTCCGCAGAATATGCAACAAATTCATTAGAAGTTGTAAGTAAAGTTGTGAAAAATTGGGTTTAAAAAAATTACAGTGAACACTTATAAAATAATTCAAGTATTTTTAGTATATACAGTGTTACACAGTGTTTTGCAGTAATATTTCGAGGTATGTATGTATATTACAAGAATTTGTTGTGTTGTGTAAAAAGTGTTCAGCTTAAAAATATGACTGAGTAAAACTAATATTGCTAGTACAACGAAGGATAATTTTCGCATATGTGACAATGATAATGAAAGTTTAATCAATATTGTACATGAAAATAATAATGCTACTTCCGCTGATGCTGATACAGTTTTGCGTGATAATGTCAATGAGTCTAATGACAATATATTGGATGAACACGATGGTTTGTTCTCGACAATAACTTTAATTACTCCCAACGATTAATTATCAAAAATCATTGAATTCCGAAATTTAGTCTCATCTTGGGGCGTGTCACAAAAAACTGTCTCCTTCTTATCAGATACGCACGAATGTACCATTAAAACATTGGAAGTAATGAATTTGTACCAGGCGTATCAATGCTTCAAGATAATTGGTAAATTACATTATTATTTTATGTTTTAAAATCTTAAATTATCCAATTATTATTTTAAAGTCAAGAATGTGTTCGAGAGCCCTATGATATACTACAAATTTTGAGAACCACGATCAAAGGGCAATTAGTTATAAATCATTATGATAAAAACAAATTCCTTGATAACAAACATAGACAATATATGATACATACAATAATAGACCATTTTATGAGTAAAAATCACAAAGTAACTGGATCGGGTTTTAAAACTTTATCACAAAACATCTCCGATATTTTGATCACAGAATATTCGGTATAATTTCACTAATTTTGTAGATTTGAATATGTACTTCATTTTTTTTACATTTATTTATCATGTGCAGACGGATTATTATGTTCCCCGCCAAGGAATAAAAAACCAGCTGGAAAATTATACGATCGTTACAGTAATGCCTGTTTTGGAACTAAATTTCTAAAACTTAAACGAACATCTAAATCAACAACAGAAAGAGTTTCTGCACCATCTACTCCTAACTCTTTCTCTTTTGGTAACTATGTTTTTGATTAATTAACATTACAGTGGTTAATGCTCTGCCTTTGGATCAGAAGGTACCGAGTTCGAATCTAAATAGTCAGGATCTAAAAGGAAAATATGTGATTACGATCGATTTGATTAATAACATCTATAAACTTTTCCTGTGATACATAACTCATAGAATAGTGTCAAGCTTTCAGACCAGAACTATAGACTAGCATGCAGCAATGCAATTTGCACATGTAGATTAGCTCGGACCTATAGCCGTAAAATGTGGTATCATAACGGATTATCACCTGTCTAAGTAAGTAGTAGCAGTCACTTTAACATAACACACAATGGTTGAAATACAACTTTGAACCATAGGATTTGGTTTGTGACAAATATAGAGAAACTTCTCGAGATCGAATAGTATCATTTAAATTATCATCAAATAACAACATTACTGAATTTTTGGAAGAGTGGCCGTTACTCAAGCATTATTTGGGATATCAATTGGTATTGTTTTTATTTAAATTTATTAAAAATTAGCCTATTTCTCAATTTTACTCATATCGTAAGCAAATCGAAACAAATATCCATCTGACAAAGTTCAAAGTTATATCTAACAAATAATTTAAATAACACCCACAAGTCATGTGGTCAGTTTACTAATTCTCTTGTTAAAAAATCTGAAATATTGCTATGGTTCATTATGAGAAACATAAAAACAATTTCTAATAAATTTCGTATTCATTTCAGATTGACATAGATTTTGACATCGAATACCCGACGAATTTTAACAAATTATTGGAAAAATTTGACGACTTTTCTAATATATGCCAATCAAAAATCTTCCAACAAGAAATCAAAGATAAAAATAATCTATTACTCTTTCAACAATTAAACAGAAAAGAGCATTTAGACGAAAGCATGTATTTAATACGAGTAGTTTTATATTTTTTTTACAATAGATAATTAAAGAATATGTTTTATTTCACAAAGATATCAGAGACATTATTGTGTGTTTTCTTTTACATGCAATAATCCAGCCAAAAAGGATTATCCGGATATTAAAACCGACAATATCAGACGAACTGAGCTCAAAACTGGAAGAAATAAAAACAAAAATTGGAAGAATACAACCCAAAATAGTTGTTGTGGGACGGAAATGAGAAAGCATCGTGCAACATTTACAATGCTTTCATGGGACACCGTCTTTATATCAATTTAAGTGCGCCCAAGATAACTGTAATCAGATATTCCAAAATATTTACAAGTATAAAAATCACTTAAAAAAACACGTATTTATTTGACCAAATTTACAGGAGGCGCGTGATGTTTCTAATAATAATATAACAGAGCCTTTGATACCAAATGTACCTAACCCAAACCTCACTGAACTTCTTGACGTAACACAATTTTCTTCAACACATATTGGTGTTAATAAATTAAATTCAACTTTATTTGAACAAAATTCTGAAAATTCAATTGAACGTTTACAACGGCCTATGCTTTCGTTCTGTAGCGGCCTGTTTCTTCAACTACAAGAAACACCGCACAATATACATAATCACAAACGGACAATTCCCCCGTAGACTGTATTATTTATCAACGGACAATTCTCCGTATAAATAAGCATATTCCAAAAGAATATGCAACAACAGTCTTCCCATGCAAAATCGGTACATGCAACAAAACAATTTTGTACACATTACAAAATTAACAAATTTTATTATCATACCGATTTGCATGACAATCAAGATCGTTATCAAACATTGAAACGAACAATATTGCAATTGCATCATAGATGCCACCATCATATTTTGTGATAACCAAGACACAAAATATTTAAATTAAACGATGGCACGGTAGTTGTGAAAATCTTCTTATAGATGCCCCCTCATCACCATTAAATGATTGTGATAACCAATGACACAATCATTTAATGCATAGTTAACATGAGGGCGTGGCAATTAGCATAAAGTAAATTTATCATTGCAATAATGTTCATAGGCGTACGCACGTCTATTATCCAAACAAATTGGTAACCAGCTGAAACCAGATTTGGTGGATGCAATTCAAATTTTTATTGCCTTGTTTACCAAACGAAACAATACTGGATCAATCCAATTTTTATTGCATCCAGATTGCCTTAAAAATTTTGTATAAAAGCTATACAAAATTTTGATTTATTCCTATTCAGTTTTGGAGTTTTGAAGCAGCAGGAGCTGCTCAGCAACCGTACCATAATTACTTATTTATTAAATAAAATTTTTTGATTAATTTTTAAAATTAAATTAAATTTTGTTTTTTCATTTTTTTTTATTATTATATTATTATTTTACAAAGTGCTCCGCTCCACCTTACATTGCATCTTTCACTTCTGCAGCAACATCAACAAATTAACATATCGACGTACGACTACGTCGTTACATCTGGTGACCCTAGACGTCGGTGTTTACCGAACAGGTGAGTTTTAAAATTTTTTTTTATTAAAAAAAAAAAGAAGTGAAAATAAAGTGTAAAATTTATTTATATAAAAAAAAGTGCATGGTGTTTTATTCACTAAATTATATTAAATTTAAAACACGAGTTTTATGAAATAGTGGCCTAAGCCCGCACCAGTCGTAAGCGCACTAGTTTCATAAATCGTAACAATTCCCCTGGTCGCTTTTTAGAAATACGTGCCCATTCCGACACTATTTCTAAGAATTCAAAAAGAAAAAAAAAATATTTTTTACTCTCCACTACATCCAAAGATTTTTTTTAAGTGCGATTAAATATTTTTTTTTAAGTGTGTGAAAATAAAAATATAAAAGCAAAAGCATTTCATTTTGCTCATAAGCCGACATGACACATAACGAAGAAAAGGACCAAAAGCAACTTGATGAACCTGAGATAGCCTCGTCAAAACAATTGACGAAGTTACCAGCGTTCTGGGAGACAAATCCTAAAAGTTGGTTTTTGACGGCCGAAATAATGTTCGACGCGAACAAAATTACAAACGACAAACAGAAGTTTGCGCATATCGTACTGTCTCTAACGGCAACACAGGCGGAGAAGATTAATTATATATTACAAGATCCTCCACCTGTTGAGAAGTACGAAACAATTAAGAGAGTCTTAGTTGATCGATACTCCATTTCCGAAGAACGGAAATTGGAGACAATCCTGAGCAAAATCGAGATTGGTGATCAAAAACCATCCGATATTTTGCATCAAATCAAGTCGTTGGCTGAAAAGAATTTTTCAACCAACGTAATTACGAAATTGTGGATCAGGCAACTGCCTGACTACATACAAACAGCGCTGATCCCGCAGCAAGATAAACAAGAAGAGGATCTCGCTGATATTGCCGACAAGCTGCACGATTTAGTTGGCAGTCGAACTCAGACTTTGAGTTCGATACAACGCAATAACCATACGCCTAGCTCTGAGCTGCAGGTAGCTACCTCAGCAATTACAAAGCTAGAAAATACAATCAAGAGACTAAGCGATAGGTTAATAAGACTCGAGACGCAATCACACACACAGCGACAACCCTCGCGATCAAATTCTCCCTGGAGACGTACACCTTCTCCTTCGAGACCCAGGCAATTTAACACGCATCAGGGAAGTTCAAATCGCTCAAGCAATTCACGAGCGAACGGATACCAATCTCCACAAAACTGGTGTTGGTATCACGGTCGATTTGGTAGCAAAGCATCAAAATGCATCAAACCATGCAATTTTGCTACCCAGCACAAAGAGCCAGCAATTACCGGTTCCCCAAACTATTAAGTCTTAAGCTCGCAGCGGCAGACTTGAGACAAGCGCAGCACAGCCGCTTATTTATAAGGGATTTTGAAAATAATATCACGTTTCTGATTGATACCGGCGCTGATCTCAGCGTAATCCCTTATCATAAATACTATCGCTGTGGAACAAATCGCAATCCCGATTTAGTTCTGTCAGCAGCAAATGGTACCACAATAAACACTTTTGGTACCAAACTACTTAACGTTGATATTGGCTTAAGACGTTCTTTCAAACACGCATTTATTCTTGCCAATGTCAACCGCCCCATTATCGGCGCGGATTTCCTAACGAAATTCAGTTTATTAGTGGATTTGAAAAATCGCAAACTGATTGATCCATCCACTAAGCTTACTATCAACGCCACATCAGCACTCGTTGATACGCCATCACCATTGTTCTACATAATCAACAATGGCTATGGAGCATTGTTAAAGAAATTTTCTTCTTTAACAGCTCCACCAAACTACAACTCTCCGGTAAGGCATAATGTAGTACACCACATTGTGACTACAGGCCATTTACCATTTGCGAGACCACGTAGGCTTGATCCAATTCGGCACAAAGCAGCATTCCTAGAATTTCAGCACATGGTGGAACTAGGAATCTGCCGACCTTCTTCTTCAGCAATATCATGTCCATTACACATGGTGAAGAAGAAGGACAATGACTGGAGACCATGTGGGGACTACAGAAGGCTTAACGCTGTCACAATTCCTGACCGTTACCCTATTCCCCACATTCAAAATTTTTCCATGCAATTACATGGATGCTCAATTTTTTCAAAAATCGATCTCGTCAGAGCATATCATTTAATTCCAATTGCTCCTGACGACATACATAAAACTGCAATAACCACACCATTTGGCTTATTCGAATTCACTCGAATGCCATTTGGTCTCAGAAATGCTGCGCAAACATTCCAGCGTTTCATCAACGAAATCGTGAGAGATCTCGATTTCGTTTTTGTTTATATTGACGACATTCTCGTAGCATCTAGAGACGAGAAGCAACACTTACTCCATTTGGAACAACTCTTCCAAAAGTTATCAAAGTATGGTGTCAATATTAACACAGCAAAATGTGTGTTTGGGACAAGCAATCTTGACTTCCTCAGTCACAAAATTACCCCCAATGGCATTCTGCCGTCCGAAGGACGAATTAATGCAATTAGGGAATTCCCAGCACCACAAAACGTTAAACAAATTCAGCAATTTGTCGGAATGGTAAACTACTACCACCGATTTATTCCAAAACTCGCTGAGATACTTGCCCCAATTCACTCACAATTGGCAACACTTCTCAAGAAACCAAAAACGCCTCAAAATTTTTCTTTCCCTGAAGAATGTCAAAAGGCATTCCTTCAGCTCAAGAAGTGCTTAGAAAATATTGCTCTTTTAGCGCATCCGCTAAATGCAACAAAATACAGCATCACCACTGATGCTTCTAGCACAGCAATAGGCGCAGTCTTACAGCAATTGAATAAAGGCACTTGGGAGCCTCTTGGATTTTTCTCCAAGAAATTATCAGATGCCGAAAGAAAATATTCGGCATTTGACCGCGAATTGCTTGCAATCTTTCAAGCAATTAAGCATTTTCGCTATTTTGTCGAGGGTCGGGAATTTACTATTTTTACCGACCACAAACCGCTTACTAGAGCAATTACCTCTAAAGCGGAGCGAAATCCTCGGCAAGCACGCCATTTAGACTATGTCTCGCAATTTACCACAGACATACAGCACATACAAGGCAAAGACAATGTGGTCGCCGACACACTTTCTCGGACTTCTGACCACGAGCTTGCCTCCGTAGCAACTCGCTACGACATTACAACCATCGCTAAAGCACAAGCTAGCGATCAAGAACTACAGAACTTACTCTCTAGTTCCACAAATCGGCGCACTTCCAAATGGAAATTAGATAAATTTCCATTAGCCGATTTAACAGTTTACTGTGAAATATCTACAGGCAGCAATCGCCCGTACATTCCAGAGACATTACGTCAAACTATTTTCGATACTCTGCATAATATTTCACATCCAAGTGTACGAGCAACTCGTAAACTTGTCACTGCAAAATACTTTTGGCCTAGTATGAACAAAGACGTAACCCAATGGGCGAAATCTTGTTTATCCTGCCAAAAATGTAAAGTGCAACGTCACACCAAATCACCTCACGGGAATTTCCAAATTCCACCAGGTAGATTTGAGCACATCCATATAGATATTGTTGGACCACTTCCACCATCTAATGGATTTTCGTATATTTTAACTTGCGTTGATCGTTTTACGCGGTGGCCTGAAGCTTACTGCATAAAGGACATCTCCGCAACAACAATAGCAAAAACGCTCGTCGATAACTACATCTCTAGATTCGGCGTTCCGGCCAACATAACGACCGACCAAGGTACACAGTTCGAATCAAAACTATTCGCTGAGCTTATGCAACTTTTAGGCTCACATCGAATAAGAACAACTGCCTATCACCCTCAAGCAAACGGTATGGTTGAGCGCTTTCACCGCCAACTAAAAACAGCTCTAAAAGCTCGAGCAAATACCGTCAATTGGAGCTCAGAGATCCCAATCATATTATTGGGAATCCGAGCAACAGTTAAAGATGACCTAAAATGTTCACCAGCAGAACTGGTGTACGGTCAAACGATCAAATTACCTGGAGAATTCTTTGTGGAACGCCCACTTACATCACAGGGAACTACTGACACAGTAATTGATCAATTGCGCTCCACGATGAACAAACTCATCCCAACGGACACGCGCAAAGCCAATCAAAGCGACATATTCGTACCAAAGTCACTGCAAACTTGTGACTATGTTTTCGTACGAACAGACAAAGTTCGCACTGGCCTTACACCACCATATGAAGGCCCATACAAAGTAATACGACGACTTCGTAAGCACTTTGTTTTGCAAATCAGAGACAAGCAACAATCTGTCTCTATCGATAGACTCAAACCAGTCTATGGAATACTGAGTTCACCCGATCAAATATCGGGAGTGAAGAAATCTGTCCGCATTTTCGGCTAACATAAACTTCACCCAACTCAAACAATAAACTCCAACTCAAAAATTCCAACCACAATCGCTGGTGGACATCCACAATATATTTCATATGACGATCATACATCGCAAACAATGATACATTAACTATCATCAAACAATTTGCACTGGTAAACAAATTACATCACCGCTACTATTATAATGATCATACATCATTATAATAGTACAATTCCCAAAACTCCATTCACAATCGCTGGTGGACACACAAAAACTCACAAAAGGGAGGACCTTTTCACTGAGGAGGGAGTGATGTAGCGGCCTGTTTCTTCAACTACAAGAAACACCGCACAATATACATAATCACAAACGGACAATTCCCCCGTAGACTGTATTATTTATCAACGGACAATTCTCCGTATAAATAAGCATATTCCAAAAGAATATGCAACAACAGTCTTCCCATGCAAAATCGGTACATGCAACAAAACAATTTTGTACACATTACAAAATTAACAAATTTTATTATCATACCGATTTGCATGACAATCAAGATCGTTATCAAACATTGAAACGAACAATATTGCAATTGCATCATAGATGCCACCATCATATTTTGTGATAACCAAGACACAAAATATTTAAATTAAACGATGGCACGGTAGTTGTGAAAATCTTCTTATAGATGCCCCCTCATCACCATTAAATGATTGTGATAACCAATGACACAATCATTTAATGCATAGTTAACATGAGGGCGTGGCAATTAGCATAAAGTAAATTTATCATTGCAATAATGTTCATAGGCGTACGCACGTCTATTATCCAAACAAATTGGTAACCAGCTGAAACCAGATTTGGTGGATGCAATTCAAATTTTTATTGCCTTGTTTACCAAACGAAACAATACTGGATCAATCCAATTTTTATTGCATCCAGATTGCCTTAAAAATTTTGTATAAAAGCTATACAAAATTTTGATTTATTCCTATTCAGTTTTGGAGTTTTGAAGCAGCAGGAGCTGCTCAGCAACCGTACCATAATTACTTATTTATTAAATAAAATTTTTTGATTAATTTTTAAAATTAAATTAAATTTTGTTTTTTCATTTTTTTTTATTATTATATTATTATTTTACAAAGTGCTCCGCTCCACCTTACATTGCATCTTTCACTTCTGCAGCAACATCAACAAATTAACATATCGACGTACGACTACGTCGTTACAGTTCACTCTAAATTTGCATAGTGAAAAGACATTACCAAGAAATATGGTATTTTCCATCCAAAATTCAATTACTGAGAATTTCATCAGACCTATCAGTTCATGTTTATTACCGTTTTAAACTAAATTACCTGAAAACTTGCACACAGAATTTAATATTATTTTAAACTTCTTAAATAAACCATTCGATCATATAAGTACTGAATATAAGTTTTTCAAACACATGGAACATTTGGGTTTATACTCTAAACCAAATTCATTTTTACTAAATAATGAACTAGTTGAAGTTTTTGTTAATGGGGTACCATCCATAACAGTAAAGTTGAGGTATGTTTCTTTGATATAAAATTTCAAATCAGAAAATATTTCGAAACTGATGATATATTGGAACAAACATTAAATATTATGAAACTATTAATCTCAGAAAACAAAATTAATAATTGCATCACTGGTACATTGTGGAAACAAAAAAACTCACAGTTTGAAATGAAAACTGTTATCCCTTTTAATCTTTACTTTGATGTTTTTGAGGTAAATGATCCTCTAAGTTCTCATTCCGGTAAACACTCAATATGTGGAATCTACTACACCTTCCCAACTATACCACAATTTCAAACCTCAAAATTAAACAACATGGTTTTTTGTTGCTGGGCTTGTAAAGTCTAGAGATATGAAGGAATTTGGAAATAACCATTCTCTAAAACCATTAACTGATATAATTAAATCAATAGAAAAAGATGGTTTAGAATTGAAAACGAAAAATTCAACTATTCACGTACATTTTGTTTTGGGACATATTCTAGGCGATAACTTGGGATTACATTCTATTTTAGGATATACATCGTCCTTTAATGCATCTTATTTTTGTCAATTTTGCAAACGAAATAAACAACAAACACAAACTGACGTAACAGAGTTTCCCAAGTTTTTAACACTAAACCTAAAATGCGCGGTCAAATGACCGTTTTAAAAATTTCGTTTAAAATTTCTCGCATACAACGTTACTTTATCATCATGTGGCTTATTATCTTTTCCTAAAATATACAAACAACCTATTTTACAATGTTTACAACTTTTTTTATTGTTTAATTTCCGAAAACAAATTATACTATATCTAGTCTACGTTACTAAAATACATATGATTTTTTCAAGCGGTCATTTGACCGCTCATGGTAGGATTAGGTATACATGAAATGTCGGTATGTTTAGTGTTAAGAAATAAATAAAATGTTAATAGTGACTTAGCCTTGTCGAATATTCAGGAAACGAGAATTAAGGAGAACTCTATTTTTAATGAAATTCCATCATTTCATATCACAGATAATGTCGCATGTGATATTCTGCATGACCTGTTTTTGGGGATTTGCAAATATAATCTTCGAAGTATATTGGAGTACTTTATTTATCAAATGAAATATATAACTCTCGAAAATTTTAATTATAAAAAACAAATGTTTAACTACAGTGGAATATAAATTGGTAACGTAAGTGAACCTATTTAAACCAATCATATAAAAACTGGAAATTTTAAAATGACTGGTAGAGAAATGTGGACTTTGTATAATTTCTTACCATTGATAATTGGTTCTGACATCCTTCCAGTGAAGATGTTTACAAATTTCTACTTATTTTTGTTAAATTATGTGTGTTCAGTCTCACTACAACGAAAATAATTTAAAAGTAATGGAGACTTTGATTAAGCAGCATAATACGCTTTATGTACAGCTATTTAATGAAAAGCTGAAGCATAAATATCATTTCCTCGTGCATTATCTAACAGTTATTCGGAAATATGGTCCGTTAAAATTTTTTAGTGTTTCCGTTTCGAAGCGGAACATCAAAATCATAAGCAATATGCAAGAAATATTACGTCGCGCCTCAACATTCCTCTTACGTTATCACTAAAAGCTTCTTTGCAATTTTCTAAGCTTTTAATGTCAAACGAATTTTTCCAAAATGAATTTGAGTTTTCAGATAAATTATTTTGTTGTCAAAATAGAGATACCAAGTACTCTTATCTGTTTACTATTTTGGAAAACATTAAACAATACACAAACAGTCTAATTTTGCGTGAAATCAAATTATGAGTAGGATATTTTTTCCTTAAAATTGATACTAAAATTATCTATGAGATACGAGATATATTAATTGTTGAAAATAATTATTTCACGGTCTGTAATTGTTTTATTAATGTCATTTTTTACTGACCCTTCCATTGTTACGAAATTTGAGAACCTTCAACAAATTTAAAATGCATTAATTTCTTTAATATATGGATAGTGTACCAGTTAATTCGTATTATTTAAGTACGGGACAAAAGGTTGTTAGAACTAATAATCTTTGCAACATTTTGCGCTCTACTCTTTTTATATATACTATAATGTGTAGGAGAGTAATATAATTATTGTGATACAAAGATATATTTTATATGTTAATGAATTTATTATATTATTATTATAATTATGTTTCTGTTTATTTTATAAAAACTATTAGTTTTAATATTAATAATATTTAAATAAAAGAATTTCAAACAAACATTTTTGCATTTTATTAATTATGGTTAATTAATATCTCACCTTCGAAGAACAAAATTTCAGTTCCTTTAAGGGGGGGTGGGGGGGGGGGGGGTGGGGTAGGGTCTTGACGCTCTATTTTAAGCCTTTTTTTGATAATTTTTTTTTCATAGTATAGTTAATTCAATTTATTCATAGATTATACACATGATTAGAAGTTGTTTCAAGAATATTCCCTTAAATTTTTAGCTTAAAATAATTAAAATTGAACTCGTGACAGCAAATTCTCGGAAGCTCTTCGAAAAAAAAGGTGATTTGCGGTGGCCATCAGAAGTCATCACTGCGGATCATCTAAACGCAAAAAACCTAAAAGTTTTGGTTAGGTTATGAGTTTTTCGAGGTAGTGACGTCGAGATATATTTTTTTTTTTGCGTTTTTTTTTTGGCATCATTTTGAAGTCAAAAAATCGGATTTTTCGAAAAAAAGACGTCAAAAGTCATCAATTTCATGGCTGTAAAACTTTTTGTGAGGTAAAAAAAGCAAGTATCTCGACGTCACGACCTCATATTTTGTGCACTTAAAGTGGGTGCAAAACATGAAAAGGATCTGACAAGTAGATTTTGAGTTGCAGTGGCCACCGCTTTTAAAAATATTAGTTTCGAGAAAAACGCGTTTAAAGTTTTAGTAACGATTTTTCGTGTATACTCACACAGAATCATCGAAAATATATTAATAAATAATATATGGATATAAGGCACAAATACAAGCATATACACATAAACTTCGATCCTTCCGTATGTAAGAGTGATAGTGGTATCAGAGAGAAAGACGGAGATAGTTTATACGCGGCGCGCGTGTATCCGCTAAGTCAGTTCAAACGGGGAGACATTCAAAGCACTTTATCTCCGGCAATATTCCTCCGATCGATCTGAAATTTTAACTGGATATTCTTAAAGAGTTGTAAGAGTATAAAAAAAAATGAAAAACAAATTTTTTTCAAGACCCTACCCCCCCAATTATGAATTCGTTCGTTTATTTATTATATTTTTTATTTGATATACCTATGAGTTATCATAGATATATCTATTTATTTATAATTTTTATTATTTATTACAAGTGTATTTAATATTTAATTAATATTTATATTTTATTAATATATTTATATATTACAATAGTTGTTAGTAAGTTTAAGTATGATAACAAAATGACACTGATTAATAAATGGGTGTCCTATATATAGTTAATATTAGTTTGTTATGAATACGATTATGTATTCTAATTTGTGTTTAGTCCACATTTTGCCAGATGTGGTTTATGGTATGATTTCTTGGTAATCGATATATTATTGATGATAATCGATATATATTTATATATCGTATTGATTATGCTTTGTGCATAAATAATGCTTATGTAAGCATTTTGCCCGATGTGGTTGTTTGTATTTGATATGTTGCCAAGCAAGAGAACGGGAAGTCTATTTATAGCTTCGTTGTATTCGTTTCATTACTTCGCTTATGTTCGGCTGGAACAGTCATACATAACTCCTCCCCTGTAAGATTGGAGCGTGGATTTCTCTGGAATTTATGCGGGAGCCATTTGATTAGCTTAAAGAAAATGTAAATGATTATTGCTGGAAATATGATGCCTAAAGCTCCATATTGAATGATTTTGTGTTTTTCTTGATTTTTATTATGAATGTGAATTTCATTTATATTGTCCAGGGTCCAGTTGTGAATTTTCCGGATATTAAATTCTGGTATTACGTTTTGTTCCTTTACGTCGTTCCATGGAAGTTCTGATAGTTTGATTGTAAATGTTATATTTGCGTTATTTACTATGTTGTGATGTCCGATGTTTAGATAACAATTGGAGATTGTTACTAGTGATGGTTCTCTTATTTTGTTTGTATTCCTACTACAATTTGATTGGAATTCAGTAGGTTGCTTTCCAGGTGTTATGAAGATAGTGTTGTCATTAATTGGAATGACTTGCTCTTTTTCCGATATTTGTGTATAATTGCATGTTGCAATTTGTTGGTTTATTATTGCTGGTATACAGGTGTTTTTTACTTCTTGTAATTGTGATTTTTCACAATAATATATTTCATATATTTCTTGACATTGGTTTTCATAGAAATCAGTATATTTTTGATTATTGGATATTATGTAAGTTGGGGGTTTTGGGTATATTATTTTGTTATTTATAGGAATAGGGATTATTTTATATAATTGAAAACTCTCGTTCCTGAATTTAGGAATTTCTATTAAGAATATTAATTCGTAATTAGTTGTTATTAAACCTTTAATCGTTAACAAGTTCAAAACCGCAAGTTCATGTGGTATTGTTACATGTTGTTCATGTAATTTTAAAATTATATAATTCATTTCTTCTTCGTTTAGTAAATGTCTTGAAATTATTTTGTTTTTTGAAAATGTTATTATGTCCAGTAAACTGTCTAAGTGAAAATTTAAGTTAGTTAATACATAATCTAATTTGTATATCTGTTGATCCCATAATATTGTTTCTGTAAAACTAGTGATTTTATCATTAAATATTTTCATTGTATTATTTATATGTCCTAAATTTTCTTCCAGGTTGTCTTTGATTGCGTCTAGTCTGATTGCGAATTGTTGATTGATAATTATTTGTTTATTATTATTGGTTGCTAATTGGGCTAAAGAGTTTTGAATGTCCTCTAAATCTTCGTTATCTAAATTGCCTGTTATGTCTTTTATTATTGAGCCTATAAAGTTTAGTGCTCCTCGTTTTATTCTTTTGGGTATGATGTTATTGAATTTATTCTGGTTTTCTAAAATTTTGTTTTGAATTATTTTTATTTTGTTTTGCAATATGTTTTTTGTTTCGTCACTCATTTTGTCTTGAGCTTCTTTGAGTAAATTGTCCGAATGGGTTATTATCTCTTGATATTGGGTTAATGGGATAATATGAATTAATTTATAACTATTTTCTTGGATGAATACTTGTCCTAAGTTTACGGGGATTATGCCTTTATTTTCCTTAACTGGTATTATGTTTAATTCCTGGCCCATTATGAAGTGGAACCTGAAATAAATTCTTTATTTTATTTAGGTGTGCTTTACCTTTATTTGTTATTACTACTGGGAATTGGGTGTTACCTTTTACTTTCTCTTTTCTAAATAGAGGATTCAATTTTCCTCGTCTGATATGTTTTCTGAAAATGGTTGTATGGATTGGTATTGTAATCCTAGGTTTACGTTTTGTATTTATTTTATTTATTAATTGTCTCTTATCATATAGACATTTCTCATGTATATTTGCGTATATTTTTTCATACTCATCTTTATGGTATTGGGCATATTCTAATTCTGTTCCGAATTCAGGGAGATTTTTAAGATAGTGTCCGTTTAGGAGTTGGAATGGCGTCATTTTAGTAGTACTGTGTATTGTATTATTATATGCAATAATTGCAGTGGACATGACACTTTTTATAGTGTCTTCAGGGTTATTTAGTGCTATTATTCCACATAATTCATGTATAGTGGAATGAAATCGCTCAACAGGGGAATTCCCAGTTGAATTATACGGTGTAGTTGCATGAAAAACTACGTTGTATTTTGTCAACATATTTTGAATTTCTTGACTACTTGCTAATTCGTTGTCAGCTATCAATTTTCCAGGTATGCCGTGTGAGGCAAAGAATCTTTTAAGTCCTTCTTTCATTTTTTCACCTGTTTTTCGTTTAAGTTTATAAGCTGCGCCAAATTTGGAAAATTTGTCCATTATTGTTAAGAATGGTGTACCGTTTAGGTGATATACATCCGCATGTATTATTTGAAGTGGGCTTTCTGGTGTTTCGGTTTCTTGAAATTGAATATTGGGTGGATTTCTATCATATTTTATTATTTGACAAGTGTCACATTTTTTTATGTATTCATTTATTGCTTCTTTCATATATGGGAAATAGAAGGTTCTCTTTATTTGTTCGTAATTTTCGATTACACCTCGATGTTCATTTCCTAAATGTATTTGTTTTATTTTCTCTAGTTGTTCTTCTTTAGTTCTTAAGTCTGTTAAAAATATTTTTGACCTAACTAAATTTACTTTGGGTTCTGTTACTCTACCCTTATTGTTTATTATTTTACAAAAGGTATTTTTAATTAGTTCGAACCCTTCATCTGATGTGTACACGCATACTAAATTCCTTTTTAGTCCTATCAGGTTTTGTATACAAAGTTTGAGTTTAGATAATGCACCGGTTTTTGATATGTACATTGTTATTCTTTTTTTGTCTTCGAATAATATTTCTTCTTTTGTAGTACAATATTTTGTTACGTCAGGTTTTATATATATAATTAATTGATGTCTAAAAGTGTTTACGCTGTTTCTTGTTTCTGGAATGGGTAGCGATTCTGTAGATATCATACTTCGAGTATCCTCAGAAGATGATTTGGATATTGAAGAATGGTTGATTTCAATTCTTGATAATGCGTCTGCATTAGAATTCAAAATTCCTTTTTTGTATTGAATTTTGTAATCAAATTCCTCTAACTTTAATCTCCATCTCATTAATTTAGAGTTTGGTTCTTTTAAAGAAAATAACCAGGTTAGGGGTTTATGATCTGTGAGAATTAAGAATTTTCGACCGAAAAGATATGGTCTAAAGTATTTGGTTGCCCAAACGATGGCTAGGAGCTCTTTTTCTATTGTAGAATAGTTTTGCTCTGTTTGTGATAAGGTTCGGCTTGCATAGCAAATGGGTAAGTCCTTTTCTTTGGGACCCTGTGATAGAACAGCGCCTAATGCGTAGTTACTTGCATCTGTGGTTAAGGTAAATTCTTGTGTAAAGTCTGGGTATTGCAATATTGGTTCTTGTGTTAAAATTTGTTTTGCTTTTTCAAAGCTATCTATGTATTCCTGGTTCTGTGTATTGATTTTTTCTCCTTTTCTTAAGAATTTAGTCATAGGCTTTGTTAGTGATGCAAAATTTGGTATAAATTTTCTGTAATAACCCAATAGTCCTAAAAAACTTTTGATTTGTTTTTCGGTTTGAGGTAATAAATATTTAGTTATTGCCTTAATTTTATCGGGATTAGGTTTAACTCCTTCAGGTGTAATTACATGTCCTAAAAAAGCTACTTGCCTATGTAAAAATTCTGATTTATCTAGCTGAATTTTTAGATTGGCGTTTTCTAATTTCTTGAAAACTTTATCAAGGCTTTCGATATGTTCTTGTAGGCTTGTAGAGAATATTATTATGTCATCCATGTAACATAAACATATTTTTCCTTGTAATTCGCCTAAAACGTTGTCCATGACCCGTTGAAAGGTACTAGGAGCGTTTTTAAGGCCGAAAGGCATTCGTATGAATTCGTAATGACCGAACTCAACTGAAAATGCTGTTTTTTCTTGGTCTTTGGGATTCACTTCAATTTGGTGAAAACCTGATGCGAGATCTAAAGTCGTAAAATATAGGCATTTACCTAATTTATCGAGAATGTCTGTAATGTTTGGAATGGGGTATTTATCATCTATCGTTTTTTCATTGAGTTTACGATAATCTATGACCATCCTCCATTTTACTTTCCCTGAGGCATCTGCCTTCTTAGGTACTATCCAAACGGGGCTACTCCAAGGTGAATAAGATTTTTTTATTATTCCTTGAATGAGCATTTTAGAAACTTGATCTTCTACTTCTTTTTTATGAATAAAAGGGTAGCGATAAGTTTTGGTAAACGTTGGTTTGTTATCGGATAATTCGATATTATGTTTAACTCTATTTGTGAAGGAGAGATCTTGATCTTCCTTCTGAAATATATGCTCATAAGATCGGCATAGTTTTCTAATAGCTTTTTCTTCCTCGTAGTTAAGATGTTGGGTCCTGATTAATTCATCTATACTTTCTATGGATGATTTAGTAGAATGGCAAAAATTTATTTCGTGTACGCGTTCTACATACTCGTCTAATTTTTTGCTTTGAAGTGGTTCTTCTAAAAGAAATTGTTTAATTTGTGGGGAATAATTAATTACTTCTGTAATGATGTAGTTGTTTCTACTATGGTAAATACCTTCTGGAATGAGTAATCCATTTGGTAATTGTGTGGGTCGTATATATACGTCACCATTTTTTGTTATTACCGGTATTTGAAGAGTGGTTTTACTTCTTGGTGGGCAGGTGTGTTGTTTTGACACAAAATTGAATTTGTATTTAATTAAGAGTTGAGCATTTTTTGTAATTAGTAGAGATTTAGATAAACAAAGATCTGCTTTCATTTGATTTATTATATCGATTCCGATTAATCCATCAAAGTATGTGTGAAATTTGAATAAGAGGAATGTCAAAGGTTGGTCATCTTCGAATTCCATTATGGGTAATGTAGCTTCTTCATTTAACAAGGTGCTGTTAAACAAAGTTGTTATTTTTACTGGTGGTATTTTAATTTTTTGTTCATTAAGGATGAATTCTGGATTTATAAAAGATCGATTGGCACCAGTGTCAATTAACATTTTTGCTTTTTTGTGGTTTATTGTGATTGTGATAAAAGGTAACTGAATGCCTTTAAGATCAGGGCCACAATTATGTAAACCTAAGTATCCGGCATTGAGGGTGGTACTTGGCAAAAATCCTGCTCTTCTTCGATTTCGACGATAGGATTTTCTTCGTTAACTGATTCTTGATATGTTTCGTAATTTGTATATTGTTCTTGAATATCATCTTTTTCATCTTCAATTATTTCAGTGTTATGTAGTTCTTTGGCTTGCCATCTGGGAGGTCCAGAGGTTTGAAATACATTATTTCTTCGTGCCATTTGACCATACGTTGGTTGTTGGTACCTATTTGCATTGGATGTCGTATCCATTGGTATGGGATTATCCATAATTTGTTTTGATTGGGGTGCAAAGGGTCTATGATTATAATAGACATTTGGTCCTTGTCTTTGTACATTGTTGAATGTAGGTTTAGGTGCTATTGGTAACATTGGTCTCATGTTGACTTGGTTTATTGGGTTTATGGGGTACCGTTGAGGTATATTTTGATAATTTGATTTTGGCTTGAATGGAAGTACAGGTGGGTATTGAGGTTTATTTTGGTATCTCAATCCTGTTAAAGATTGTTCCTGAATACATATTTGTCTTGCTTCAACTAAATCTTTTGGTCTCATAAATCTCACATGTGATCCCATTGGTTCTTTTAGTCTGCTTACAAAAATGTTTAAAGCCATTTTGTTGTACCAGTCGGCTTTGATTGCTTGAGTTAATGGTTCATTTATCTTTGACCAATTTTTCAGAGAATTTATTGAACTTGAAATTTTAGCAAAATATTCTTCTATTTTATCATTACCCTGTTGTATACTATGTAATTCTTGTATGAGTACTGTTTCGTCTCGTTTGTCTGCGAAGTGGGATGTGAGATTATTTCTCATATCATTCCATGTGTTAGGTGTAGAATAAAGTTCCAAGGCTTCACTAGCTTTATTGGTTATTCTATTTCTAATTGCCCTATATATTGTATTAGCGTGAACTGATTCTGCTGGGTGTGCTATTTCTAATATGTCGGCTACTTGTTCTATAAAATTATGTAGTCCTGTGGGTTCGCCTTTATATTCTGGAATGTCTCTAATCATTTTAGAAATTTGTATGGTTTTCTCCATTTTTTGTTTTTGGTTTTCTTCTACCATTTTTATCCAAATTTTTTCTTTATTAATTTCTTTATAACTTTCTACGTCAGAATCGCTATCGAGTTCTGATTCTAATACCACTTGGTCCGCAATTGTCAAATCATTAACTATTACAGGTCCAATAATATATAATATATCTCTCTAATATATTTTTTTTTTTTTTGACAAATAGATTTACAACTTACTATTTTCAAAGAATAATTTTTATTTGTGAAAAGGATTCAAGAAGGGTCTTTGTTATATACTGATTTTTTATATTTACCAAGAAATTGTTATGATGATCACTGGCTTGGATACCATAACGATTTTTTCTTTTGTTGATTTGTTTTTACTTCTTGCTCTTTTTTCACTGTTCTGGTACTATCCCCAGTAGGAAAACTTTTTAATTTAATTTTTTTTTTTTTATTATTTCGAATACCAAGGTACTTTGGGTAAGTCTATGGATATTCTTTTCAGGAAAAAAAAAGGTTTATTATCAAAGCTCAATATTCACTTGAGTTTTGTAATTAGTTTAGCACTATCTATCGATATTCACTCGATAGGTTTTAATTTTCTGATTTCAATATGCACTTGAAATCTCCAATTAAAACTCACTTAACACGTTTTTACTTTTCACTGATTTTATTATTACTTGTAATTTTTATTGGTAGGTAGGAATTGAAATTAAAATTTCAATTTACCGATCCAGTTCCAACTGCGCCAATTATGAATTCGTTCGTTTATTTATTATATTTTTTATTTGATATACCTATGAGTTATCATAGATATATCTATTTATTTATAATTTTTATTATTTATTACAAGTGTATTTAATATTTAATTAATATTTATATTTTATTAATATATTTATATATTACAATAGTTGTTAGTAAGTTTAAGTATGATAACAAAATGACACTGATTAATAAATGGGTGTCCTATATATAGTTAATATTAGTTTGTTATGAATACGATTATGTATTCTAATTTGTGTTTAGTCCACATTTTGCCAGATGTGGTTTATGGTATGATTTCTTGGTAATCGATATATTATTGATGATAATCGATATATATTTAAATATCGTATTGATTATGCTTTGTGCATAAATAATGCTTATGTAAGCATTTTGCCCGATGTGGTTGTTTGTATTTGATATGTTGCCAAGCAAGAGAACGGGAAGTCTATTTATAGCTTCGTTGTATTCGTTTCATTACTTCGCTTATGTTCGGCTGGAACAGTCATACATAACTTCCCCCCCCCCCCCCCCCCTTAAAAATTCCTTAAATTAAAGCAAGGCATGAATTAAATTCAAATAATTTTAATTCTTTAAGGTAAACGATTGAAACTTTTGTATCTATTGGTTAACATTATTTGAAATAAAGACTGAACTCCTTTAATGGATTTTTCAGATCGTTTGAAACAAACGATACAAATCCTTTAATTTTAATTATGTTTTACTGAAAATTATATCTTGGAATAAATACTTATAAACTTTGTTTCAAAATCCGGAAAACATTAAAACAAACTCTATAAAAAAATTTAAATTAAAGTATTCGAATTCTTAAGGTTAAAACTTATGAATGTTTTGCGCAAAATCCATAGGCGTAAATCCTTTGAAGTTGAGATCAAATTATTTATTTTTAAGGTACAATTTTTCTCAGTGTTCCAATTTTTCTCTTCTAAAAGACCATTTGGATCGGATACGGGTGAAATCCCGTACAAAAACATCATTTTTCGATTTTCAAAGTTTTCCGACTTTTCCGGTCGATTTTGGTAATTGCGAATACAACAAAAAAAATTGAGCCAAATCAGTTAAGCCGTTGTCAACTTTCCTAACTAAGTTTTTCCAAAAGTTTCCGAGTTTTCTACTGCGATTTTCCAATTTTCTTGTTCCAACTTTTCTCAACAAAAACATCATTACTCGATTTTCCGAATTTTCCGACTTTTCCGGTCGATTTTCCCAAAATTTTCTTTCTTAAGAATCATGTCCTGAACATTGGGAACACATCAAAAAAATATTGATCTAAATCGAGCTATTTTCAACTGATGCGCTAGAAAAAAAATTCAATTTTCTTCAGATTTTTCGAAAAGTTTCCGAGTTTTCCAATAAGATTTTCCAATTTTTGTCTTCTGAAGGACCATCTGGATCAGATAGGTGCAAAATCTCGTACAAAAACACCATTTTTCGATTTTCCAAATTTTCCGACTTTTCCAGTGGATTTTCCCAAAAAAAATTTTCATACAAACCATCTCCTGGAAATTAAGAACACACCAAAATCAGCCAAATAGGTCCAACCGTTCTCTAGTGATTATCAGTCATACATGCGCCAATTGATTTTTATTAACCGTTAAAGTTTCAGGGAGTATTGAAAAAACACTGTCGAAGAATCCCAAAGAGCGCAATCGCGCTTTCTCTAATTGAGGGTAGAAAATAAAAAGAATGAGATAAAAGGGCAATCTATTGAGGAGACAAAACTATTGTGAAATGTACTATTTACATTAAAAGGAGCTGTGTGATGTATTTGCTTTAGTAAAGTTGAGCGTGCGATTTCCACAATCGGTAACTCACCGTCAGTTGTCGATAATGTTCGTGCTGGGTTTTCTTAACATAAAATCTTAACAGCGCGATCGCGAAGCTTGGGACTCAAACGATTAATATAGATATCGTGTTCTGAAGATGGTGGTTTGATGACTAAATAAGCGTTGGCTAAACATTACTTATTGAAGAATGTGTTATATATTGTTAATTTTATAGGTGGAGATAAGAGTATTGCGCTTAGTTCGTAATTCGTACACATTTTTGGAACATTTCATAATTTTAAAGGTATTAATATTAATAATTTATGTGTTCGTACGAGTATGTGGAATAAATAACGTGCGTATGTGGATGCTGGTTTACGAGAATTTGTTTTTCCCTAGTTTTCCAAAATGTAAAAATTAAATTAGACGTTGATTGATGATTGAATATTATTTTGAGATTTTTTTGTTGGTTGCGATATACTGAAATAAAATTTATGAATATAAATTTTATTATTATTCATCACGATAAATCTTATGAACAAGAGTGCTTATATGTAGACATAAACAAGGAGTTAAATTTGATTAAGAAAATCAAATTTCGGAATTTGTACATAAACAAAATAATATTTCCAATTTATTTATTTTATTTTCAATAAAAACGAAATAAATGACAATTTTCCGAAATAAATCAAAATAAGTTACTTAGCAATAAATAAAATAATAAAAAATTTGAAGCAAACCGAACCGCACACCATAAACAAGTGTCTTCGTACGTTTTTATTTGTAATTTCCATATAAATTAAAGGAAGTTTATTTATTTATTTTCATTTTATGGTGTAGCACAGAATAAAAAAAATATTTAAAATTATATACGTATAAAAAAAATATCCGGGAAATAAAAGCAAATGAGTACGGAAACATAATATAAATAAATTCCCGCTTGAATTAATTAAAATTATACAAAATAGCGAATATCTCTGATGTCTGTGTTGATGTTGTTGTTATTGTTGTTGGGTTTCATCGCTACTTCTATATTTTAATGAGCTTTTATTAATCAAATTATAAAATGTTCATCAGGTTTATTTGAATCCGCAGAAAGTTTGTTTCGTTCTTCCATTTTATATACGAATTTCGTTTTATAAATTAACATATAAATTAATACTTTTAGGAGGATTACCCAACAAAATGGATTGAAAGCACCTCTACGTTGCCATTTTTGCTAAAATGAGCGTTTAGAAGTATGCGTAATTAGTGTATCACGCCAGAAATCCCATTTTGGAAATCCAACGGTTCTCTTATTTTGTTGAGTATTTGATTGTGCAATTTTGTGCAACATTTTGAGTGTGGGATTTCTATCGTGATTTTCACACCATCAATCCTATAGATCTGTTTAAACATTAAAGTACAAGTATAGGTTCGACTTTAGTTTAATTCTGCTAAACTGAGTATTCCAAAAACAATGAAGTTCTCCTCCAGAAACTTAAACACCTAAAACGGCTCTATCTCACCATTTAAGTGCGTAATGCACAAAATCTCTTGAAGTAAATACAAAATGTTTAAACTATTGATGGCAATAGCCTGAGAACAGCAGGGTTCTTTAGCCAGATTTGGTAATAGAAAATCCTTAATTCGACCCTAATTTCATCACTTAAACTTGTTATACTTAATATACATACCAAGTTTCATCGCAGTGCTTGCTTCAAATCAGCCAGGATTACCCGTAGCAAACCGATATTTCTTCCCTTTACCAAAAGATTATTTTTGAAAAATTTTGTATTTCTGATTTCAGGAAATCCCACCTTTTATTAATAAAATCACTTGAACTAGTTTAAATGAGCATACTGAACAAATTTCATGTTTGTGTCCACTCCTCATCAGCCAGAATTAGTGAAAGAAAATTTTCCTAAACTTCCGAGTTATTCCTAAAATCAACTACAATAACTAAAAATTTCAGAATATTGGTAAAACTGCGAACTAACAAATAAATTCCAAACTATACGCATTAAGAAATGACAAAATTTTATTAATTCATTTGCAATTTGTGAGGTGCAGTAGATTTACAAATTTAAATTATTTTACAAAAGAGCTACAAAATTTCTGTAATGCGCGGTTAAAACTACGCTTTCAAGGAAATAGGATTGACGATTTTTGAATATTTTATAGAGAACTATCGTATATCAAGTTTGCCTGAACTTTCCTGGTGTTCCTGTACTCTGGCCATCCTAACGGAAACTTATTTTGAGTAGATCTATGATAAATGTTGATAGAAGAAAGCGTATTCAAGATGTACTGTTGGTTGATGTATAGTGCCGCTTGCATTGGGTATCGAAACGACTTGTGGAGTTGCATGTAAACAAATTTTCCAAATTTTCCTTATTTCCTCCGATAATCAACTCGTGGTCTCAATTCAAGTGTTTGAAGGTCAACAAGCGGTGACTAGAGATAATAATTTTTTGCCGATTTTAATCGTAAATTAACTGCTGAAGCAGAGCGAGAACGATGAGAATATGAACGAGAGAAAGACAAGATTGCAGCTCGTAATGATCTGGAAAGCTATAGGTATTGAGGGATTGTTGAAAATTGGAAAAGGCAAATGTGATGAAACAATAAAATGGTCGGACTACCATATTATACCGGAGAAGGATGAAGATGAACATTGTAGGCAAGAGCTCATGAGTATTTGCGGTCCAATAATGAACACACTTCTTCGCAGAGGAAGCAGTATTCAACAATCTGATGCTTTTTGTGGAAATATGCTTAGTATAAATAAGACGGCATTTTATGTTTAATAAATTATTTGTAATATTTATATAATTAGATTATTTTATATAAAATGAATTCATAAAAAAATGAAGGGGTGATATGTCGTGACCAATATCCGAGTTTGTTTCACTACGAATGTAGACATAGACCTCGAACACACCACTGATATGTCTACAAGCAAATAAAAAGGAAACCGTAAATTTTCGCGAGGAGACAACACATCCGTTTAAAAGAGTGCCATGATTTGGAAATCTCCGAAGAAGGGAGCGATGACCCCATTGGACCCGTTCATTAAACAAATTTTTTTCATCGCCTTCTTTGGGAGGTAACTAGGCAGGAAAAAAAGAATTAACTCTAAACAGCTTTCGAAGGGAGATTGAAGAACAGGTGGAGTTTTCCAAGCCGAAACTTGCACCTTTCACATTGCACCTTGCACATTACACTTTGCAACTGGACCCTTGCACCTTGCATCTTGCACCTTGCACCTTATACCTTGCACCTACACCTTGTACCTTATAAACTGCACCTTGCGCCTTGCATCGTGCATCTTGCACCTTGCACCTGCCAACTTGTACCTTGCACCTAACAACTTGTAACTTGTACCTTGAACCTTGAACCTTGTACCTTGCACCTTGCAACTTGTACATTGCACCTGGCACCTTCCAGGTTGCACCTTGCACCTTGCAACTTGTACCTTGCCTCTGGTACCTTGCACCTAGCATATTGCACTTCGTTTCCTGCACCTTACACCTTGCTCCTTGCATCTTGCGAAAATAAAGGTGATGTCGAATCACAGTCTCAGCCTCACGTTCTAACTGCACGATATCCAAAACGCAAAGTTACTGTTGTGCTAGTAAGCTCAAAAATATTCATGACAGATACCTAGTGTTCAGTAGTGGTTTTTCAAAATTCGGTGTATTTTTTACTCTAGTTTATGTTGATGTTTTTTCGAGTTTTTTTGACAGCTTAAATTTATTTTATGTTAAACGTTATTTTTTGTTTAAGTGATTTTAATTAACACAGATATAAATAAATTTGGTCGTCTTACGAAATAAATGTAATAAATGTATTTTAGATTTTCGGGTGAATTTCTTTCACTAAATTTAAAAACAGTTCATCGTCTTCAGATTCACTAGATTCAAACAACATGTTTTCCTAAATATTTTTTTTAATTTTAATTGTGGGGGAATGCATCATTTGTCATCGCTTTTGTTTTGACGTCTAATTGACCAAACTGTCAAATATTAAACGCAAAGTAAAAAATAGCGTTCACTAATGCACAAAAAACCCAGATTTTTTGATTGAAATGAAATTAACTGGGGTAAAATATGGGGTAAAACCCGGATAAAAAACCACTAGTGAACATGATCATTGGAAAATTTAATGCAGACTAGTGTTACTATGAATTCCGACACCTTAGGGTGCCTTTTTGGTTGAGTTCATTCGTTCATTCAAACAATTTTTTTCGGTCAATCATATTGCTCCAAAATGACGATTTTTCTTCTTCTGCATTTTTTCACAAGAGATGATTGGTCGAAAAAAATTGTTTGAATGAACGAACGAGCGAACGAACGACTGTTGAAAAAAGAAGTTGAACATGTGTTAGGTGGACCTAACAGAACATTTAAAATTAAAACTGGCCCAGTTAATGTTGTAGCTCAAGATCTTATAATAAACTGTAATAAATTATCGGGATGGCTGAATGATTTATGCAATAGGCAAAGTTCAATACCCGATGTTGAAAAATCTGTAAGGGAACTGGTTATACATATCCCTCATAGTAATGGAGATGAAGTAGATGAGGGGTCTGGAGAAAGATGACATAGTTACTAAAATACCTTCGTCTCAACAAGAATCCGCGCAAGGAACTGGTATAAGTGGAAATGTAAATATTGATCAAAAACAGATCAATGCATGATGGTTGATGCATTGATAGCCAAATTAAACTTGCCCAAAAAACGGAAACGGCTGTTATTAATAAAGATAATAAATCAGCACGGTGTCTTTGCTTTGATTTTGCCAGGAATACATTCGTCTACAGTCATACCTCCGAGACAAACATCCCTTATATTTGATTCCTCCTCCAAATCACAATTATTTAGAACCACCTGTCAATAATCAACAACGTCACAATGCATCCTCCATTTTCTAATGTTTCTGGTACTTAATTTAAAAAACATTGACCACTTGAAATTCACAGATGGGCTATAGAATTTAGTGGTGAAATCGGAGAAATCCCTGTTGAAAAGTTTATCTACAGAGTAGAAAGCTTGGCCACTTCCCTGAATCCGCCGTTGCATGAAATACTGATAACAGACCATATGCGAAAGTTATTATTAATAGGGTACCATATCGAGGGCTCTTGGACAGTTTGGTAAACATTTTTGTTTTTGATGTATACTTGATTTCACTCGCATCAACTGCTAGTGGAGAACATGTAATATCAAAGATATAATATGCCGGGAAAATAAAAACCACCAGCCATTATACCTTAGCATAGTCTTTTGGGAGTTATATGAACTAGTACCATTAATGGTAGACGAATTGGATATCACAACTATAAAATCTGGCGAGAAAGGTAATAAAAAAAAGAAATAAATCCTTTACAAGTAGAAGCATTGCGTAATGTTATCCAGACGTTTTCCTCTTCTGAGAAATTAGGGTTGGGTAAAACTCTATCGGATCGCATCGACAGCATCGAATTGGACAGGATATTGGCTATCGGAGTGATTGAAGAAAATATACGAAAGGTCATCTCTAGTTACTCTCGTGACAAAGGCGAACGGAAAAATTAGTCTATGTCTAAATGCGAGAAAGGTGACTTCGGTCACTGTGAGGAATTCTTATACCTTGCCGTTCATAGAGGTGTTACTAGATAGACTGGATAAAACAAGATTGATAAGTATCATCGACCAAAAGGATGCCTTTTGGCATATACGCCTCGAAACTTCGCCAAGAGATAACACAGCCTTAACAGTCGTCCACTCTACCAATTTGCCATCATGCCGTTTCACCAATTGGACGATAGCGTCCTTGTTTACTTTGATGACCTCTCAGCGGTATCTGAAGCTTTCGAGGAGCTTTTATCCCCATTGTCTGAAGTGACTAAATTAGCTGTTAAAGCTAAGTGTTTAAATTAGCAAATCTAAACAATAAATGTAGAAAAGAGTAAATTTGTCTTCAAGGAAACAAAGCACGTAGGCTACGTGATGACAGAAGTTAGCTACGTAACTCGAAACATTTATGATAAACGTATCTGTGGAAACTCCATTTGTCTTCCTAATGATATTTAGAACTTCAACTTCTTTAGTTGCCAGCGGCAAATTATACCATTGTACAATTGAAAACTACTTTTTAAAGCGATACTTAAATACTTCATGTATGTAAGTACTTATTTCTTGCTTCTCTAAAGAGTAACTATTTTAATACTTTTGAGGCAAACATCGGATTTTTGCATGCAAGTGGACTATTCTAAGGCAAGTTTGGTATCTCAAACGTGATGATTCTATGGTCAGTATAATAGATCTAAAACTTTCACTAACACACCACCAAACTATCGAGCCCAAAAAGGCTCTGCTGACTATTGTTAGATCAATATTGTAGTTTCCATTAGACGAGAACGCCGTTGGGTTTCCCTGGAAGTTAATTATGAAAAGGTCACTCCTAAACACGAAGTCCTCTACTTTTCTCCCGTTTCCACCACATATTTAAAAAATAATTCCTCAAGAATTTTTTGAAGTTATCCTTTGATAAATTAAAGTCAAATAGATCATCAATGATGCTGAATAGTTTATAGAACCTATTAATGGGGTTGTTAACTCGATAGTTTATAGAATGGTGTTCTAGTGCCAATGAATAGACAGTGAAGAGAAGAATGCTTTAGTGGGAGATGGCATGTCGATATATGCACTCGCTAGCAGAAACTTATCGCTTATTCAGAATCTTCGTGCGGATCTTGAAAAGCTGTGCCAAGGCGTGGGTGACTTCTAGTCGAAACTTTCAAATGGCTTCTCGTAAACCGAAAGACATCTCTGTCGGCACGTTCTTCGAGCCGTACTTGGCGAAGTACATTATAATCCTGGCAATGTACAGTATAATATATGCAACAAGTTCAGATGAATTTTGAAGTTCATAGCAATTAAATTTCTGCAAATATTAAAGCTGCAGGTTCATTTAAGATTTGAAATGAACATACCACAATATTTTATTCATTTTACCATAGACTATTATTGAGCGAAATTTAAAAAATATTTTCTATCTGTAGAAAAACACTTAATCGAAAACATAAACGGTACACGCTGAAGTCTGATCACTTTCATAATTTAATAGAAGTGATTTCATCTGAAATAGACGAGTGCAAAATTGAAATAAAATCGGGTTTTAGGAAGTGGATCAAAAACGTAAGATTCGCAAAGTAAATATAGAAAATATCAAAAAAATTATTTTTTCAGTGTATTTTAAATAATTTATTGATTAGTTTGTTTTATCTCATGTCTCTTTAACATGTTCAGCAATATTTTTGCTCTTCCTCCATGGCATAGCTATACGAGCAAAGACGTTAACTCGTAAAACCTTTAAACAAATTCCATTGATAAATTCCGTCATACCCAAAAATATCTTCAAATATTTTTTTTGAGACATATTTAGCATCATTTATTTGCTACATGTAAGTTACTGATAGAAGTGTAATTCAAAAGGATATTTTAAGGATTTTAATTCATTTCATTACAATGCAAATAAAATGAATAAATGAAGATTAATTGCATATCAGGCAACATTACTCGTTGTGTTCTACATACAAAACGAAACGTTGAAGTTTAAAAGAAATTTAATTTATATTTTGCTACGTGAAACTATTTTTATTAATACTTATGCTTTTAAAATTATTCATTTAAATTACGAGTATAAATTATGCAAATTACTATGCTTTTGGAACATAACATACAAAAGTACCTCTTTTGATGTACTTTGTAAGCATAATAGTTTACGTATAATAAAAATTTTGTTTTGCTGTTGGTTGATTAAATTTTAAATTTTGTTTTGCGATATACTGTGGTCCCATTCTTAGTGTGTCTAGTATTTTTAACAAAACATCTATTAATGACGAACTTAAAATTTATTGCTATTTTTAATTATTAAATTTCCAATAAAAATACGGCATTCAAAATGAAGCCTATACACAATACGTCTAGCTAGTATATCAATAATCAATCTCAATTTTTCAATCAATCAACCATTTTCTTCTGAAAATTTTTCTTATTTATGGCTTTTCTTATGAAAAACAAAGTATAACTTTTATTTTACTTTTAACTCAAAATACAGGCCAATATATAAAAAAAATTGAATAAAGTCCGTTTTTATAAATTGAATGAACCCCGAAAATTGCAAAATTGAAAAAAAGGGTTTTATTCTTTTATGCATGAACAATTATTTGATTTTCGTATTAATGATATTCCCGCAGTGCTGTAATCCGGATAAGACCCCCTCCCAATATTTTCGGGTATTCTCAACTGCCGAATATTTAACAAGCCCCTGTATACTCTTGGGATATAAAGATTTTTGTTGTTGTTGTTGTTGTTGATGTAACTCACATTTTCACTCATCTCGTACAACTTGTTATATGTGTATATGGATATAACATGTGTTCTGTATGTATTAACATATTTTGCACTTAACTTAACCAAAAACTAAATAAAATTTATATTAAATTTAATTTTTCGTAACGTGTGTGGTTTTAACACAAATTTTATGTAAACAATGTGGAAAATACTCTAAATAGCAGAACCGTACCAGAGAATAAAATGACAACGACAAAATGTTTGGTAAAAAATATTGAAAATTCTTGTTTTGTGTTTTTCTATGTTGTTACGCTCAATTATTTTCACAAGGGAAATTTCCTTAAAACACAACGCAATCCGTACCAAATTATTCCGCTGCTTTTGGTCATGCTGAGATTTGAATATTCGACGCTGTCTTGCACGGTTTTGATTTACAAAAAAAAATCGTATGACCTAATTTCAAAATATGAAACAGTCGAACCAAAGTTAATTAATTTCATGTTCAATTTAATTAATTTAATTATTAATTCATTTAAATAATATGTAAATTATTATTACTGTGTATTGAGGATTACGAATAAAAATAAGGTATAGGATCAAATTATTTTCATCGTCTATTTCACCTGATGCATGTTGAGTAGAACATTATTTTATGTAATCGAAACTTTTAACGAGTTCAATTAATTAATACGATATTATCCAATTCAACGAAAATTACTCTAATTGAACTTAAAAAAACTTTCTGTTCTAAAGTGCAACAACTGAAAATTCAAACTAAAATTAAATGTAATGGAAGTTTTTTTTTTTAAATTTTAATTAAATATTTTTTTTTAAATTTCTTAGTTTTTTGTGCAATTTATAAATGGAAAAGAATAATGATAAATGATGTGAAAATTTTTAAAATGTTGCAACCGATGGTTGCAAGAATTTTTGTGTTTGTTTCTTATCATTCCGTTCACATCCCAATTATTAATCTATGAGGTTATAAGAAATAAATAATGTTTCTTTAAGCTTTTGTAGGTGATTGGACCAGATCCAGAACAATATTTTATCGTCTTTCTGATTGATTGAATCATGCACTCCGGAACAAAGCATTTTAGGCAAGAGCTCCCGAAAGACCGGGCTTCACCGTGCACCATATTTACATTTAACAAAGCCGAAGGGTTGCAAAGGACAGCCGAAGGAAAATAAAGCTAACAGTTATTATTTTTTTCAAATTATCCATAAATAGAAATGAAACAATATCCCTAAATTACGGTTATTCAACAGTTCGAAAAGTGGAGAAAAAATAAAAATTAAATTTTTATAATAAAGTTAATTATAATATATTCGTTATTGTTATTCGTTATAATATCGCTGGATTCAGAGACACAAGTGAATGTGTGGCGTAAACCGCTAATAATTGTTGGTAAACGGGGCTATCCCGTTTACAATTCAACATTAGAATAATGAAGCAGAATGATTCAAAAACTAATGACTCTGCTTAATTATCTCTCCAGGGTCGGCGATTGAACGTCGAAGGAGAAAGACGTGTTTGTCTTTCTTCGTGTTAAACAAAAAATAATAAATAAAATTAAATATATGTTGTGTAGTTTTTGTTTTAATACATAATAAATAATAAATAAAATTATAATATAATAATAAATAATGAAAGTGATTAGTGAATTGGATGTGTATTATTTATACATGAAGACGTACCTATGTACAGTCGGTGAATTAGAGAATTAGTATTAACATTCAGTTTAATGTGAAAATGTGCTAAAATAAATAAAAGTGGTTTATAATACAAATTTGTTTGTTTATTTACTTTTAATATTAGAGAAGTGCTATTAACGTGTAATTAAAGTGTGGTGTCCAGCAGAAGAAATGTTTTATATACATAGACCGTGTTGAAGTATTTATAACGGGATATATTTCTATGCGAAGTATATTTCGTTTTAATTTTTCGATATCTGGATATGTATATGTATGCATATGGAAGCGCAATTCAGAGAAGTTTCCTTTTAATATATTTTTTATTTACATAAAATGTATATATATTTATGTGTGATGTGTCTGTATATGTGTGTGGATGGGGATGTAAATACAGTGAGGCTTCTGTAAGTCGAAGTATTCCTTAAATCTAATTTCGATTTATGGTAGGAACATTTTTCGATAAATTTCCTGTTCATAAGTATATAATATACATATATAATATCTATGTATACGTGTGTATATGCTCGGGGAATTCGAGCGAAATTGGTTTTTCATCTATTTTACTCAAATTTTCGCTATCTCTTTTGGCAAATAATGGCTCGACTTATAGAAGTTTTACTGTATGTTAACTAGGAAGAATTAAAAGTGTTTGTGTGTGTATGGATATTGTTTATATGGAAATTATAAATTTCTTTTTGAAGCTATCTTCGTTCTCTCTGCGTTTTGTATTTACACACAACGATAATTGTCTTATCTACTTTTGTTTGCAAAGGATATGTATGTATGGTATCATGGTATGCATGGTAAAGGTTGATTTGTGTTGTCGGCGCGGCTCAGCACAGTCATGCATCGTCTCATGCATCAACAATTTATATTATCAGCTCGGTTCAGCTCATATATTGGGTTCGTATTTATTCCGGTGTGCGTTCGTGTCTATCATTCTACGAATATTTGAGTTGTATTTATTTATTTTATTTGTATGTATTTTGATTTTCTTTCGTATCTATTCGTATTCAAATATTCTTTTTGGATTATACGATATGCGCTGTACTGTACCGCACTGAGATGCACTTATAATGTAAATACTCTCATAGTAAATGCATCTAACAATATTTTTTTGGTATGAGATGTGCTGTGCCGTGCCGATAGTATAAATCGACCTTAAAAGAAACGAAGGTGGAATATTCCCATATTTCATTTTCGTCGTTTTGTGCGCATTACGTCAAATGTGGACAAAAAACACTTTTTGATGGTTTACCCTTTATATTTCATTCTATGGTCGTAATATTTGAGAAAAGAATCTGCCGAGATATATTTTTCAAGTCGACGGAAAAAAGGGGATATAATAATTATGAGTATATAACATAAATCTATAAAATTGTTAATACATAAGTTTACTAATAAAATATTAAGTGGGTATCTGTCTGTAGCTTTTATTCTTCTGCTTCTAAAATATTCGTGTTCTTAAGAATTCATTTAATTAAATACATTATGCACTTTAAATTACAAATTAAAATTAAATCTCGATTTTATTTCATTTGTTATTTTATGTTTTCCGTTAGTTAAAAAACGAAGTGTTAATTTCCGTCTTTATCAGATATATGTAATTGATGGGTTTTTCTACAAATTGAAGAAGGCCCCAATTTCTTAGTTGATGTGGATTTGGAGATTGTTAAATGATTTATTTAAGTAAAAAATTGTTTGATTTTAACTGAAAATCAGAAAATAATTAATAATTATAATTAAAAATTTCTTCAACTATACTTATCAAACTTAAATGAGCTTTTTGTTTGAAAAAATGCGTTTTTTATCCATTTGTTTAGGAAAATAATAAAAAACACCCGAAAGTACGTTTCTTGTCCACATTGACGTCACATTAACATGCTCAATGTTGCACCTTCTTGTCTATACATCGTGTATGGTATAGGCAATGCCTCCTAAACTACAGGCCTCTTGCTACTCTCATTTTTCGCACATGACGACAAGTTATGTCTAAACCGAGATTGCGCAATAATAATATTAAGATATTTTTCACTAACAAAACAACTAGAGAAAGCAACAAAAACGTCGACATAGCATGTCGTCATCATTTGGTGTAAGCGGCCTGTAGTTGGGAGGCATTGGTATAGGTATGGATATATTTCTATAGATGTTTGATCGGTTATATATATGTATATATGTGTATGTTATACATATCATGTATGATTGATTATTTTTATTTACAATTATTTTAATATTTTAATAATTAATCTGATATTTTATTATATTAATATTATTTAATATATATACGAGTACTATATGATTATGTATGTTTGTATTTTGCTTTTCCTGTATGCATTGTGTGGGACGAGTGGCCATAATGTTTCATCTATTAAAGCGCAGTAAAAACATTTTATTTATTAGAGTTAGATAAGTATATTCGAAGATTATTGTATGTTGCTTCCGTCATTGCTTAATGTAGCCTGCGGCCCCATTCCTGAATGCGGTGCGGGGGCGGGGGTGCAGGATTCATATTTGAATTGAATCAGATTCGTACGATTCTTATTTAAAATTGAATGAGAATCTTGTACGTTCGTTTTCGTGTCGTATTCAGGAAAAGGGCCGCTGGTTTTTGTAAATTTACTTGTATAACAACATTATGGAGTGGAGAGATGATTGAGGTGAACTCATTTCAACTTGATTGAATGACAGCTTTTGTTGTTTTATTGTATTTATTCATTTACTTGAGTTTTTAAATATTATACAGATGTTTATAATAAATTATATCACATTATTCTATATTATCATTTATTAGTTTATTATCTTATTTGATTATTTTAAAATTGTAAAATTTTTTATAATGAATTTTGTAACGTGAATCCAAATGAACTGCATAAATTTGTTAAAACTATGGTTTGTAAATGGGCATACCCAGAGTAGAGTAATTTTTCGTTATTCATTTACATTTTGGGGATTTCAAATTAAGGGTATGGGAAATTGAACGGAATTCAATCTGATAGAGGATTTTTATAAATCGGCGGCTTGAACTAATGTCTGTAAGTCTACTATAATATCGTCCTGTGCGGGTTTAATGTGCTCGATAGCAACTCTAACTTGTGCATCTAATCTCATCCAATGTTGCAGGCAGCCCCAATGGAAAATGTCGTCTTCCTCTGCTATGGCTGGTGATTGCACCTCTGTTAGTTTTAAGATATCAAACCAATTAGAGATTGGAATGTACCGCCATCTATTCTGAATAGAATCTCGCCGATATTGTTTTATATATGAATAGTTCTTCGCATCCGTTCATTTTGTTTATAGCATCAAAGATTTCGGAACAATATATAGACAATCTTTCGATTTCTGATCAGATTCTGCACTGTTATATCGCTCTTTGGCGGTTTTTAATGAGTAATAGGCCTGGGGATTTTGCGAATATATGTTCTGTATTGAATGTTCCATGATATCTTATGATATAGGTTAATACTAACAAGTAATTTTTGTGGATCTCTTCTGAACTAAGGTGTGCATTTAAGTCCACCAATAGAACAATATAGCGTGACTTAGGATAGCGTTCTACCATTGAAAAATTTAGTGATCGGTGGCGCTGGAGCTTTTGACCATGTTTGTTTCTTATTTACCACAAAAGTTAATATTCCATTGATTTAGATTGATGTCAATATTGTTACGTTTGTGCTCACTGCTGAGTCTACGAGCATTCCAGATCTCAAAGCATAGTGAGGAGGAGGCTGATCTTGTTTTACTCACAACACATTTTGGGTGTTGTAGCGGATTTGTGGCATTGACTACAAATCTGCTACAATATTTAAAATGTATCACTTTAAACCCGATATTTTTTATTTCTTTTTTTTAACTTTTCGTTAAATTTTTAGAAAACCAAGAAAAAGAGCGAATGACTTCCATGGAAATACAGTACGGCTTCAAACATTAAATATGATATTCCAATATTTATGTTTTTGCAGCTGTCTTGTTTTCGTTTAGTTCCACAAATACTACATGTGCTTGTTGGTTTTTAGTGTTATAGAATATAGAAGTATTAATCCAATCTTTATGGTAGAAATCTTTTCCGTTATATAGCGGAGGTCCTACTTTTATGGCAGTAGTAATTCATGTCCATTTAGCGAGGGTTAATATTAAGCGGTATGTGGCGTATTCCAATTTCAGTTGCTCAGGTAGATGGTTTAATAAAGCGGTATAGTATATCGAGATATAGCATTATTTTTATGTGAATATTGAGTCTAAATGACCGTTTTTTCAACGAAAGCTTTTTATTTTGGATTAACGTTTTAAATTTCATTTATTCACTATTCTAATTTCTAAAATTATTTTCTAGGTATAATTTATATTATTTAATTATTAAATATTTAATTTATTAATTTCAGGTAGATTATCAGATATGTTACTATGGGATCATGGAATTCTACTTCTAATTAGCTTAGTTTACATTAATGACATTAGTCCTATAATAAGTGAATATTGAATGTCGTCAGCGGGGAGTGCGGAATGGATGGGGCCGGAGTAGTGGATTTTCGAGACGCGCTTAGAGCGTTCTTGCTATCGTCTTTGCGGTTGGATGGTTTGTGTTTTTGATGAAGATTTTCTTAAAACTTAGCCTGTTTTGGGAGGGTGTCTTGGGGGTTTGCGGTTTTGAACTTGTTAATTCTGCGTTTCTCGCTGGCGATTGAATGTTCGCATGTGGTATAAATTAATTGCTCATTGCGTAGTTATAAGTTGTATTATCTTTGTGTTATTAACTATCGTCTTTATTTAGGTGTATGTAATCGGGCCGATTCAATCAATAAATTCTGTTTAGGAAGTCGAAAATTATTAATATAGTATTCAATTTCAGGTTATTTCCAGATACATGTGAAATAATAACATTTTTCTTAGGTTGCGGTTTTAAAGAAGCAATTATTGATGACCAACACCATCATTATCCATTTAACCTATTAAACCTTTATCCTTCCCCAAGTAGATTAGTTTTGTGCTGTCTTTGTGTTACTAACTATCGGCTATATCTAGGTGTCTGTAACCGGGCCGATTCTGTCCCACTTAACTTACCTATCCAATCTTTCGGTTTTGTTATGTGTAAAAAAGAGTGTACGGTGGGCCCGGCGTCACCCGGGAACTCCTGTGTAAGAACTTGGTCGTACATTCAGAATCAATCAATCAATAAAGAGTGATTCAAAAACTAATGTTCATAAAAGCCGAACAACCATAATAAAATCAGTGTTAATTAGCACCGAACAACGGTGTGCTAATAAATTAAATCATTTTCAAATTGAAAATGAAAAATTCAAAAATCATATATTATCGCACATTATTATACAGCTTGATCACAGTGATACAACAACAACTATGAGTGAAATAATTCTTACAAATGAAAATAGATTTCAACAGTTAATTAATCCAAACGATATGGATGATGACGAAGACGTTGATAATGACGCTACTTCCACTTTAATCGAAAATGGATGCGAAAACAGAAGAATTCAAACACCAACAAATTTCGTACAATTAAAACAGTCAATCAAAGCTACAAATTTAAATGTTAGTGGATCATACACATTCAAAACTACGACGTCTAACCTCACCAGGAGCAACAGCAAAAATATAACACATGACAACAACCGGGACATGTTCAACAGTAACAACAAGAGTAAGAACAAACCGCCGCCGCTCCACATACATAACCAGTAAATCCAAAATACGATTGCATTGATCAAAGGAATAGATATCAATAATTTTGAAATAAAAAGAATACATTATGAGAAACATGCGGTTCTAACTGAAAATTTGGACGAGTACAATAAAATAAAGGAAGTATTTAACGAAGTTAACACCAATTATTTTTCGTATACTCCTAAAAATATTAAACCTAAAACTCTAGTGCTAAATGGTTTAACACCAAATGAAAAAAATTGTGGAATTACAAGCCGAAATTGAAAAAATAGGAGGAGTTAAAGTAATTCGAACCAAACGTGTCCATTAGTCCAATAATTAACATAAAAGCCTTAAACTATCAAAGGGTTACTTGGGAGAATTTAAAAAAGAATAATGAAATGATGCAATGCCAAAATTGTCAAAGATTTATACCCCTATTATGGTTTTCGCCTCGCCGAACGATTCACGGTGAATCTTAAATCCTTGTGAGTTGGGTTTTCGTATTATGGTTTTCGCCTTTATTTTGGCGAGTGCACATCTAGTAGCACTAGCCGAATAATAATTTTTATAACAATTTTTTTTGACGTTTGCGGTTTTTGTCAATAATTGTGTTGTTGTAATCATATATGATTCAGATTTTGTGTTTATAAATTACGTTTTTTTTCAATTAATCTAAAATCAGTTTAAAATTATGTTGTCTAGTGCGTTCTTTTTTTTTCTGATAAACCAGATGAAAATATTAACATGGCACAGATGCGAAAATCGTTAAGGGAGCAATGTCATCCGTTTACTCTGCCTGGTACATTATTTTATAGGAGGCCCCAAGTTATTCTTGGCTGGGATTTGTTGTTTTCTACATGTTATAAAAATATAATTACTTACACGTGAACCTCCATTGTTTGATTTTGACTGTGAAATGAAAACAGAAAACCAATTTTATAAGATTCGCCTACAAAAAGTTGGCGAATCATTTTGACAGTTCAGCTCGTTTAGATGAATATCATAATACCAAAAATGTGAGTTGGATTCGCCGGGAATGTCAAATGCGAAAACCATAATAGGGGTATTAACCACTCTGCAGCAAAGTGTCATTTAATTTACAGATGTGTTAAATGCTCTGAACACCGCAACCAAGGGGGCCTATTTAGGAAATTGGTTCGAATTGCTTTTCGATTCGATGATCATTTCGATTCGAACATGATTTGGTATTTGGGAATTCGATCGAAAATAAAAACTTACACTTGCAAATAAAGACTAGGGAAATTATTTTTAATCATTATACCTGTAATAATAATTTAAATTTTGGCGATATTTTGACATTTAATTGCAAATATTTTTTGTTCAAACTTTTTTTAAACATGGAAGGATCGTATTGGCAGCAATTGACTGTTTAATCGTGCAGAGCAACTTATTGGATACACGCGCATCTACAGTTAAGTTGTAGCCTTTCGCGAAGTCCGGATGTTCTTCCATATAAACGTGACCAAAATGTCAAATTAGTTTAAGGTTGTATTTTGAGCTGTTCTATATTATATAAAATTAATTTTAATTTTAATTAAAAATTACATTTTAAATCCCTATAAATATTTAAAAATTCTATTATTTTATTAAACAATTTAATAGTACATAGTTCATTAAACGACATTTTTATTTTCAAAATGGCGTGTGCATAAATAAAATCAACATACTTATATTTTAAAATTTTACTCGTTGTATTCGCCTTCGTGAACAAAACTAACTACGAATAAAAATTCGTTCATGATCGTAGAATTATTGCTCGTAATCGAATTGCCCGATAAGGGAAATTTTCGATTGTTTCTTGTTATACGTTTTCGTTTAAATAAAATTCGATTTTGAATTCCCTAATACCGATAGTTCGAAAATGTCGTTCGATTGATCGTTTTCGATTTTCCAAATAGGCCCCCAGGTGAATGCAGAGTGTCAGAAAAAATTGAAAATGAAAAAATTTTCTGTATCTACTGTAAGAAAAATGGATATCCAGCGTCGTACAGAGGTTGCCTAATAAACAACTCTCTCTTTCTCCCAATAAACTCTTCAAAAATTACAATTAAAAATAAAGGAAAAACGCATCAACAGCCCGAAAAGTCCCAGATTATTTCAATCCACTTACGTGAATCCAGAATCTGGAACGTATGCCGAATTTACAAACTCGATCAAAAATAATCAGCCGGAGAACCTATCGATACAAGCGCTAGCGACCAAAGTGGACCAGATGGCAAAAACCATTCAACAACAAAGTTCATCTTTGGGATATTATTAATAAATTTTGAGTGACATTAAAATAATCGCACTAAACGTAAATTCAATTAAAAGCATTGGAAGAAGATTAAACCTTCTCAAATTCCTTGAGCAACACAAACCAGGGTATCGATTTTGTCTCGTGAGTTACTCATTTAAAATGAGTGAAGCAAAAAAAATCGAATACGTACACAGTGTATAATACACAATTATGTCCTTGTATTTGTATTTTTCTTTTGTTCGTATTTGTGTCATTTGTATGATAAACAGTACCAAAATAACGCGTTCCGGGCGAATTGGTTTAATTTTTATGGTGCTTACTTCCTTTTCTCATCACATAACGTCTGCTCTCGAGCTGTGGAGTGTCATTATTTGCCAATATATTTTATATAATCTATTATCATAAATTAATTTTACATCTAATACATTATAAAATTTTATAGGTAAATTTATTTTAAATTTCATAAATTTTAGAAATTATAAATAAATCGAAAATACATAAACAACGCAAAAATATGGCGTTTACAATGGTTAACCCTTTGAGTGCCTAAAAGCGCAATCGTGTTCCTCAATACACTAGCCGAAATCATGTTTGCACTGAAAGAGTTAATATGAATAAACAAAAAAAGAATGACACGTGACTTGCATATGCAGAAAAACAATCATACGCACGAAACTACCACAAATACATATGCTACTACTATATCATTCCGGTTACACTCATTTCGTTTCACACATTTCGGGACAAAATTGTTATACAGATGTATTACTGATCAGCGAAATGAAATTAAACCCACAAAATCAACTTACATTCAAAAATTATAACTTTATTAGAGAAGATTTTCCAAATTCAAAACAAGGAGGTGGAACGGCAATACTCCTAAACACCAACATTAAATATCAGAAGAACACACACAAAAAATCGAATCACGGAAAAGGGATTGAGCTCACTATTATTAAACTCAACCTAAAGGATAATACTCATCTATACATGGTATCCATCTATTGCACAGGCTCAAATAACAGGATGATTGAAACGTTATTCACAAACGAATGGGACAAACTTTTCGAAAATTTAGACTTACGAGGGCAAATCAAAAAGTCTTGCAATATCATATGAAAAAAAAGAGTGAGTGAGACAGTCATATTTTTATTTTTCGACATCATCTCTTTTAAGGTTTATACATTTGTCATATCGATCAATTAACTTGCCTAAACCCTCTAAAAAAAAAGATTTCTTTTGCTCCATAAAATATTAATTTACAACAGACTGTACTTCATAGTCACTGGAAAATTTCCGGCCCCCTAGTATTTTTTTCAAATTGGGAAACAGAAACTAGTCACTGGGTGCCAAGTCTAGATTGTACGGTGGATGCGGAATTTCCACGAAGCCGCAGTCTTTTAATGCAGCTTGAGCAATATTAACCTTGTGCACTGGTGCATTGTCGTGAAGAAGCAAGATTTTTTTCCTAACTTTCCTTGGCCGTTTTTCCCGGATCGCTTTTTTCAATTTTCGGAAAACCTCTGCGTAATATATGCCTATGATTGTGGTTTTCGGTGGCATATAATCGATTATCAAAATTCCTTCAGAATCCCAAAAAATTGTTGCCAAAACCTTAACAGCAGACGGTTGAGTTCTGAATTTCTTTGGTGGTGGTTCACTACGTTTAATCCATTGCATCGATTCTTGTTTGGATTCCGGATCCCAGTGATGAAGCCATGTTTCATCGCCTGTTATTATGTTATCCAAGAAATTTTCTGGATCTTCTTTGTACATATCTAAAATCGCCTTTGAAGTTTGAACACGCATTTTTTTTGTTCTGCATTCAACAAACGGGGAACCCATCGCGCACTTACTTTCGACATGTGAAGGTGGTCATGTAATATAGTATATGTGGTACCGTTTGAAAGGGAAAGTCTCCACGCTAACCCTGGAACAGAAATACGCCGGTCCTCCAATACAATAGATTCGGCCAAAATTACGTTTTCATGGCTAATAGCATCTGCTGGCCGACCCGAGGGGTTGTCGTCTACTAATGACTCCCGACCACTTTTGAATAATTTTACCCACCTTGTTACTGTGGCATATGATGGTGCAGATTCGCCGTAAACTTTTGATATATAGTTGAATATATAAATTGCATTTCGTCCATCTTTACAGAAAAATTTAATAATGGCGCGATATTCAATTTCATTCATTTTAAGAAAAATTCAAAACACGTGTTACTAAATTGACAAAAACAAACGAACTGTAAAATTTACATCGAAATGTTCTTCTAGAAGTTTCATCGCGACAAAAAATGGTTTTGAAAAATATATTGTTGTCTCACTCACTCTTTTTTTTCATATGATATTGCAAGACTTTTTGATATACCCTCGTAGGTAACGTAAAAAACTACTATGTAATAGCAGATGATTTTAATGCTCAACATATAAATTGGGGTAATTTATCCAACAATCTAAGAGGCACAAAACTAAATGTTTGGCTAATAGCCAATGAAATGACCTACATAGTAGCATATTATAAAGCGGATACACCCGCTTTCACACGTTCGGGTAACTACCTCGACCTAGCGATATAACTGATAATCGTATTACAATTGTTACAAATGTCCATCGTGAAATTCCATCCTACACATACGACCGCGATTATAAAGCCATAGAAATTAATTGCCGGAACATCGGACAACTGGAAATTGGTCAAAACACAACACAAAGAAATAGGAAAAATTTTACCAACACCGATTGGACAATATGGCTATCTGATGGAAATATATAGACGATATTTAAGAGGAACGAGACAAGAAAACATTACAGCCACTAATAGAGCATCCGATCCTGCTTATCCAACTGACCCGAAATACTTTGTGGATGTAACAGAACGAAGAGTATACTAAAACATATGAACACAAAAAAATCATATAGCTTGGACAACGTGCCTTGCATTGTTCTTAAGCACGGCTCAGAAGAAATAATTATCAACTATGTAGCTTATTTAATCCACAACTTAAACGCCAAAAGATGTACCGGAGCGGTGCTGATTGATATAAACACAGCTTTTGAATCAGTTTGGTTGAATGACCTTTTATATAAACTTTACAAGATGATTCAACCCGAAATTTTGGAAATATTACACGATATGCTGTATAATAGAAAGTTTATAACGACTTCTGGAAGTGAAAAATCCAGTATGATTTTCAACATATGTAACGACTTACAGCAGGGATCAGTAACAGCTCCTCTACTATTCAATTTATATACAAAAAATTTGATAGTCAGCGAAAATTTAAATAGTGAAAATATTCAAACTATAGCTTACGCAGATGATATCGTAATCTACTGTTCCTTGCCTAAAATAATATCAATTCAACAGAAGCTTCAAACAGCACTAAATTTTATCGAAGACTATTTGCATACTTGGAGATCTCCTTAAGTTCGTCCTGCTATGGAGAAGCAAGTATTAGATCGAGGGAAAACTAGATGATAAACGTGAAATGGTGGAGACAGTTCACCTGAAACATCTAATAGGGCGCAACCATCGGCACTTATGACTCAAAAATTTGATAAACAAAATCAAAAATTTCATCAACAAAATCAAAAATTTCATCAAAAAATGGATTAAAAATTTGACCAACAAACAAAAAGAGACGTCACAAACAATATAAGTTTTAACACAACAAATAGATAAAAAATTTCATCAACAAAGTAAAGGGACGCATCAAACAATACAAGATTTGACGCAAGAATTGAAACAAGAAATTAAAGAAATCCAACTAGGCAATGAGTGTTTTGATATAATAAATAAGACGAAGTATTTCTAGAGGTAAACGTTGAAGAGGAGAAAGTACAGAACGAAGTTCAACTGGTGCAATCGAATGTTCAGGATATTGAAAAGAAGTTGTAGTTTAGGTTCAACGTCTCATAAAAGATCTTCAGATCAGCACACTAGAGCAAACTTAAGCCTCCGATATGCGATGGAACGAAGGGAGTCGTGTCACCGAATCAATAGTAAATCTTACAGGAGAAACGGCCAAAACATTGTAACAATTTCCGAAAAAGATCACAACAGCTACAGTGACCTAATGAAGGCGTTGGATCAGAACTACGATCCTGATCACAAATAAGAACTACATTGCTTCGTGAAGGTTGGCTACCACAAGGTTGGAGACATTTTTTCACAGTACGCATCATAGATCGAGCGACAGCGGTGGTTTTGTAACCGAAACCAACTTTTTCTGAAATCGTTGTTTATGTTTTAATAAATGAGGCTACACAAGCTAACATCAAGCCATCATTTAAACCACGGCAGGTTGTAATAAACATAGAGAGGAGTAGCGGGCGAATACCAGATTCCGTGACAGCATAGGATTATTTATTGGACATGTGACAATGTGGGTCACATTGTAACGACAGCTTTCAAGGATGGCTGACGTTAGCAAAAAAAAAATAATAATAATAATAATGATAGTATTAATAATATATTTTAAGAGAAAAAAAGGAAACAACAATTATGTGTTCACCAGAGCACGCCATGATTTCCTCCGCTAGCTCAGAGGTAATATAATATTGGCTGTCGGGGTTGTATTTTGACCGACACAACACAATTATGGGATAACATTACAATTTACGAAGACTCACTCCCATACAACTCACCTTTTCCCCCCCACTCACTCAAATTGGTTAAATTATTAGCCAATCATGATAAATATTAATAAAAATAGGATAAACGATTTAACTTGTACATAATTCAAAGATGAAAAAAAATTTATTACCAAAAATTTACGATTGATTATTATACATTTTTATTTAAGAATTGAAATGACTTCCATCTTACCTCGTATATAACGCCTAGGAATTCATTCGGTCACCATATCCAATGCAGCGGAAATCAATGAAGGCAAAGAATTGGCAAAAGACTAAGACCCAACTAAAGGGTCAGATTAGCGCGAAATGATGATAGCGTATCATTAAGAGGTGATATTGTTGGGAAAAGTTGCGTGATTTCTTTAGACAGCACAGCAAAATACACGAATGTTCGAAAGGATCTCAACAAAACGAGTCGGGTTGAAATTGCAAATAGAACCTGATGACAGTGTAATCATTCTTTGTAAGGAAGTAGTGAAAATAAGAATTCCGGACACTATTTTTCAACACGAAGTACTGGTTGCTAATATGATCGTGAGGTTACCTTAGGTATGAACTTTATGAGGACAACGGATTCTGAGCTATACGGTAATATTGAAAAGCAAGGTAGCTCAGGGATTCAAATGTAATAACTATCAGGCAAATAATAATTGACCACCGAGAAAAGCTGTCACCAAATACAGAAACAATCATTTGAAGAAGATTGAAAGAAGGTTCTGGGCCACTCAATTTTTGGGTTCTAGAAGCTAATGAACCGGAACAAAAAGTTGGAAAAGTATTGGTTGGAAAAGCCATAGTAATACCAAATACCGATGACACGTTTCCAATTGGAGCTATAAATTTCTCGAATGTGAAAAATAATCCAGAAAGGAACAATCACCGTAAAATGTGAAATGATAAGTACCGTAGTGAAATGCGACTAAGAAAATCCGGTGAGAAAAGTCATAACAGCAGAAAAAACGAAATAATAGGACACCTTATGAGGACTGGGTAGAAGATCTCGCTAAAAAGCATAAAAACGATGAGCGCATTTGGTGACTTCTAGAAATAGGTGCAGCTATCGCCAATACAAGTTAAGGTGAACTTGGAAAAGTTTACTTAAAAAAAATTATTTTTTCGGACTATGTCCGGTTTATTTTATTACCAACTTACGAGGGCAAATCAAAAAGTCTTGCAATATCATATGAAAAAAAAGAGTGAGAGAGACAGCAATATTTTTATTTTTCGACATAATCTCCTTTAAGGTTTATACATTTGTCACATCGATCAATTAACTTACCTAAACCCTCTAAAAAAAAAGATTTCTTTTGCTCCATAAAATATTCATTTACAACAGACTGTACTTCATTGTCACTGGAAAATTTCCGGCCCCTTAGTGTTTTTTTCAAATTGGGAAAGAGAAGTAGTCACTGGGTGCCAAGTCTAGGCTGTACGGTGGATGCGGAATTTCCACGAAGCCGCAGTCCTTTAATGCAGCTTGAGCAATATTAGCCTTGCGCACTGGTGTATTGTCGTGAAGAAGCAAGATTTTTTTCCTAACTTTCCTTGGCCGTTTTTCCCGGATCGCTTTTTTCAATTTTCGCAAAACCTCTGCGTAATATATGCCTGTGATTGTGGTTTTCGGTGGCATATAATCGATTATCAAAATTCCTTCAGCATCCCAAAAAATTGTTGCCAAAACCTTACCAGCAGACGGTTGAGTTTTGAATTTCTTTGGTGGTGGTTCACTACGTTTAATCCATTGCATCGATTCTTGTTTGGATTCCAGATCCCAGTGATGAAGCCATGTTTCATCGCCTGTTATTATGTTACCCAATAAATTTTCTGGATCTGCTTTGTACATATCTAAAATCGCCTTTGAAGTTTAAACACGCATTTTTTTTTGTTCAGCATTCAACAAACGGGGAACCCATCGCGCACTTACTTTCGACATGTGAAGGTGGTCATGTAATATAGTATATGTGGTACCGTATGAAAGAGAAAGTCTCCACGCTAACCGCGGAACAGAAATACGCCGGTCCTCCAATACAATAGAATCAGCCAAAATTACGTTTTCATGGCTAATAGCATCTGCTGGCCGACCCGAGCGGTTATCGTCTTATAATGACTCCCAACCACTTTTGAATAATTTTACCCACTTTGTTACTGTGGCATATGATGGTGCAGATTCGCCGTAAACTTTTGATATATAGTTGAATATATAAATTGCATTTCGTCCATCTTTATAGAAAAATTTAGTAACGGCGCGATATTCAATTTCATTCATTTTAAGAAAAATTCAAAACACATGTTACTAAATTGACAAAAACAAACGAACCGTAAAATTTACATCGAAATGTTCTTCTAGAAGTTTCATCGTGACAAAAAATGGTTTTGAAAAATATATTGTTGTCTCACTCACTCGTTTTTTTCATATGATATTGCAAGACTTTTTGATATACCCGTATATCTAACCAGTTTACATTTTAGATTTTATTTATATAGTGAAAATATTGCTGATATGTAAATTTACGTTATGAGAAATATGCTAGTGTACTTTGTACACGCGCATTTACATTTTTGATTATCTAGAATATTTTATATAAAAAGTAATTTGAGGTGTTGAAAAGTGTTGAAAGATGCACATTCCACGTTGATGCGATTTCCCATGAAATGCATGTGGTGTAACTAGCTGACATGGCTGTATGATATGCTTAACTTCTCCCCCTTTAAAAATCCTCGACCCGTGGATTAGAAGTTTAATTGGATTGGTTGTATTCCTGATGGTGTCGCTGCGTGATTTGTATTGCATTCTTTCGGAAGCCAGACAGTTTTCCTCCGTTTCCTATATCCCGCTCGTGCGATGCAGATAATAATTAGTATTGTAACTGTTATTATGATCCCAAGGTCTGTTGCGTTATTTGTTCGGTAATCAATGGCGAGCTTGTCTAGTAGCCCTATGTTTCTTTGATGTAGATTATGAAGATACTCCAAGTTAAGCTTCACCCCTCTCTGTGTAATATTCGTTTGCAGCATGGGTGGGAGAATTTGCGATGTTTTTATCTCCTTATTGGTGAAAGTCCATCCCTTTATTTCCAATGTTTCATTGTGGTACTGGATCAAGAAGTTTCCCTCTAACTGTTTGTCTGACCCATTCTGTGTTACTGTACCGTTGAAATTACTTAAAAATATGGTGTTCTCATTTACGGATTCAATTACTTCTTTTTCGTTAAATGAAAATTCACATCCTGCGTTGAGTCCTTTCATTAATTGGCTTATGCAGTGGTCTTCCTTTAGTTCTTGTATTTGGTTAAGTCCACATATGGTGACTTCTCTTCTACTCTTGCACCTATTAATTATTCCATATACTTTGTGTTGATTAATTAGAATTTCATTATATTCTAAATGAATCTGTTTATTGTTCTTAATGGTAGATCTTAACTTTACGTGATGAAATTCCTCTCCGGTTATTTTTGGTATGGAGATGACGTAAAGAATTATTGAGTTCTTCATTAGCATAGTTGGCTCAGCGTGTTCTATGGCTTCTATCTCATTATAGTATGGTAGGGTTTCTATTTCACTCACTAATCGACTGATTTCCTCTTTATCCAATAGATTTGAATTAATTATCCCCCCTTTGGCTAGTTGGGCTGCCCTTACTATTTCTTTCACTTCCTCCTTTAGCAATTGAAGGCGGTTGAACATCGTTTGTTGGAATAGCTCATCTATATTTCCATCTAGGTGTAGCAGGATTTCGTTGTGTTGTTTGAGAATTTGTTGAATCTTCTGGGTAATGGCTGTGTTAATTTTGTACTGCTCGTTGTTATTTTCTATTATCCTATTCTGACTGTTAAGTATGGTATCCAGGTCAGTTGCATCCGGTGAACCAGCAATCCACTTCCAAGCTGACCCAATCCAATTGATTGAACGCTTAGTTTTTTGTTTGTGGTTCTTGAGTTCTTCCAGTAGTTTGCTGATTTCGCTGATCTGGTACGCTAGCTGTGGTTTATAGATGCTAGCTGGACCGATGTCTTTTATTTCTGATTGTAATCTGGACAGGATATCCTCGTAGCAGCTAAGGTCAATTTGGTGGATTATCTTGAAGTTTCCACTGATTATGTTTCCATTCCCTTCTCTCACAGAAATTATCGGGGTGTCATAATGGTAGATGTTTAAGGACTTTGCCATAGTCCAAAGGCACAAGCTGTAAAGAAATGAACCATATTTAGTATTGCTCTTGATATGGGTTCTTCCTTCGGAGTTGGTATTGTTCAGCTGCTTGATGATGACAGATTTCCTTCAGATGTTTGAAGGCTATTTAATGCAGCTCCAGGGATTCCGTTTTGATAATGTTGACTTGAAGATTTTCTTTAGCCAATTTATCAAAAAGCTTATCCTCTCTAATTTTTGTATATACAGCTTTATCCGACGTGTTCTTTATCCCAGCCCTTACACTGGTTTCGATGGTTTGTGTATCGTGAATTGAACCGAATAATGGTTTGAACTTGTTGATTATCGATCGCAGGTTCGCCTTACTTGCTTCGCTCAAATGTTGGTATCGTATTTCGATGTTATTTACTTGCTTTGATGTTTTATTTTTTAGAGGAATGTCTATTCCTGGTGATATTGTGATCACATTCCTCTTTCGGTCGATTACGGCTGCTACTTTCCTCAGAGTATCGTCACCGATTATTCCATCAAATGTGGTTAATCCAGGCAAAACAAAGAAATCGGTTGCGATGTCATTGCCGAATTTCTTAAAAATTGGTGCGGTGATTTTATGTTTGATTAATACATCACCCGCAGCTGATTTTATAAAGAATGGCTTTTTTAGAGGTTGTGCGTCTTTAGCTAGTTCCTTCCTAATAAAATTTTTATTAGCACCTGTGTCGATGAGGAACTTTAAGATTTTGTTGTTTTGGCAGACGTACTCTAAGTAAGGTATGCTAGAGAGGCTTCTTCCGTAAAATTTAATTCGAATTCCTCCTCATCTTCTAGTTGCTCTTCTAATTCACCATTTTCTTCGACGTACTCTTCGTATAACTTCTCATCCTGTTGTTCGATGTGGAAAACTCTTTGTTGTTTTGGTGAGTTAACGTGTACATCCGAACTACGTTCACGTTTGAAGTTTGGCCGATTCATATAATTTACTCTGTTTGTTCGTATCGATTCGTCGACAGACATTGGTACTGGTGGTTTTGATTGTTGTGGCCTTGGTGGTATGTATTTTTCCCGTTGTTGTTGGGTTATGCCGTATCCCATGTTCCTTTGCTGGATGGACAGTCTGGGTAGTGGTCTTGGAGCCTCTTGGTGGAATTTGTTTTGTTCGAAAATCTGGTTTACCGGAATTGTGACCATGTTGTTCAGGTTTCTATTGTGTATCGGCATGTTCCGGAAGTTGAGGTTCTGGATCTCAAGACAGGATGCGTATGCCTCTGGTAGTGTTGCCGGTCTCTGAATGGTTAACATCCTGGATATTTCGGTCGATAATCCCCTCACGAAAACATCGAGTGCACGATTTCTGTACATTTCGGTTAGTACAGTCATTGTGTCTTTGTTGTAGTTTTCAGTTTTTATTTTGTTTATTATTAATGATAGTTGGTGATTAACATTTGCATAAAACTCGTCTATGCTTTTATTGCCCTGTATTAGTTTACCAAGTTGGTGTTCCAATGTGCGCTGATTCCTTTTGTCTGCGTAGTGTAATGATAGGCAGTTCTTAATGTCTCTCCAATTTCCACCGAAAATATTGTACGAAATAAGTGCCGAGTCTGCCGCCCCTCTAATCTTCTGGCGAATGCTTTGAAGAATAGCTCGGTAAATGGGTTTATCTCTGACGATTTCGTAGTCTTCCAGTATCCCTTCTACACTGTTTACCCACGACACGTAGTGTAGTGGATTTCCGTCGAAGATTTGGAGTTCTTTTACACAATCTGGGAGTTTACTTATTTCCCTTAGATCGTTTTCGTTTTTTGGCCCATTTGTTGTTGTGTTATTACCGATGGGTTGCTCTTTGGCTTCCAGCCGTTCCAATCTTTTTTCTATTTTGTTTATAACCTCTATATGTGCATTTAGTGCACCAGTTAATTGAACGATGGATGCTTGAATTTGATCCATTGTAGCCATTGTTTTATAACTTTTTGAATTTATGTTTTGAATTATTAATCAGCAACTTTTAATTATTAAACTTATTATTAAAGAAATGTTTATTTTTGGTTGTTTATTATATTTTTGTATTATATTTAATTTATTATTCAGGAATTTTATTATTAATGAACTTTTATGATTTTGTATTATATTATTATTAAAAAATTTTATGATTACGATTTGTAATTATTTATTAGAATTTAATATTATTATAAATTTTTAACTTACAATATTAAAATTGACATGAGGATCTCTCCTGTGGTAAATAGTTGCCTAGGGATTAGCGTTTCCCTTGAGCTATGAGGATTTCTCCTATGGTTATGTGTACAGGGATTAGAGTTTCCCTGGAGATATAAGTTAGCTGGAGTGTCACCTTCCCCTTCTTTTTCGTATTATTGTTTCACTTTTGTATTATTAAGTTAATTTTTAGTGAGGGATTTCTCCTGGGTAATTGTGAGTCTGAGGATTAGAATTTCCTCAGAGGTCTTTAAAGTGCACACCGGGTGTTGTACACTTGAGTTAGAGTTAGCTTCTTGTGATCCGGATGACCCGTATTTTTCCTTTTTAGCTGCTAGCGTTTATATTTGCTGGCGGCCTACTGCGGTACGATTTTCACTCACGATAGTGTTAAATAAATTAGCTATGTTCTCGCGGGTATAGCCGTATTTAATTATGTTCGTAGACGAATTTACTAAGTTCTCATGGGATTAGTTACTATTGTCTATGTTATTATGTTCTCGTGGGTATAATAACTTTGAACTGTTACACTTTCACTTTCACTTTCACTTAACTCACTGTTTCGGCGCCAGTTAAGGTGAACTTGGAAAAGTTTACTTAAAAAAAATTATTTTTTCGGACTATGTCCGGTTTATTTTATTACCAACTTATATCTAACCAGTTTACATTTTAGATTTTATTTATATAGTGAAAATATTGCTGATATGTAAATTTACGTTATGAGAAATATGCTAGTGTACTTTGTACACGCGCATTTACATTTTTGATTATCTAGAATATTTTATATAAAAAGTAATTTGAGGTGTTGAAAAGTGTTGAAAGATGCACATTCCATGTTGATGCGATTGAAAGTAATTTGAGATGTTGAAAAGTGTTGAAAGATGCACATTCCACGTTGATGCGATTTCCCATGAAATGCATGTGGTGTAACTAGCTGACATGGCTGTATGATGTACCATCCAAGCCAAGCAAGTATGGGATAAAAAATATTTTGGCTGAAAGATTGAAGAAATTTATTTGGGTACCCAAGCAAACGATGAAAGATCCACTGGAATTTTACACGCCTTGGTAATGCGCCTTGCCACATTGGCGCGAACATTTTCATTAGGTTGAAAAGTCAAGATCTGTCAGTAAAAGCTCTTCTATTGTTGAATAATGCTCCGTTTCATCCACCTAAAAACGATTGATGCATAATAACAATGTTTATGCCACAAACTATAACACTGCTCATTCTGCCAATGGACCAAAGTGTGATACGAGTAATCAAACTTTATTATCGTACTAATTTGTTTATGTATACTACGAAATCCCGGTTTGCAAAATATTGTTTTTCTTTTCTTCTGTAGTTCTAAAGTTTTGGTTTTGAAAAAAATATTTTTTATTAATTCGGGCCGGCCGGACAATGTAATATTTTAACATAAAAATAAGATATCTTGCCCAAAAATTTACTAGAAAAAACCAAAGCTGCGGAGTCGGAGGCGGGCGTTGGTTTCGTGGAGTCGGTGCTTTATCGAATCACATTTTTTTCATATTACAACAACAGTGCCATATATTGACACTCGCTCCAGAATTAGTCAAATTCCCAGTTTTTGATTGTTTTGCAATGTTAATAAAAAAAGCAATATTTTGTTGACGGATATAACTCTCACGGGCACGCAGGAGGTTGCTGAACCCACCCCCCCTCCCCAGTCCCTTCCGCTTAGCCCTCGAAGGGCTTTTGATTTGAGCATCGAGGGTGTTCTCACTGCTTGCCGTACGTTGGAACGGACTACATACAATCTATTAATGACACCTATTGGGACTAGAAATTAATTTGGCCCGTTTTAAAAAGTGATTATAATAAATTGTTTATAGTGACAGCTGATTTTTGTTGTTTCAGACAAAATACACATCTGCCGTTAACATTCAGTTTGTTTGCTTTGAGTTTAATACAAAATGTTTTTTTACGGTGTTGAATGTGTTGACTCTTGTCATTCATAACTAAACAGCATATGCGGGAAGTGTAAATTTTTTGTTTTAATTGGAAAAAAGTGCAGCTGAAGCACATCGAATGCTTGTGGAAGTTGACGGTGACAATGCTCCAACCGAAAAATCATGTAGAGAAAGGTTTGAACGCTTCAAAAATTATGATTTCAGTGTTGAAGATAAACCTGGCTTAAGACAGCCAACAAAATTCGTAGACGATGAGTTAGACGCATTGCTCGATGAAGATCCAACTCAAACAAAAGAGGAGCTTGCTGGTACATTGGGGTTGACCCAACAAACAGATTCTTTATAATGGAAATCTATGGTCATGATTCAAAAGCAAGGTAATTGGGTCCCGTATGTATTGAAACCAAGATTCGTGGAAATACGATATTTTTCTTGTGAGCAGCTGCTTCAAAGGCAAGCAATAAAGGGCTTTTTAAATCCGATAGTGACTGGTGACGAGAAGTGGATCTTCTACGCTAACCCTAAGATGAAAAAATACTAGGCTTTGCCTGGTCAATTGCTGCCATCGATTTAAACATCAACACCAAAGATGAACATATATGGTTTGAAGGTTATGCTGTGTATCTGGTGGGGCCAAGTTATTCTTCTTTATGACAACCCTCAAACTCACGTTGCAAAAGTCGAAAACAAATTTTTTTTTCGACTTTTGCAACGTGAGTTCGAGGGTTTTTTTTACGCTCAAGTGGGATATTTTACTGCACCCGCTGTATTCTCCGGACATTGCTCCTTCTGATTACTGGTTGTTCCGACGGATGCACTACGATTTGGCAGGTCACAATCATTTATTTTGAAGAAATTGAAAATTGGCTTCAAACTTGGATCGCCTCAAAAGACGAAAAGTTTTTCCGAAATTGGATTCGAAAATTGCCTCAGAGGTGGGAAAAAATCGTAAGTAGCGATGGACAATATTTAAATTAATCTGTTTATTCATTTTATTTTAAAATAAATGCATTTTTAAAATTTATAACGGATCGAACAAATTTGTATACTACCAATACTAAACAGAAACATAATTACACCATTTTAATATGCAACATTTTGAAATGCAATATTTTATATCGATCCCAGAAATCTATTTCACGTATCGAATTTCAACAAAATCTGTTAAGAAATGGCCAAATTCCATAACTATTAGCCATTTTCAAGAAGTTTATCGCAAACTCATTTTTAAATTTTGTCAAAAAATCATTTTTAGGAGTCCTATTTTCACACATGCCAAATTTGAAAAATTCAAACCGGGATTTCCTAAAAATCGAGATTTTTTTTTTTTTATACAAAACCGAGATTTTTAAAACAGGAATTTCATTACACACCCAATTTATTACCTAAAATAGTAGCTAATGAACATTATATATCAGAGTCGCTAAAAAAATTGAATCTTAAAGATGCTGTACTTTGTTTAACTGCGGCTTGGGAAAGACTTGAGCAAAGTACGATCGCAAAATGTTGGAAAAACATACTAAGTTTTGTTGAAGATAAGGAAGTTCCGGATGATTATGTTCCTTTGAGTATTTTGAGGAATTAATATCATGCTGAAATTAACTCAGCACCGGGTCGTGAATGAGAGCTACAAAATTTTTTCGACGATTAGTCAGATACAGTTTGAAAAAATATTTGCATGAACTTCTCTAGGCTATCAATAATATGGAGGGGTGAATATGTTATGCTCGACTTGAATACATAGATCTCGACTAAATCACACTTCATTTATAAAACAAAAAACTTAATTTATATAGGACTTTTGGTAAAACTGTCTTGTAAAATTAAAAATCATTAACTCTGATTGAATTTCAGAAAAGCAAGAAAGGAGGTCTAAATTTGTCGAAAATTAAATTTTTAGATTTATTTGGATCTTTGAATTCTTGCTAGTTTTTTGTAAGTGTTAAACTTTTCATCGTCATTGCAATAATTGAACATTGCTTGAAATTTAAAAAATGATCTGAACCAACTTTGTTTGCAAATTTAGATTACAACATTTATGTTTATATCGTTTTAAAATCTTAAATACCTAATGGGTTGGGGAAAAATAAACCTATTATTTTTTCACTAGATAGCTTTAGTAACATGTATTTTGTGATGCATTTGTCGCAGTAGATCAGACTCGTTGGAAAAGGGAATTAATGTACTAAAAAATTATTTTGTCATTGTTCTGATTGATCGATTTAATTGTGAGTTATATCGTGTCAAGAATGGAGGTAAACAAAGAAGAAATTTGATGTATATTTTACATTTTTTTGCTTTGATAAAGACGAAAACGCAAGCTAGGAGGCTTTTAGCCTGTGAACGATGTCTATGGTCTCGATATTGTCACAGCCCATCAAGTACAATTTTGGTTTCGTCGATTCTGTTTTGGAAGATGCAAAAAAATATTTGGAAGGCCTATCGTCGAAAATGCCGTTAAAATCCTGAAAATTATCGAAATAGACCCGCATCATCGCCTAGGGGCTGAAGATTGACCACAAAACAGTTTTAAACCGTTTGCATAAGGCTGGCTTCAAAAAGAAACCTCGATGTTTGGGTGCTGTACGAGTTGACGCAAAAAAAAATAACCAAACCGCCAAATAGAACGAAATTGAACCATTTCTGGAACGGATGGTAGGTGGCGACAAGAAATGAGTCACATACGAGAATGTCAAGCGGAAACGATCATTGGCGAAGGCCAATGGGGTAGCCCAAACAGTCGCCAAACCAGGGTTGACAGCCAGGAAGGTTTAACTGTGTGTTTTGGTGGAATTGGGGGGAATCTTTACTGTGAGCTGCTGCACAATGGCCAAATGCTCAATCCGGACTTCTACTGCCAGCAATTGGACCACCTGAAGGCAGCAATCGTCCATAAGCTGCCAGAATCAGCAAATATAGGTGTGTAGATTTTGTAAATATAAAAAATATTATTTTTAAATAAATAAAAAATTACCAGTTCTTCGTAATTATTAGGAAAATCTTGTAATAGCTGTAAAATGGGACGTGGCAAGCACTACACGCCAAAAAAAGGAATCATCATCAAGCTTCGGAAGTAGAGCAAAACTTACAAAGAAACATCCAACATACTAAATTGATCTCAAAATATGATCACAAATGCCTCAAAGAGTCCAAAATCTATTGAAACCAGAGGTAGAAAAAGGAAAACTACTCTGAATTACGACAAAATGAAGGTATAAATGGCCAAAATGGACCCATTTCTACCATCAACAGAAGTTAAAAAACTTTAAAAGTGAACGTGACGAAGCTAACTATATATAGTAGGTTACGCGAGAAAAATTTAGTTGCATGGGGTGACCGTGTAACTAAATTTTTCGAAGGGGACCACATCTCAGAAAGAAAAAAAACGTGGAAAATCGAATAAACTTTGCCAAGCATTATCGCGACAGTACTTTGGAGTGACGAATCAAAAATTAATTTGTTTGGGTCCGACTCAAAACATTACGTGAGATGACCAACAAATCAAGGATTTAGCTCAAAACATACCAAAAAGCTATTAAGCGAGGAGCTGGAGGCATCATGGTATGTTTCACCTGGTACGGTGTAGGTTCGATTTATTGAATAATATTATGCTCACCTTAGCAGGTGAAAGTATGCCTTTTTCTTGGAGTTTCCAACAGGACAATGATCCTAAACATACCTCAAGAGCAAAACAATGGTTTATTCATAATAAAATCAACCAAATGGAGTGGACTGCACAATCGCCAGACTTAAGCTCCATTGAAAACCTTGTGGAATGAAGTTAAGACGAAAATCGCGAACAGAAAACATAAAAATAAACAAGAATTATGGTCTTCTATAAAAAAAAAGCATGGACAACCATTCCAGTCGAAACATGCCAGAAATTGGTGGATTCGATGCCTTAAAGTTGAGTGGCAGTTTTGAGAAACAAGAAGTATTCAACGACGTATTAAATAATCGTATTACTTTAAGATAAGATAAGATAAGATAAGACGTTTACAACGCAGGGCAGCTGTAAGGCTGGTGACTTATAACATACTTCATGCTACGTATGCCCATGTCTAGATGATCACAAATTTTCACGAACAACGCAGCAACTGAATTTCTTGAGCACATGCACACTACTACTACTACTGCATTCGAATATCACCTAATTATTCGAGGAAATCTGCGACATAAGACACGATTCGGTGTCCGAACTGACTAGGAATCCTGAATCTGCGAGGGTCTCTAGTACTACAGGATAAGGATGTGTTAAATGTTCTAACTTATGAGAAAATCTACTTGAGCAAACTGTCGTTTATCCACAATACAGATCGGTGTTTCTCCTCACAAGTGCAACATCACCATTTCAAAATTCCCGTGTTAGTAAATATTTATTATATTATGTAAAGTTAGAAGGTTAGTTGGATTCCGTTGAGTATCTTCCTTCGACTCACCATGAAGATGAGGAGGGTATTTTGTCTGAAAATTGAAACCTTAATATGTAGTTATATTCTCCTTGTGATTCTATCTTTGAGAGTTCGAGGATATCACAAACAACATTCTCGTGACTTCTAAGCAGCAGTATAAAACTTTCCCCACAAATTATTTCAGGATATATTTCCGCCTCAAAATTCAAATATATGCATATCCATCCATATATGGTCTCTTTCGCCTGGCATATTGAATTTAATTAATTTTTTGAATAAATTTTAGCACCAATGCGAAGTCCGAACCAGCGACCGTAACACAACAATAAAAAAAGACAATGTCTAATAAATACATACGTTAAATTATTATTATTATTACGCTCTAAATAAGAATAACAAGAATGCCACTCTAAAAATATTCCTGTTCTCATTATTGATAAAAAAAAAAGAATTAATTTGATTATATTAGAAGGTTATAAAATTATTAGGGGAAACCATTTTTGAAAATGATTTTACATATTAGGCAACCCATTATATCCCTTTTCCGGCCAGAAAAATAACACTTTTTTTTCCTTTCTCAATACAAATCCACCACACTCAAATGCGTATGCAAAAAATGACAGGCTGTAACGTCTTCCAGACCCCAACGGATTCAAGTCAAATCGAAATTTCTTTTGAAAGAAGTATCACAATTCGACAACACACAAATTACACAACATACCAATTACTTGCTTCCGACAACGTATCAATCATCCTACGATTAACACAGAAATGCTACTTTTCGGATGACAATAATCCAAGAGTCATGTACACATTTGCATGCCGGTCCGAAACACCTACAAAAACAAATCACTAACATGATTCACTCTCACCCACCCGAGGTTCTCAGCGTCACCCGAGCACCCTTTGCACTCCCGGACGTCTATTTCTATATATGTCACACTCACAATAAAAACTCCAAACCCTACGAGAACCTCCACTTCAATTGACAGACCACGATCACACTCAAAAATGAGAAACGTTTCAACTTGGATGAACGTGAGAGCAAAAAGCAGCCTCGCTGTACGAGTCAAAGCAACAAAGGCACCCGTGCACCCCATACACTCTGCACGACACCCAAAAGAAATGGTATGCAAATACCTTACAGTTGTGTGCCATATGTCAATGCATTTCACCGTTTGCACCTCCGTTCATCTATTTCACTCGATCCATGTTAACATTTCCATTTATTGCAAAAGACCATCCAGTATTCCCCCACCATCATCGATAATCCACTTCACCGATGTGACACGTTGGTCTATTTAAAGAATGTTCTTCGTTATACACTTTGTAATTTCACAATAACAATTCCAAAAAACCAGTTTCCTTACAAAATGCATGTTCCGTACGTATCCCAGTCACTCAACTAAGATATTCCTCCTTCACTCACATGAGGGCTACCAATTCACTTACTTTAACGTAAAATATATACATACATAGAACATTATAAAAATAATAAAAAACCGTACAAAAGCGAAGTCGTGCGAAAAAGTACCGTGTAAATCGGGGGATACGTGTATTTAAATAATCAAAAAATATAAATACATGTAAAAATAATAATTAATGTAACTACCAAGAGACGATAGTATATTTTACAAGGATAACAATTACGGACTTATTACTGTAAAGCTTGTATTAAATAATCGTATTACTTTGTGATTTTATTAATTTTTAATTAATTAATTTTAATTGAATTTGTGATTTTGTTTATTTACACCTATTATTTTTTTACTCAACAAAAACTTGATTTAAATAAAGAATCCTTGAACCTATATGTTAAATTAATAATTTTTGGATTGAAACTGCGTTAAGTGGTGAGTAAACTATAAAACACAACCATCCAATTTTCTTATCATCCGATAATTGCGGTATTTGTGCATTTTTTCATTAGCAAAAAACCGAAAAGCTTCTCCAATTTACGGAGAAAAAAATTAAGCAGAAAGTTTCATCCCGATCAATAAATCCATCTGGGCTGTACCAGGGCCGAATCATTCTTAAAACAGTTTTGGGGTTACAAATCGCTATTCCCACTTAAATTTTGGATTATTGCAAATTAAATTTAGAATCTTTTAGTGCAAACTCGTTTTTATTGTAAATGATATAATTTACAGAACATTTGCATAAGAGTAGAAAGCTACTGTGAAAGATGCTACTTCCGGTGGACCGATTTCTGTCAAATATCACTGGTACTTCCCAATTTTTTAGCGAAAAAATAAGTATGAAGTTGTACCCCGATTAGTCAATCCGTCTGGACTGTAGAGAACCAACAGATAGTTAGTCTGCATGGCACAACATACACAGAGATTTTTCTAAAAATCACTTTTTTCGAATTTCGAGGTTAAAATTTTTCATGATTACTTAACTTTATTTTACTACATAAAATAAAGTAAAATCACCATAACTGAATCCTAGCATTGTATAATCATTATATAGTAATGTAATGGTAGGTTCGTGAGTGAAATGTTAGATACCACTACTGGTATCGTTTTAAATTTTTTAAAGAATTTCTGCAATTACCTATCCGCCTAAATAGCATAACCTCCGTCTAAATGTAGCTAGAATATTTTATAATGCAACATGCAGAAAACAAAAAAAAAATTCTATACATATACTTACAATGCGATTCATTACTATTTATGATACGAAAAAAATTTAGTTCCCATTTCTGTTTCTTTTCATATCAAATTGACAAATAAAATAACATATATAATAATAATTAACAAATACATAATTAACAAATAAAATAGTAATAAAAATAATAATTTTATATGAAAACAAACAGAAATGGGAACTAAATTTTTTTCTTATCATAAATAGTAATGAATCGCATTGTATTACTCATATAATGACGCTCTCATTATAAGTCAAAACAGTTTTTACGCTCAAAAGTAAATAGAAAATGTAACAAAGATGATGGAGAGAAAATACCGATCGCAACTAAGTTGGTTTTGTTTTGAATTGCAATAATGTTTTCTAAATTATAGACAAATAATTTTGAACGTTAAAATATTCGTTGAAAATTATAAAAAGCTAAAATAATTGAGGATTGTCCATAAAAACGATCTACATTTAAATCCAATTAAAGATTATTTTAAATGATTTTGTAGGTACAACACATACACATTATTTGGTTTTCGTTTCGATAACTATATAGATAGACCACCGATGATATATATACTTATTTACACGCACACACTCAGCAATTCAATATATGTAAAAGGAAAATCATACATCTACACACTACAAAGATTTAAAAATTGTTTGCAAGTTAATTTCGTAAATTTGTTCGTTTAAAATTTTATTGCTTGTCGTCTAATCGTAACGCATGTAGCTTTGTGTTTTCTTATTTTTAAACGTTATAAAAAGTTCATTTTGAAAATTTGTGTATTAAAACTTTTGTGAATTTGCGTGATAAAATGGTGTGTGCTTACAAAAACTGCTTAAATAAAAATAACTGTAAATCCACCAGAACATTTTTTACGGTGTTACATGACCATCGTCGTGTGTTCGACAAGAATAAAGTTACTTCCAAACGCATAACTATTATGAAGAACTTTAATTTTAATGATTTCAAAATAAGTAGTTTTAGAACAAAAAATATTTAAAAAACTGTCTTTCCCCAGCCAATTAATAATCTTGTTTGTAAGTGTAAGGTCAATGACATAGATGCACGATGCAAGCGTTTATTAAAATTCGAATTTTTTTTAAATAAAAAAAAATTGATTCCAAAAGTTTCGCGTACGATTTCCAACCAGACACACAACACTGAGAGTCAAACAACAAGAATATTGAAAACACCTGATTTCCCACCTATAACATTGAAATATGAAAAGGGCCTCCAAGAACTTTTTTAAAGAATTATCAAGTTCCACAAATTCCTCATGAATGTCCCATCTCACCATCTCAATTTCCTAGTCCGCAACATCAAATTGAAGACGAAAATAAAGAACCCGTTCAACCTTTAAACAAAATTCTCAGGTTTATATTAAATACCCCTCAGAAAAGTAAAATGCAATCAGAAGAAAACACAATAAAAATATTAATTGATAATACACTTGACGATCGACCACAAGTAAACACATTTTGTACTTGCACAAATATTTCATAAATTAAAATTATCTTGGACCCAAGTTGAACAAAAAATGTATTTGGAATTTGATTTTAAATCACCTTCATGTTACAAGCATTTATTAAAGAAAGGTTTTAATTTGCCAGATAAGGATAAAAAATTGTATTATTCAGTATAAAAAAACTAGTACATGTTTTAAAATTTTTGTATGGGTTAAATTTTAATTTTATTTTTATGTGACTTAGAAGGGTCTTAGAAGGGTATTATGAAAATTGTAAAGAGATTAAAACTCTAATAAGCAAGTTAAAAACTACCATTGGCGATTGCTTTCCTATTTAAAATACAATTTAGATAAAAATATTATTGTTTTATCTTATGAGAAATTAATTTGTTTTTTAAGATAAAATAAATTACAACAATTTAAGCTATTGTAGCAACAAGAACTTTCAAGAGCCCAACTGAAATCCCATTTAATTAACCTAATTAAGGTTAATTAAATGGGAGCTTTTATGAAAATAATGCTCCGATTTAATTAACCTTAATTTTTATTTAGCTATTTGGTTCTGTTCAAAACGGCTACTTATTTCATTCTAACGCCCGTTGCACATTTCAGCTAAGCTAAGCAAGAAACGTAGTTTCTATTAGCATAGTTTAGCTCGCACAGCTCATTCCGCTGCACATTTGAGCTAATTATATCTCTCACGCATACATTTCAATACAAGTAAAATCCTATGTCTGTCAAAAATTAATTAATTAATTTTAATATATTATTTAAGAATTCAACCACTTTTTTGAATTTGATCCACAATACCAAACACAACAATACTCAAATGTCATCCAAATTTCAATATTTTATAAGTACACATAATAATAGCAATGTGAGCAATATAGCTGACTTTTGCAATCCAAAGACAACCCGAGCTAAGTTAGTTTGTATCGCTCAAAACAGAAAAACATAGCTCGCATAGTTTAGCTCAAATGTGCATCGTTCCATTAGGCCCGTTGCACATTTGAGCTAAGCTAAGCTAAGCGATTTCAGCTAAGTTCATCGCTCTTGGTTGAAAATAAAGAGTTTTAATGAAACGATGCACGCTTGAGCTAAGCTATGCGAGCTATGTTTTTCTGTTTTGAGCGATACAAACTAACTTAGCTCGGGTTGTCTTTGGATTGCAAAAGTCAGCTATATCGTTCACACATACATTGCTATTATTGTGTACATATTCGTCTATGTGACTATGTGATTCTAATAATATTTTGGCAGACATATAGCATTTTACTTGAATTGAAATGTATGTGAGAGCGATGTAATTAACTCAAATGTGCAGTGGAATGAGCTGTGGATGCCAAACTAAGCTAATAGCTGCGTTTCTCGATAAGGCCCCTTGCACACTTAAGCTATGTTCTTTTAGCAAAGTGAGCATGTTTTGAGATCACAGCTTTCGATTTACTTTGCAAAGCCTAAATAAGTGAAACCGAATTAGCGAAGCTTAACTCAACACACTCGTACGTCCCGATTTATTTAATTTCTTTATTTAAAGCTGTGGGATAGAAACATAGCTGATTAATTACGAGGGCAAATCAAAAAGTCTTGCAATTTTATATGAAAAAAAAGAGTGAGTGAGACAGCAATATTTTTATTTTTCGACATAATCTCCTTTAAGGTTTATACATTTGTCACATCGATCAATTAACTTGCCTAAACCCTCTAAAAAAAGATTTCTTTTGCTCCATAAAATATTCATTTACAACAGACTGTACTTCATAGTCACTGGAAAATTTCGGGCCCCTTAGTGTTTTTTTTTAAATTGGGAAACAGAAAGTAGTCACTGGGTGCCAAGTCTGGACTGTTTGGTGGATGCGGAATTTCCACGAAGCCGCAGCCCTTTAATGCAGCTTGAGCAATATTAGCCTTGTGCACTGGTGCATTGTCGTGAAGAAGCAAGATTTTTTTAATAACTTTCCTTGGCCGTTTTTCCCGGATCGCTTTTTTCAATTTTCGCAAAAATTCTGCGTAATATATGCCTGTGATTGTGGTTTTCGGTGCAATATAATCGATTATCAAAATTCCTTCAGCATCCCAAAAAACTGTTGCCACAACCTTACCAGCAGACGGTTGAGTTTTGAATTTCTTTGGTGGTGGTTCACTACGTTTAATCCATTGCATCGATTCTTGTTTGGATTCCGGATCCCAATAATAAAGCCATGTTTCATCGCCTGTTATTATGTTATCCAAGAAATTTTCTGGATCTTCTTTGTACATATCTAAAATCGCCTTTGAAGTTTGAACACGCATTTTTTTTTGTTCTACATTCAACAAACGAGGAACCCATCGCGCACTTACTTTCGACATGTGAAGGTGGTCATGTAATATAGTATATGTGGTACCGTATGAAAGAGAAAGTCTCCACGCTAACCGCGGAACAGAAATACGCCGGTCCTCCAATACAATAGATTCGGCCAAAATTACGTTTTCATGGCTAATAGCATCTGCTGGCCGATCCGAGCGGTTGTCGTCTTCAAATGACTCCCGGCCAGTTTTGAATAATTTTACCCACCTTGTTACTGTGGCATATGATGGTGCAGATTCGCCGTAAACTTTTGATATATAGTTGAATATATAAATTGCATTTCGTCCATCTTTATAGGAAAATTTAATAAGGGCGTGATATTCAATTTCATACATTTTAAGAAAAGTTCAAAACACGTGTTACTAAATTGACAAAAACAAACGAACTGTAAAATTTACATCGAAATGTTCTTCTAGAAGTTTCATCGCGACAAAAAATGGTTTTGAAAAATATATTGTTGTCTCACTCACTCTTTTTTTCATATGATATTGCAAGACTTTTTGATATACCCTCGTATCTCCAAGGTGAAAATAAAAATTTAAATACATAGCTTTACAGATTGGGTAGACTCTGAGATTTATCTACAATATTTCTGTTATTTGACTTTGGAAAGAAATCAAAACGTGAAGCTGTTAAATGAAAACATAGCTCATATCAGTCAAAATACTTAGCTCAAGTGGGCAACGGGGCTTATAAAAGTTTTTTATATACAACCAAGAACGATGAACATAGGTCAGTTCGCTTGTCTTAGTTCAGCTGAAACAGGCCATATTGTCTTATTAGTAGCCATCGTTCATGAGTATGCAAAATCATCCGAATTGATTCAAAGCGAATCAAGATGGCTGACTTTTAACCAACAAGCGCGCATAATTTGTATGCCTTAAAGGGAAAATCTGTACATGTATCATCACCTTAACAGAGCTCTCACAATAGACAATTTTTTCTCTAAAGTAAATTTTTTTCTAAAGTTTGATTTTCAAACAAACTTCTAAGGCAAAATAAAAATTGTTTTATTGTGAAAGCTGTTTAAAGTCTCCACAAATAAATATTCGTTTCGGAAAGGTAATTAAGTATTAAAACGGTGTAAGACTAAATACAAATTAAGGTTAATTAATTAAATTAAGACATAAAAATAAAATTTTACAATTTAGAGGAAAATAAAAACTGATTTTTTTTATTCAAAATAAAATACACAACGCATTTTTTATTTAAAAAAAATAATTTGTATGGTACATCAAACTAAACAATTTAAAATTAGCGTTCGAATAAAGACGGAACTTAAAAGTAAGCTATTATTTATCCTGCCATAAAGAACTGAAACGTTTTCTTTCAGACAATGCTGACCATAATCTCTAGCTTAACTACTATTTAAAAATAGTTTTAATTACAAAATAGTGAGCGGCAACCTAAACTCGTAAGCTATTCACTTGTATATTGAATTTAAAAAAAATATCTTATATACTTTCTTTAATCCCTTTTTCAACTAAGAAAAATAAAAAATCTCAATTTTAGTCCAACCCACACAAATGTGTGAGTAAAAAATTAACGTATGTAACGGCGTTGTTCATTAAAAATTTCGCTTGATTTGAAGTAAAACCAACACAACTGTGTGTATAGATATAGTGTTTTTTCGGACGGAAAATAAGTTAAAAAGGAATTCACAAATGTGTAAATTTGTTCAAAAAACATACAAAACTACATATACATGGTACTTTAGCCCTACCTGCACAATTGTGTTAGTAAAACACAAAACGGATATGTAATTCATTTGAGATGGATTAATTCAGCCCCCAATTTAAACAATAAAATTTATTAGAGATTAACAGATTAGATTAACAGAAAAATGAATTTAAGTTTTGTTAGCGAACCTTAAATGCTCATAATTAGATTATCATTATACGCTCTAGATTTGCACACTGTAAACACCACATAACTCTCATTGGATTCTGTGACAAAACAGATCAAGTCAGACATGCTTTGGTTGAAATTATAATCTTTATAATGACATCCTCGTTTTTTCTATTCCAATGAGGAACAATCCCTTAATAAATAGTTGATTGAAAGACAATAATGAAAAACGACATACTATTGTAGTATGTCCAAGTGACAATTTTCCTATTTTTACGTACTTCTCTTACGTAATATGTTTTATGATAAAATCGAATTAATAAATTTTATTTTAATTTTGAAACAATATTGGGTTCAATGTCCCTGAACTTTCCCACAGATTTGGATAAATAGAAAATCTGCCTTTCCATAACAATACATTGTTCTTAATGTATGCATATATAAGAAAATTACTCGTTCATATTTTCAATTATAAATTACCATACTGTAACAGTGCAATCAACGGCATCCTTTTAAAAAATTGTATTTAGTTGTTCTATAGATTTCTACATCGTTTTCATTTTTAATCTTTATTCGTTTGTGTTTGTGAGAACAGATGTATTTAAAATAAACAATAATAATACACAGCTAAGTATGTACTCAATATATTAATATACATATGTCCTATCGTTCATATCTCCTTTCCAATAATGGATTTATTTGATTGAACAATTCATATTCTTTTGCATTTCTATCATAGAAAAAAAATTATTTATGCTATTTTTTATAAAAAGAAAATTGAAGTAAGGTATTCATGATTTGTTTTATTGTTTATCACAAAAAATATTAAACACATTTTCTACATGACCTTGCAATTGTAAAACAATACGAGTTGAAATAAATATATTCTGTGTTAATATGTAGTATAATAAGTTAGAGTGAAGCAATACTATACTGGTTAATGGTATACAAAAATACGCCGTGTGTACTGTAAGTGTATTTAATCTTGCAAACATTTAGGCGAACTAGTAAAATTATTGCATAACTTAATTTCGATTAACGCGCTACCTGGATTTTCACCCTCTAAAGATTTTTTTCGAATGATGGTACTACTATATATGTATTGCTATGATCCTAGTAACCTCACAAAGTGGATAAAACTCATGAACTCTTTGGTCAGAAAAGTGAAATCCTTTGGAAATGTTTAGGCTCCGCGGTATTTGAAATATTGTGTAGAATTACTAACTTTTGAATTAAAGACACTAAATCCTTAGAAAATTTTCTCTCTGATCTTTAAAATGTCACCAATAGGTATTCGGAGATATCCCTAAAGAGAAGTTAAAAATAATATAAAAATGTTAATGTACTGTTAATGCTTTAATTTCACCACAACACAAATCCAATTGGAAAAATTTATATTTTAGCAGTGAAAATTTTTGAATTATTTTAGGAATGAGTTTACTGAAAAATCATATTTTAAATATTGGCGGGCGTTTATTGCTTATCCTAGAAAATCTAAAAATTTCAAATACCCGAGTTAATAATTTGAACATTCATATAACAACAAAATTAAAACATTTCGCATGGTCGATTTTGGCCAGCTGTGCAAGATCAAGCAAATATCCCCTTCTACAAATTCAATAATTAAATTCTTTAATCCTTTGACAATTCATTAATTATATGACAAGATAATTTCTTTATAGTATAGTGGCACAGGTTAATGAAGACATATCAATCAAGAAATTTAAATCTCTTAACCGCAACATCGTAAACGAAATCTGTATTATATACCAAACCAACCGAGATATTTTTACAATCGATTGAACTTCAAAAAAGGGTTGTACATAGAAAAAAAACTAATGGAAATTAAATTTTTGTGATGTTTATCAAATTTTCTATCATCGAAAATCTAATTACCCCTTATGTTAATAGAGCTGTGACATTTTTGTTTTGGTTTTCCATTTAAATTAATTTGGAAATAGGAAAAGTATACGAAAATGAAGAAATATCAAACCCTTTTTTAACATTTTATAATGAAATATTTTCTTAATTACCATGATTATGTAATTAATCCTATTTTAAACATTAATAATATTTTTGTTTTCTTGATAATTTTATTTAAAATCTATGTCATATAAATATATACGTGTATGTGCCACTATAGCATCACAGATATTTTGGTTTAAGGTTGTCATCGCGGATAATAAAATCGTATTCTATTCCGTACCGTTTCATAAACACATACATCAGAAAATACCATTTTAGCCCAAAATGAAAAATTAATTGTTCCAATTAATAAAAATCCCCTAGAAACGAGAAAGGCAAAACAAATATTCATTTTCGAGAAAAAAATAATTAAGAGTATCTGAGACTCTGGGGAAGAAATTAACAAGACCATACCAATTCATATATCGTAACCCAAAAAATATACGTATAAACGAGACCAATAAATTTCTGAAGAACATCAGATATAAGACAACCAGACATACTTATCAATTATTTGTAACCAATAATCCTAATTAAACTCTTATGAATGTATATACCGTACGAACATGTATTTTTGTTTAAGGATATGTAGGATGTGTACCATAGATATAATAATATTACGGGAGGAGGAGGTATCTTAAGAAAACAATGGAATATTAAATGTTAATTTTTCTCGATGTGTGTGGAACGGAGGAGAAACATATGTTCCTTATGAACAACAAATAGAAAAAATCGATTTGAGATTCATTTGTAGAAAAGAAATCCGGTACCCACTTAATTGTGTATTAAGGCCAAATCGTGGCATAATTTAGACGCAGCATGTTATTACTAAATTACATAAAAAGTGACGTCACATTTTCTAATTTTCTTATTAATTTTTCAATTTTCGTTTGGATTTTCTCGTTCGTTTGTTTGTTTTGTGTCTTAATTTTTGTTAGTCATGTCTGTTACCTCGATCTACGTGACAAAACATATTTTCTTGGTATAACGACATTTTCTGAAAAAAGCAGCAAAAATAATACGATGCTCTATGTATTTTTTTATGTTTTTTGTCTTGCAATTATATTAATTGTCTACATATACTAAATGTTAATTATTATAATTATGTCGAAGTTAAAACTAATGACATTTGTTTCAAAATTGGATTACAATTTAATAGTCTGTATAAAATGATTGTGATTTATGGCAGTATGGTATATGAGACGAAAATAGTTTTATGTTTTTATTGTTTTTGGGCAACAGATGCAGTTAGATAAAGAACCGATTAACAAATCGTATATGTTCAAAAGCTATAATTTTATAGCTTAACCCTTAAGGGAACACATTAAGATAAATTAACAAAATTTTGAGATTATCTAATAAAATGGAATTTAATCAATAAAATGGAAGGATAAAATGATTTCTTCCACTAAGAAAAACTAAGACTATGAATTTTCATATATTATGCCCTAAAGTATAAACTACCGTCAGGCCTAGGTAGGGTTGGCTTTCCACTTGTAGTGGTTTTGAAGCATGAATAAATAACCTCACAACCAACATTTGAAAAATCAGCTTATGTTGATGTGCAACGATTTCCACCGATAAAATTTATTTATTGGTATAGTCTCCAATAATAATGGTTCTAGAATTGCTGCCAATTGTTTTACGATGAGGAAATGACTAGGTGTTAACATTTCAAGCTTTGATGGATCATAGTAAATTATGCAGAGTGGTCATGAGTTACGTTTCTGGTAATGGAAACGTCTTAAAAAACAAATTAAATCGGTTAAATGCTTTTTGTAATTTTAATTTTTATTATTTTAAATTTCTTTATTTCGAATTTTATATTTACAAAAATGTTGTTGTTACAACAAAATTTAAAATAAATCTAATCCAAATTAAAAAAATTAAGTGTATGTAAAACAAATTAATAGATTGTTGATCAACATTAAAATATCTATGACCAAGAAAACGAAAATAAATTAGCTCAAAAGCTTGACAACTGCAAACAACGGGAAAAGTGTCGTACACAAGGATCCACGAGCAAGCCGCATTCTTTGTAAATGGAGTTTAAAGTGGCGATGACCCATAAGAAAGACGATCCCATAAGTTAAGCTCAAATTAGGTTCACAGATAAAATATTTCGCTTTTAGGGAGGTAAAGGGTTCAGGGGCAAGATAATTGTGCCTATGGTAGCGAAACAAGTTCTTAATAGCGAACCCATCCTGGCCAAAGAATACACTACATTTCCCTCAATAACCCAATGAGCCTGCATACTCACATGACCTTCACATTCTTTGGAAGTAGAATCGTCAACCTCTTTGGAAGTAAAATCATCACAGGATTCCGTAATGCATTGAGCACGCAGCTTTACCACAGATAAAGAGACAGATATACATCTTCCACTACCAAATGTTACATATGAACATTCAATCTATGAAATTATATCCAACTCAAATCTGGCCCGATTAGAGAAGGACAATATAATGCAATATTACATATGTCGCTCCTCTTTTATTTTGTTATGACTGTGTTAGTATACAAAATGATTTTTTAAATTCATAAATAGAAATAAAAGGAAAACAAATCGTCGTATTTTTACGTACTATACGACACCATACCACTACATATAAAGTAAAATCACATTATACAGTAAACACGCATATTTCATCGAAATTATAATTTCTAGTTATACGTGAACATAAAGGAAATGTGTAACTCGGTTTTTACTGTACGCAATACAAAATCAAAATACGGTACTTTATGGAAAAAAACAAGAAACGAAAACACAATTTGAACACATACAAGTATAGGTTGTTCAATGTATAAACGACGTATGCGATAGAATGGTTTGTGTGCTTTTGCTTCTCGGCATACAAGATAATTTTTCTCACAAATCAATAGGAAAAACGTATTCACAAAAAATTAGAAACAGAAAATAAAAATTATACCGTACCACTACATTTAAACAAATGTGTGTGTACGCAAAATTTTTGTTAAATTGACGTGACGTAAGAGAATTAAAATATGTTGATTTGATCGTTTTGAACCATTTAAGTTTTTTTCAAGGATATAATTATAGACATAATTACTTATCCATATTTCGTGTGTGTATTGGATTGTTGATCTACGCAAAATATCCATATGTAGATGCATTTTTGTTTTTATTGGTTGGTTAATTTTTATCATCCTTTATAAAACTAAATACATATGTAAATTCTAGTCGATTTCTCATCGAGATTGATTAAGGGACCACATGTAGTTGACTTTCAGATCACGATCGGTCAGCGATTTTCACATTGGTACAGTTATCCAATATGACGCTCGAGCTCCGACTAAAAAAACGTTTTTTTTTTGCTTTTTATTTTATTAAATATCAGAGTGAGATCGTTGTAATAAATTTGGTTGTTGATAAAGAAATATGTTTAAAGCCGTTATTTAATTTTTCAACTATATAGGAAAACCTCGATTTAACGGACTAATTGGGGAGTCCGTTAAATCCGTATGTTTTTAAATATAATCGACTACGGATTTTGAACTTGTCCTGGAATATGGTCACCTAGGACAGAACTCGTTTATCTCTTAACCGATTATAAAGGGATTTTGTTTGATGGATGGAAATAAGATTCATAAACAGTTTTTGGAACAAGTTCTGGAATATGGCCATCTGGGAAGAAACTCAGGCATTTCTTAGCTGATTATGTTGGAATTGGATGTGTTATTGAATGAATTTGTGGAATATGACCACCTGAGACGGAACTCGATCATGGGATTCTTAAATAATTTCTGGAAGTTCTGGAATTAGGCCACCTTAAACGGAACATCAATTCTTAACCGATTTAAATGGGATTGAGTATGTTGAATTGAAATGGGATTCTTAAATGATTTTTGGAAGAAGTTCTGGAATATGGCCACCTGGGACGAACTCGTTTAATTCTTAGCCGATTATGATGGGATTTAGTGTGCTGGATGGAAATGGGATTATTAAATGATTTTTGGAAGAAGTTCTGGAATATTTTCATCTGGGACAGAACTCGTTTAATTCTTACCCGATTATGATGGAATTGGGTATGCTGGATGAAAATGGGATTTTTAAATGATTTTTGGAAGAAGTTCTGGAATATGGCCACCTTGGACGGAACTCGTTCAATTCTTAACCGATTATGATGGGATTGGGTATGCTGGATCGAAATGGGATTATTAAATGATTTTTGGAAGAAGCTCTGGAACATGCGGCCACCTGGGACGGAACTCGTTTAATTCTTAACCGATTATGATGGGATTAGGTATGCTGGATTTAAATGAGATTCTTAAATGATTTTTGGAAGAAGTTCTGGAATATGGTCATCTGGGACGGAACTCTTTAACTTCTTAACGTATGTTAGATTGAAATGGGATTGTTAAATGATTTTTGGAAGAAGTTCTAGAATATGGCCACTTAGGGCTGGATTTTGACCCTACACAAAGGGCTCGGATAAATTTATATTATTCTTATCAACAACGACCTCGAAAACTGGGGCCTTATCATGATTTCCGCGGTGAATTGTAAAATATTTCGATATGTTTTTTTCGATCCGCTTCAACTTTTATATCATGAATTTCGCTATCGAAAAGACTGTAACCGCGCTAATTTTATGTCATAAACACATTTATTTTATGTCAGCTGACTTGGCATTTATCAGTGTAAACAACATTACTTTGAGATTAATTTTGACTTTTAGATTTGTGATTTGAGGTTTCAGTGTTGATTTAAACATTTTTGGGTTATTTCTAATATTTCTTCAATAAAAATGTATCACTTTTTCTGCCCTAAACAAATTCCAAAAATAATTTATCATAGAAATCTAAACATTTTCTATAAATAAATATAAACATTATTTTTATTGTTACTACATTAATTATAAAGTTTTATTATTTGAAAGTGCAAAATACAACAAACAATTGAAAACACAAAAAAGAATTGTCAATTGAAAAAATATCCGCCACCTATTTGATGGCGGAACTTTTCTAGCTAATGGATAGATGGCGAAAAGGTATCGTGTTTGGTGATCGCCAAATTCACGATATCGTGTGAAAATTGTTTTGAGGCGGAAATCATGATAGGGCTCTTGTTCACGGGAACATGGAACATGATATCTTCTAAGATCATGAAAATTTACACTTTTGAGCTACTTGCAATACAAGATCGCATAATCAATTTGGCTATATTCAAGAACTTTTTCAAAAAAAATTTTGATAATCTCATTTCATTCACAATACCCAATTTCTGTCCAAAGAGATCATATTCCAGAACTTCTTCCAAAAATCGTTTAAGAATCGCATTTCCATCTAACATATATGCATACATAACTAACATCCATCTAACATATATACCCAATTCCAACATAATCGGTTAAGAATAAAACGAGTTCCGTCCCAGATGAAAATATTCCACATCTTCTTCCAAAAATTATTTAATAATCCTATTTCCATCCAGCTCACCCAATCCCATCATAATCGGTTAAGAATTAAACGAGTTCCGTCCCAGGTGGCCGCATGTTCCAGAACTTCTTCCAAAAATCATTTAATAATCCCATTTCGATCCAGCATACACAATCCCGTCATAATCGGTTAAGAATTGAACGAGTTCCGTCCCAGGTGGCTATATTCCAGAACTTCTTCCAAAAATCATTTAAAAATCCCATTTTCATCCAGCATACCCAATTCCATCATAATCGGTTAAGAATTAAACGAGTTCCGTCCCAGATGAAAATATTCCAGAACTTCTTCCAAAAATCATTTAATAATCCCATTTTCATCCAGCACACCAAATCCCATCATAATCGGTTAAGAATTAAACGAGTTCCGTCCCAGGTGGCCATATTCCAGAACTTCTTCCAAAAATCATTTAAGAATCCCATTTCAATTCAACATACTCAATCCCATTTAAATCGGTTAAGAATTGATGTTCCGTTCAAGGTGGCCTAATTCCAGAACTTCCAGAAATTATTTAAGAATCCCATGATCGAGTTCCGTCTCAGGTGGCCATATTCCACAAATTCATTCAATAACACATCCAATTCCAACATAATCAGCTAAGAAATGCCTGAGTTTCTTCCCAGATGGCCATATTCCAGAACTTGTTCCAAAAACTGTTTATGAATCTTATTTCCATCCATCAAACAAAATCCCTTTATAATCGGTTAAGAGATAAACGAGTTCTGTCCTAGGTGACCATATTCCAGGACAAGTTCAAAATCCGTAGTCGATTATATTTAAAAACATACGGATTTAACGGACTCCCCAATTAGTCCGTTAAATCGAGGTTTTCCTATATAGTTGAAAAATTAAATAACGGCTTTAAACATATTTCTTTATCAACAACCAAATTTATTACAACGATCTCACTCTGATATTTAATAAAATAAAAAGCAAAAAAAAAAACGTTTTTTTAGTCGGAGCTCGAGCGTCATATTGGATAACTGTACCAATGTGAAAATCGCTGACCGATCGTGATCTGAAAGTCAACTACATGTGGTCCCTTAATTAATCTCGATGAGAAATCGACTAGAATTTACATATGTATTTAGTTTTATAAAGGATGATAAAAATTAACCAACCAATAAAAACAAAAATGCATCTACATATGGATATTTTGCGTAGATCAACAATCCAATACACACACGAAATATGGATAAGTAATTATGTCTATAATTATATCCTTGAAAAAAACTTAAATGGTTCAAAACGATCAAATCAACATATTTTAATTCTCTTACGTCACGTCAATTTAACAAAAATTTTGCGTACACACACATTTGTTTAAATGTAGTGGTACGGTATAATTTTTATTTTCTGTTTCTAATTTTTTGTGAATACGTTTTTCCTATTGATTTGTGAGAAAAATTATCTTGTATGCCGAGAAGCAAAAGCACACAAACCATTCTATCGCATACGTCGTTTATACATTGAACAACCTATACTTGTATGTGTTCAAATTGTATTTTCGTTTCTTGTTTTTTTCCATAAAGTACCGTATTTTGATTTTGTATTGCGTACAGTAAAAACCGAGTTACACATTTCCTTTATGTTCACGTATAACTAGAAATTATAATTTCGATGAAATATGCGTGTTTACTGTATAATGTGATTTTACTTTATATGTAGTGGTATGGTGTCGTATAGTACGTAAAAATACGACGATTTGTTTTCCTTTTATTTCTATTTATGAATTTAAAAAATCATTTTGTATACTAACACAGTCATAACAAAATAAAAGAGGAGCGATATATATAATATTGTATTATATTGTCCTTCTCTAATCGAGCCAGATTTGAGTTGGATATAATTTTATAGATTGAATGTTCATATGTAACATTTGGTAGTGGAAGATGTACATCTGTCTCTTTATCTGTGGCTTTACTATCTGTACACAGGGGGGTCAGTGTAATCTGCCGTGCCAGCTTTAAGGATAAAACTAACTTTGCTTCTGCTCCAAGATTGTGGAACAATCGTGAAAGCAACGCAAGCTTGAAAAAGTTGAAGTAAGTGGAAGAGGAAGGAAATGAAACCCGTGATATAATTCAGCAGGAAGAGGGTCTCATCAGGTGAGTTGCCAGTAGCATTGGTTTCTCTGTAATAAATAGGCTCAGAGTTATTAACCCTTTTGTTACTACTGGTACTCATTTGTACCACTAGGTGGTTAAACTATTCTGTTCTCGTCAAAACTGATTAAAATTACTATGATAACTTGCATTTTTGTGTACATTGTTTTTGTAAACGCAATACGCTTTACATGGTATTCGCATTACACGGTTTCGCTATAGCACAGTTATGCAAATGTGCAAACCATCGGATAACACGATCCGTTTTTCGTAAATAAAATTTAATAATTTTTAATGAACGCTTGGTTGTTTAGACAACAAATTGTCGATTTTTTTTATAATTGTTGCAAAAAATACAAACCATACAAACTCGAATCAATCGATTAAAAAAGAAAGCCAAACTGCCAAAGAAAGAGCCACCAAACACTACGTCACTCATTCAGCCGTTGGATCAGAGGGCAGTTTCAACCTCCAAGGCCTACTATATCAGAAGAGTTTTTCATTATATTTTGGATTTAATGGATAGTGATACTGACCTTACTGGCAGCTAATAAATTAAAATTATCTAATTATCTAATTATTATTAATTAGACATCAATAAGGCCGGAAATTGCTTCTAAGGACGTTAAAATTCCAGCAGTGAATGAAGAATGTCAACAAACCGTTGACCTGTCACATGCCGTAGGAGGAGAAAGATTTGAGGACTTAACAATTCACGATATTCACGAGCTGGTAACTCAAAAAAATGATTTGACTGATTATGATCTATTGGGTATAGTTGATGAAAATACTTGATGAATCAATTGATTCCGAAAGCGAACCGCCAACTCAAAATTTTACAGTGACATGAATTAAAACAAAATTCGACCTTACCGAAAAACTAAAAAATCAAATTTTAGAGAATGACTCATCCATGGAGCGGAGTTTAAAGTTTGCTTTGAACAGGAATTGGAAAATTCTTTAGCACCATACAAAAAATTCAGAAAGAACTGGACAGTAAACAAAGGCAGTCTCTGACTACGGAATTTATAAAAATCGGCAAAAGAAAACAAAATGACGACCTCCAAGGTTGCGCCGGTGAAGAAAACCTTAATTTTAAAAGGACACATACTCAGGCTACCATCACACAGTTCCTTCGCAGAGAAAGAATCGAAAATGAAACTGATGAAAGTAGCAGTATGAGCGATTGGGGTGAAATGTGCTAATTTTTAACCAAACTGCTATATAACAAATGATTTTTTTATGTAGATTTTATATTTTAATGAAGTTTATGATTCCTAAAACATTTGTATAAGAAATTTGAATTCTTTAAAGTTTTTTATTTTAGTTTTTATTAATTTTAATTTAATTTTTATGAATTAAGCGGTTTATCTACTTTCTAAAAAATACAAAAACTTACAGTATAAAATCAATGTTTTAATATTTTATGACGAATTTAGCTATATTTGAGAACCAAACCACTTTAATTGTATGGATTCTGAGTATCGCTTAGAACGATTTCACATAACACGGCATTTATATGGAACCGCAGTACCGTGTTAAGTGGGGGTTAGGTGTATAGATGAGTGTTAAACAAGAATATTTACCTATTACAAATTAGAATATTCAGTGAAATAATTACCAACTAATTATCGCTCTAATCAAAAGGGCAAAGTGTGTAAAATATTTTTAATTTTTATGATTAGTTTTATAGTTTTTAGGTGAGGGTACGTTACGTACATAGTATTTATTAATGGCACACATTGCACACGATATGAAAAAATGACACAATTCAAAATATGAAGTTTTTGAGTTAATTCACTAGAAAGGTGTGCAATGTTAGATTTCATACTCCGCAATATAAATATTTTTGTTTTTCCTTCACCAAAAATGTTAAAGCGCGAAGAAACGACACTGTTTTATGAATTTGGTAGTAAAAAACGTAATTAGTATTTTTTCTTTTTTGCTCCCCTGAAAAATTTTAAGTTATGAGTTGTGTCACTTTTCCATATCATGTGCGCCAACGGCAAAACATTTACCTATAATTTTTTAGAATCATGCGGCCAAGAAAATGGAAGAAAAGCTACAATAAATATTAGAAGACTCTGAGAGTGAATCTTGTTGCAGCAGTGATAAAGCTCTGATAATGATCATTTGATGCCTGTTGCAAAGGAAACTTGAGGATGCGTTCCAAGCATGAGCAAATTTTTCCGATGCATGAACATGTGCAGAACCAACATTATCTTCAGCACAAACAGCACCTTTAACTTTATCATCCTTAGGCTCAATGAACACCAAATACTGGTTTTACACCAAAAATGTGTATTAGCCAACACCGAATCTTTAAAACTTCTTCAAACATTAGGCGACTTGATTCACTTATCGTAATTTTCCATAAAAATTTTCCAATAAAGGCGATGTCTCGTGATCGGCATATATTTTTATATCTTTGAAGCTGTATTTGGACCAGTGGATAAACCAGATAATTGTAGCAAGACTAACTACATCGCCGATTAAATTACTTGTCTAAGGAACATTCAGAAAATACCACAGGCAAGATAGCGCTTTCCAAAGTATCGATGAGTCAATAACCAAATTTAAAGGGAGGACAACGTTAAAACAATATATGCCGCTCAAGCCCGTTAAACGAGGTATAAAAATGTGGTTAAGATGCTATTAGTTACGGGATCGATATATGATTTTAAATATACACTGGCACAGAGCCTCAAACCATGAGTACTATAGGCGACGGTATAGTTAATAAATTATTGTTTACTTTTTAAAACCTGATGTCACGTTTTGTTACGATCTATTTTTTACGTCTGTGCACCTACTTGAAAGTTCAACTTAGCCTGCTATTGGTACTTGTCAAATCGAAAAAATTTACCAAACTTATCAGGGAAGTTAAATGGTGAACACTAAAGACGTAATGTTTATAAGTATAATTGTCACAAAGATGATTTGGCCACGGCAGCAAAAACCATGAAACATGTTTCAACATTTCTAGCCTCATTCCCTAAAATGATTAATTTATATCGCGAAGTAATAAGTGGCGTAGAATTAACAATTATGCGTGATATACGAATATGGTGGAAAAAAAATTTCTATCGCTTGGTTTATGACGACGAGAACAAATGAAAGAAGACCCTAACTTTAATGCACCTTTAGCTGAGATGCTAATATATGAAGGTAAAATATCAGCCAAAGGCAAGTGTTCGAGCCAGAATGATCGAATGTCAAGCAGGATAAAACATTTTCGAGCTTCAATACATTTACCAATTGAAATTGAATCAAAGCGTCGTTGTTGCAACTGCGCCGACAAAAATTCAAAAGCGCACTACAACACTTTGTCTAGAGTGCAATATACCGTTGTGCAAAAATTGTTTTGCCTCATTTTGAAAACTTAAAAATTGTATTTTGATTTATTTGCCATCAATACTATGCGTACAAAAGTATACCACATAGAAATAATGCTGTGTCTTACATGTAGCACCACCTTCCATCTCCCCAGGGGATTTTCAGTAAAATGATTGCACAGTTAGGTTCAAAATGATGATAATTCATAGTACCAGTAGACAAGAAAGAGTCTAGCAAAATTCGACTTTCAAAAGTTGTATCGAAAGGGTTAAAGTAGTAATCGGAAAAGTGATTGCCAATAGTAATTCCGCAATTTGCCTAATCCAAGAAGCTCTACGAGCAGATATTAAACTTTTTTATATTCTTTTTTGCTGCTGAGAATAAATCGCAATCATTCTGACGTTTGGATCTTTATGCTCTATTTTAGTTTCCCTTAGTTGTTTAAGATTGGAACACCTAAAAGGCTTATTCTAAGTCTTTTGTTTGGTAATGAGATTACACGATTTTCTAAAGCTGTATTGATTGCTTGCATCAAAGACGGTGGTATCGAATTCAATATCGTCAGCAGAACGCATATCTCGCCAAGTGAAATTACCACAGTTTGGAGCGGTTGGTTAGCTTCTGATTATTTTAAGGTTTAAGAGGTGGTCTCTTATAGGTTTATATTTGGTAAGAATATAAATATTTAGTTACCAAGGTATGTATAGTTATAATAAAATTATGTTTTTCGTGAGATTGCTGTGTATGCAAATTCACCATATGGTATCCGTCCGCGTTGATGTTCTTGGCTTGGAAAATTGATCCTATATGGTATGATGTTGTAAACATTTAAGAGGAGGATCAATATCCCATAGAAAAATCACCAGGACGATTGCCAGGAAAATTGGGCATTATCAAAGCTTTGTTCGTCGCTTTATGAAAAGGATAAAAAATACAGAGTAAAGCCCCAACAAAAGTCCGAAGCAAAATCTGGTCACGCCAGAAAAGAATAAATTGTGTATAACCTACATGAAATCGACTATCGTGCAGGCAAATGAAGGAAAAATACAATCTTTCCGTGATCACTCGAAACGTAACTCGCCTTTTCAACAGCCAATCGTTTTAAACCTACTCATGATTATGTACGTGTCGTGAACAACAGTTTGGGAGAATGATTTTCTGTCACCAAAAATAATGTAATCTAAGATGGTCCCGACTGCTACAGGAGCTTCTGGCATAATTTGATGAAACACGACCTAGTTATGTCGCATAGAAATTTTAGTGGTGAAAATGTTATGGTATGGAACCAGTTTGCTTAGTGAACTCTTGGAAGACGCTTCAATAAAGTATCTGGATCATAATGCAGACGAAAATTATATTTTCCAAGAAGACAATAAGCTTCGATTTACGTTTTCAGATATACCAACAATGGTTTCTCGAGAAAAACATCAGTGGACAGCTTGTAGACTGATTGCAATCCCATCGAAAACCTTTGGGGGTCCTATACCCAGAAAAATGTTCCAAGAAGAGGTTTCGTAGCCAAAAATTAATTGTGTTGCATTTGTTTATTAAAAAACCACCCATCATAAAATTTTCGTCGAGTCCGTTATAGCTGCAGCTTATGTAAGAAGAGACATCACACAACGCTACATCATGACGATCTTGAACGTTGTAACAACTACAACCAGCTCAACTGAAGTTTTACCTAGCAAATCGACATCGAATCAAGATAGCGAGTCAATAAACATTGCACATGCACTTAGCACTAAGCAATACATCGCGTTTTTGCCAACAGCTGAGATAAGAGTGTTGGATTCATCAAATCAGCTTCAGACTCAGGAGCACAAACACCTATTATTTCCGAATCGTGTGATGCGCAGCGACTTGCATTACCCCGAAAACATGCAAAGTTAATGATAAAGGGGTTAACAGCTGAAACCGAAACTACTAGAGGCAAACAATGAATAATGTAAATATGAATATTGTGTTTTTTTTAAAGAATTTAACACCGTCACATTTGGAATGGCAAGCTTAGCAATTTTAGCGATTCGATGTTTACAACAAACTGCTGCCGATATTGAAAAGGAACATCCACTTATTGCCAACGAAATTCTAGATAAGTTTTACGTAGATTGTTTAATCCAGCAATAGGTATAAACCAGACGGGCAACATCAAAATCTAAAATGAAAATTGTTTAATGTAAATAGAATTAATTGTAAGCAATCATATCACTTATCTTATATCAGCAATCCAGATTCATGCATCTTGTTCAATATTAGTTTATTTTTTTGCTATAAGATAGAATTTAATAATGTAATTTAGTTAAATATTGTATAATTTATTTGTATACCTAAAACACTTGTTGACATCTGATGACTTTGACGTCTATCTATCTTCTTTATCGACACTTACATAATTAAAAATTAATGTTAATGCCATCTGTTGTTGAACTTGTTAACTTAATATTGATAACAAAATTGGTAAGGTCTATTCAGCACTATCTTTTATAGTTTGCATATCGAACACAAGCCATAGACGAGAATGAGAAAATGAAGCTGTCTGCACATAAAAAATTATTAGAAACCGAAAAGTCATCTCGATAAGTACATAGTACGATTAAAATCATTTGAGAAATATAAAATAAAACATAAAAATAAAATATAAAAAAGCCGCTTTATAAAAAGATCCAGCATGTAACCATCAGCATTTGGGCAATTTCTTCGGGCATTGTATCAACGTCACATCCACCATCTGGCTGATTAAATTTTGACGAGCTGCAAAAAAAAACACATAGATGACTATCTATCAGGAGCGCGAATACGATACTGTTAAAGTTAGCCGATATTTTCCAGCCGAAAGTAAAAAAAATCGATAATGCAGATAGTGCCTTTGCTATCTCAGCCGAAAATATAATATGAAATGTAAAATATTAATATGCTTCAGCCGAAAGTTATCAGCCGACATTTTTCAGCCAACATACCTCAGCCGACATTTCTCAGCCGATATTTCTCAGCCGATATTTTTCAGCCGAAAGTTTTTTGTACCAAAAATATAAATTTTACAAAAAAAATCAAAAATCAACTGAAATGGTTAAAAATAAAACACTAAACTATATTTTTAATAGCATTATAAATTGTTTAGAAAATTCATTTTCCAATAGGTAAACTTGTATATAAATATATCGCACACACAAAATTTGAAAATTTCTAAATATTGACCGTTTAAAGTGTCATGGCAAAGTGACCTTTGATTTGAATCTATTTCCAATTCAAATCAAAGGTCTTAGTGATGTTCACACCTGCAAAAAATTTCAAGCCAATTTCCATGTGGGGAGCTCGGGAAAACTCGATTGAATATATCGCACACACAAAATTTGAAAATTTCTCAATATTGACCATTTAAAGTGTCATAATTGGAAATAGATTCAAATCAAAGGTCTTAGTGATGTTCACACCTGCAAAAAATTTCAGGCCAATTTCCATGTAGGGAGCTCAGGAAAACTCGATTGAATATATCGCCTACACAAAATTTGCTCCCCACATGAAAATTGACCTGAAATTTTTTCCAGGTGTGATCATCACTAATACCATTGATTTGTATCTATTTCCAACCATGACATAAAGTGTGGTCAATAAATGGTCAATATTTAGAAATTTTCAAATTTTGTGTGTGCGATATATTCAATCGAGTTTTCCCGAGCTCCCCACATGAAAATTGACCTGAAATTTTTTCCAGGTGTGATCATCACTAAGACCATTGATTTGAATCTATTTCCAACCATGACACTTTAAATGGTCAATATTTAGAAATTTTCAAATTTTGTATGTGCGATATATTTATATACAAGTTTCCCTATTAGAAAATGAATTTTCTAAACAATTTATAATGCTATTAAAAATATAGTTTAGTGTTTTATTTTTAACCATTTCAGTTGATTTTTGATTTTTTTGTAAAATTTATATTTTTGGTACAAAAAACTTTCGGCTGAAAAATATCGGCTGAGAAATATCGACTGAGAAATGTCGGCTGAGGTATGTCGGCTGAAAAATGTCGGCTGATAACTTTCGGCTGAAGCATATTAATATTTTACATTTCATATTATATTTTCGGCTGAGATAGCAAAAACACTATCTGCATTATCGATTTTTTTAATATCGGGTGGAAATATCGGCTAACTTTAATAGGGTGCGAATACGATAGGAGAAGCGCAATATTTGAAAACGCATCTACATTCCATTCTAGCTCCGAATCGGACGTCTTTGTTCTTGGCGCCAAGAATAGCACGTTCACTTAGGCAATCGTGTTTCTTCAACCAATTCTTATTTTGACGTCACTAAATTGCAGAAGTTATGAGACAATGAAATTCTTAATGATGTCAGATCAACCGGCACCTTTCCGTTCCCAATTTACAGCAAATGTTGTGAGAATATCTCAGCTGACCGATCCTTTTGTAACTGAACACGCATATTTCTAGTTAATTTCAATGTCTTTACGTGTCACCACAAAGTAGAGTATTCCAGGCAAGCATTTATTTCGTCCGCTGGTGTCGATCGAGGAATTACAGGTAATGTTTGCCTGAAATCTCCGGCAAGCAATGTTAATGCGTTCCCAAGTAGTCTGATGTTTCCCCGCAAATCTTGCAATGATCGATCAAGAGCTTTGAGGGGTTTCTCGTGTGTCATTGTGCATTTATCCCAAAGAATAAGTTTTGCAATACTTTTCCCATACCCGATGCTTTGGAAATGTTGCACGTGGGAATTTTAATGAATCGCGTGTTCAATGGCACTTTCATATATCGGAGTGTGCAGTTCTACCACGTGGTACTAATGTCGCTGCTATTTGTTGCGTTGCTACTTGGTAGCAACGGCGCATCTAAGAAGAAGAAGATTTCTCCAATCACATTATTGGCAGTTTGCATTATTTGATCGTGAATGCCTTTTTGCTCAAGCGTTAGCATTCCAACTTTGTTCGCGATTTCTAAGCACAAATCTTCAATCTTTATCATCGCTTTATTGTAGATTTCTGGCGTGAAATCCAAGTTCATACTTGAATTTTCCTCGCGTATTCGATAGAGAATATCTTCAGCCATGTGCGTTTTATATTTCTCCTATAACTATGTTGGTGAGAAGGCAGTTAATATGATTGCAAACAATGCTCCAATTTGATTTGGATTTTACATTTAAATTTATATAGAATTTCATTTATTTTGTTTGTTCCGGTTAAAGATACAATAAAAGATCAACAATTAAATCCAAATCAAAATAAATTTTTTGTTCTTAGTATCACGAACAAAAATCATCTGCTTGATACGTGTTACTGTGCAAAATTTAGATTGAAATAGGGTGCTATGGTAAAAAATATTGGTAGGATCGAGCTAACTCTATAATTTTTTTAATTCCAAAGCAATGTCACATGAAATAATTGAATGAAAATGAAAATAAATATGTTTTTAACTGTCACAGGTGAGAAATAGGTATATAAAAACACGCCTGTATTCAAATGCAGCGTAGTGTCAAAATTTCAAAGCAAACGGTGAAGACATTTCGGAGGCTAAATATTTTGAACAAACGAACATATATATTTTTATTTATATACTATAGGTAGATAGAAGTTTGAATGCGCAGTTAACTAGAGAGTTTCTCAGCCCTCCTCCAACAAGTAACATACCGACGGAATTGACACATTAATGCAAAGATTAAAGGAAATATGTTCTGGTTAAACAAAATGGATGAAAACTCAATTTAAAAAAGGTTTTAAAATCAAACATTAGCCACTGTCGATATTACATAGCAGAACTTATTTCTTGTTGACTGATGGTGAACCTATTTTGTTTTGCTCATGATTCTTGGAACCATGTGAACCACCAATTAGTAAGACGTACGCCATAAATTTTCTAAATGCAAAACCACGAAGAACAATTTGCGATAGTTTTAGTTATTTCGTCTCCTGGTATATATAGTTCCGGTAGAATATTGCATTGCTAATTATATTTACGTTCATCTAGCCATTCTCGACCTTTCCACCAATGATAAAGTGTTGGTATAGTTTGTAGCTTTACTCATCTAGAACTGTGATCAGCTCGATTTTGGTAGGATATCAATAATTAAGGAAGTGGACTAATTAGAAAAAGAACATAATTTATACCTCATATCGATCCTCAGATTCGATTATATTGCATTCATATCTGGTAACAGCTTATAATTTTTTCCGTTTTTTTCCGTCATCTCAACTCTCTTGAAATCATAGATAAATAAATAGCACGGGGCTAAATGTAAAGCTCAATTTTTTCATAACTTGGACCGGTAACAATACCGGAGGACGGTGTAGCACGGGCGGTGGATATTAAATGTTCACTAAAGTATAGCTTTGACTCCTCGATTGCCCGGTGTCTTCAGAACTAATTTAATTGTACAGTAAAGGTGGATTTAAATATTCGACGACTTTCTGTGCAGTTTTTTCACACATAAACAATATTTTTATACATAATTTTTTAAAAAAAGAGATGATGTTAAAAAAATGTATTCTTTGTATGCTGAATCGTTTCACTGAAAAGAAAAATCTTGTTCATGTCTTCTCCGTGCCGATAATTCGGCGAAGAAGTCTTTTCAGATTGGTTAAATGTGTAACGTGATGTTCGTAAATCCATACTACTACCGGACTCTGTGTGGTTTAGAATACTGTCATTCAAGTTTTTCCTTGACTGGTATTGACATAAATAATAAATTAACTTTTGGACTTGAAAGCTCACAAAGGTCATGTTGAAATTATACGAAAAGTTATTTTTTTTTTCATTCTCTATATTCTAATTGAAATACACCATGGTTATACTACTCGACTATCTGTAAAAATATCCTCCAAGGACAGTTTAAGGCACGTACACTCCTACCAAATAATAAAAAATCTTTGCCATAATCTATCTCTGACATATAATGTCACTCAATGGTTAGCACACAACAAAAAAAGGCATAACTGATTTGCATAACCAAATGAATCTTATGAAGTAGAATTTTTATATATTGTATATAGAAGGAGATTCCAGAAATATTTTCTGTAAACACCATAAGGACATAATATAGTTTTGTTGAGACTTGAATCCAAAATGTAAATTTTATGCAAATTTTTAATTTTCTCATTCTGCCTGTATATACTCGTATATATACGAGTAATATTACATAGTATAAATACATAAATTACATTTTCAGTAAAAAAGCCATTTTTATTACACACAAAACTTATTGTCTAGTTTTATAATATTTTAGTTGAGCTTTTCAGTTTATTGTTAGTTTTTTAATCTCAAATTTATTGAAAATACGAAAATACAATTTATTAATCCTGGACCACAACCATTTTTATAATATTATTGTTGCTATACCGAGTGTTAATTTTAAAACGAAACGTCCTAAATAATTTCCAAAATGTATAATTTTAAGAATCAGCACCAGAGACCCTAATTTAAATTTGGAGGTGGATACGTTTTATCACTCAAATTATTAACGAAAATCTGCTTGTTTCGAACCCAGACTGTTTGTTTTTAAAATGAACACTCTGTATATAAAAAAGCACATAGTATTAGAGTTTATAAATATTGTTTGAAAACTGAATTATAAATATTATATTTATAAATGAACTTAACGTATACGTTATAATATGAAAATTTTCAGAATAGGCTAAATCACTTGTAAACGGTGATATTTTATTAATTGTTTTATATGGGGGAATATAAATACGCGGGTACAATAAAATGTTAATCCTAAACAGACATCTATTCCAATTAATCCTATTTATTATAACAACAACAACAACGACAATAAAACGACAAAATCCAATAAATATTTTGCCATTTTAATTTTTTAATACGAGCTGTTATTTTATATATAAAAATTAATTCCCAAAATCCTAATCCAATTGAAAATATTGAACACACCAAAAAAAAAAATTCCAATTAAAAATTATGTAATTGATTTCGATGTATCCGTTTCATTCTGTACAATTTTTTTTTATGCTTTTGATAAAATTTTCAATTTGTTTGTAAGTTTGTATTCCCATGAAAAATTGGATATAAATCCGATATTCTTAAATTACATAAATATATGGGGAAAATATTGCAGATTGATCAATTATTTGGAGCAGCAACAAAAACACATAAAATAAATTGTGGGAAATTCAGATTAAATGTGGTTGTGTAGGTGTGCCTACCTGCCGACAGAAGATGAGAAAATTCAGCGGAAGATTTATGCGATTTTTCAATTAGACATATAACTCTAAACGTTTATATAATTTTTCTCAAGCAATTTAACTAAATTGCAGGTGACATTAAAACATTTATCATGGATTTAGACGAAGTTCTAGAAATTCTTTACTCAAATTGATTTTTGAGAAAATTATAATCGCCATAAATCGGTTTCAATGACGACATTAGACATAGCCGTGGGCTGGTATGCATCTACATAAAAAAATATTATTTTATGTCTCGTTTAATATCTGGTTGAATAGTTCTTTCTTGTAAGAAAAGTTTTTAACGAAAAATTTGATTATTGTCTTCAGGATAATTAAAACGAAAATCCGCATAAAATCGATAAATGCGGATTTATTCTGACCAATGTTCGCCTTTCTCATACCTCAAATGTACATAGATCCCAAATTTATTTCTACAGCAGCTTCAATCCGCTTCCGATACATCACACTATTACGCGTGTGATAGTGATCGATGGTAAACTCATAGACTTTGCGATATTTAATACACTATCATCTCCGGCCATGTTTATACTTGATGTCTACACCGTAATTTTCTTCATATTATCCTCTTCCATATGTGCTTTATTTTCAAAGTGCCTGCCAATATCCGATTTTTGGTCTGCTGGTGGTATATTATTTGACATACCTGCTCGTGTATAGACAGGATCACTGCCGATGAGGGCCTTCCTGTATTCGTCACTTTAAAACGCGCCCGATGAGAGATCTGTAACTCATCACGGCATATACATATTTGTATGGGTGCTGTTTATGGTCAAGGCAATTTTGTTTGACTGTCATTTTGTTTTGGATAACGTTTGCCAATTCTCATGTGACAGCCGTAGAAAGTGGTCGATAACAATTTGTTATGGAGCATCTTACGGTGAAAACCTCGTTTTAAAATTATAAAACCATTTTATTTAAACTAATTTTATTTTATTTATTTTCATTTTATTTAATTTTTCAATTCTGAATACTCGAAGAAAATTAAGTGACTTTTTCTTGTTAATCATGTACCGTGAGCAAGACAACCATTTATTGTGCGTACTGAATAATTTTAAAAATTTACATACACTTGGAGGGAAAACAGAGACTGGGCGAGAATTAAGCCAACCTATACATAAAAAATTGATATAGAGACGCAGACTGTTGCTGAAAGTCCAGGTACCTCTTATCGACACTGTCCACAAGAATTGCAAATGCCCCCATCATGTTTGTTAAAAAGTCTCAATGAACATTTGTATTTTTATGTGCATAAAATTCAATTGAAACAGGAGCTGCAGGAAAATGACCAGGCGATCACCATTACTCTCAAAAAATCATTATGAGCGACGAAATACATTTCCATTTGGTTGGTTTAGTTAATAAATACAAAAACCACTATTATGGGGCACTGAAACCCTCAATTTATACATCAAAGACCACTACACTCTCGCAGAGAAACTGTATGGTGTGCCATTTGAGCCGGGCCGGTGGCATCATTGGGTCATATTTCTTTGAAGATGCTATAGGCAATGGTGTAACGGTGCAATTTTTGGAAAAAAAATACCGTTTACATGCGGAACAAAATACAAATAAGTGCTGCGGATCAACGAATTTAAATTCCAAGAAAGATGACATATGTTGCCAACCAATTTTAAGTAAATAACAACCGGATGGAAATTCATGGAAAAACTATTTTGCATCTGTGTACGCTTAAAGAAAAATAATCCAAGCAAGATTATATCATTTCTATTATCAAACTAAAAAATATAAAGGTGACACAAGCTAAACAACGTCCTGATAAGAATTTGAAATATGGAATGTTGGCAAACACAACGAATTGACGAGTACAACGGTGATAGAAGGATCCACCCTTTCAAAATAGTTTTTGACTGTAGCATAACCAAAACTCTTTAGAATCATGCAAAGACCAAGAGGCTAATTAATTTAGTAGGAGAAACCCCAGAGTCTTAAACAATAGGAAACGTTCAGTAAAGTAGTGTTCTATACTTTAAGGAGGAACTGATAGAAATACAAGCAAAATCAATGTTTTCGTTGAGGATAGAATCCATTACAGAGACCTTTATGACAAGCTCATTTTGAGAGAAAAGATTGATGGTTGGAATGACCATAAATTTCCATACAACAAACTCATTTCAACAAACATCGAACAAAATATTCAATTGAAAACAAATCCAGGACCCAAGAAACCACAATATTTGGTCTTACAAAAATGTCGGTGTCGGACGGTAATCAGTCCACAATTTTTTTTTTTTTTGCAAATGGAAGCTCAACCAAATCATGTGGTGGTGTTCTGGAAACCTTAAATAATAAATTTATTTCACCAAAAGAAACGAGCGTACAAAATCAAAACAAACTTCCTGGACAAATCTGTCAAAAGCAAAACCATTATCATAATAAAGATATAAATGTGTCACAATCGCCTTTGATTATTCATCCAGCAAAATCAAGAATGTCATCAAGACAATTACTATAAACTACTCCTAAGATCAAGAATCGTTCATGATCGTCTCATTCGATCGTCTCATTTTACAAGTGAACTAACGCAAAATCAACCTGGGTTTATCCAGTTTTGATTGTGACGAAAAACCAAAGAACAAAGATTGCTTAACTTTTAGAATTAAAAACTGTTGGGTTTTGCTATAGCAAAATCCCCTTAAATTGCACAGACGCTTACAACATCGTTGACACAACAGCAGCTCATCTACCATTTATGTCAAAACATGAACCCAGCATCACAGCGCAATTTCTTGAATGATAAAGCAATTCAGTTAGTTTGTTGGAAAGGATAATGGAAAGGAGATTAAATTAATAAAATAATTACATATAGTTTTATTAAAATAATATTAATAAAAAAAATTACTGGTCAAAATTTTTTTTTTCTTAATTTATTTAACCCGAATAGCGATAATTCGTGTAGTTACCTAGAAATAGAGCCACCAAGCGGTAGGTATGGCCAGACAGGCCACCATATATATAGTTATTGTGGGTCCACATCAAATTGTATACCACGATACCTAGAGATAAAGCTACCAAGGTCCACGGTATTGTGGTATAAAATTTAATTTGGACCCATAGTAACTACACAAATTATCGTTATTCGGGTTAAATAAATAAATTTAAAAAAAGGTTATTTCCACCTGATATGGACAGCTTCTACATAATAGCTTGTATAGTGGTCTGTCTGGCCATTTATGCCGCTTTTTGGCTTTACCTCCCGTATTTAGGTATAGAATTTATGTGGATCCATCCATAGTAACTACGCAAATTATGGATGCCACCCAGGCCAAAATCAAATAAGGACAAAATCCAAAAATTATATAAATATTTAGAACTCTTCCAACTCGATCTTTTTTATACCATTTCTTACCCGATTTTTTTGAAATTCGACATGTGCGATCTAAACGGTATTCTAAAACTATTTTTTAATAAAGCTCTGGTATATGGCCAATATGGATGGAAGTAGGCATTTCTTCCTTCACATATCAAAGACAGATTTTAAACAATAAATCCAAAATTTTTGGTTTTCGGATTCCGATGGACACCCGCAAATCATCGCTTTTCGGGTTAAATAAATTAGGATTTTTTTTTCATAAGTAATTTTTTTCGGGATGGTGCTACATTTTTAATCTATTTACACTTTTTCGGGATGACTACACTTACACCAAAAAATTCAGGCTCGGGCTGACTTTATCGGCTTAAAACCGGGTATGATGATGTCGAGTAGAAACAAACTCACAAACATCCTTAAATAATCATTAATTTGAAATCAACTACCAATCAACAATAAATTCAACAACAATCCATAACCTACAATGAAATTCACAAAATGTATCATTAACCACGAAACCTCAAAATTTGTTCACTAACCAATAAGCTAAGACATAAACGTTCAATAAAATATGTCAGCAATAAAAAAAAAGATTTAAAACTTTGCATTTCATAAATTACAAACAACATTTTTAAAAACGACGATGCCAAAGATACTATAGCTTCGAAACCGATGCAAGCTTTACGAGATAGCGGTGTCTCTGTGAGATTGTTGAAAATAATTTCTCTACTGGCATCCCCAGTTATTACTGTAACAAATTTCGAGATAAAAATTCTACAAATTTGCCGAATGCTCTCTAACGGTTAATCCAGCACAGCATTTCGCAGCCGGCTAGGTTGCAGTCGTTGAGGGAGTCGTTTTGTGGACCATTAGAAAGCTTGAATTTGCTGCGAAAAAAATAAAGGAGGTGATCCAAGGTCACTGTCTCAGTTTCGAAGTCATTGATCCATCACCAATTGAAAAATATACGTAATATGCAATGTAATGCTATAGACACATATTACTGGTGTCACACCTATGGTTTCGAGTTAACCATGGTTTCGTTGTAATGTATCACCCCTAACCATGGTTTGCAACTCGGTTTAAATATAGTTTCGGAATGAGATATTTTTTCTCATCCCGAGGCATTTTTGTGCTCCCAACGTCGAATACATCAAAAATGGAGATTCCGAACACTAATAGTTTACCAAACAAATCTAGTTTTCTTTGAGTTTTCTATTTGTCATTGAGATATTTGGTTGGCGGGAACAAATTTTTTCTGTTCTGTCAACAGAAAAGTCATTTATGACAATTTAAAAGTCAATTAAATGTCAATCTTGGCATTTTTGCCAATGCCTACTCCATTAATATTTAAAACCAAACGAGAAGACAAAAGAAATTGTATAGTGTGTCTTGAGTTTTCATCTCGCAAACCATAGTTTCCTAATCTTAGTTTCGAAACCAGATATGTGTCTATGGTATAATAGAAGAGTAGGTTTGGCTACTCTTACGTTAGGCTCCATTGAAAAAATAGCAAATTTAGAATAGTATCGAATCCCCAGTATATCTCGGTATTGACTTTTTGGAGTATTTTAACACTATTCCTAGATTGCAAGTGAGTAAAATACGAGAGACGTAATCGGAACCGAAAAGGAGAACGATGTTTTTATGTTTAAGGATGCTATGACAACTAAACTGTGATATTTTCCTATATCGCCCGACGTACAACAATGTCTTTACGAATAACTCGATGGATTGTTGTAAGTGCGTGGAGTTTTCCAGTGGTATGGAAAGTGACGCTATGCTTAGTGACCAGTATCCCATCTCAGTAATTGTCGGACTGCTTGGTTGTCCCTGGCGATCGCTCTATCAGTTCAAAGTGATGTCGTTTGTTTTGTTTAATGCAGTCCAATCATTGTGTCGGTTGATGCCTTAAGTAGTTCCACGTGAATTTACACGACAAAGCAGTTATCTACGTGTACGATTTTATGATCATCATCGCCGCATTGAGGGTTCACTAACTATAGAGAATATAGTTACTTTGTTAAGTGAATAATGATTTATTTCGAATACTTCGTTGGAATAGAGAATCTAAAACGAAATTCGAAGAAAATGGAAGCTTTAGTTGTTTTGTCTTATCCGTAAAATCTTAAACATACCAGACGACTCCCCGATATTTCCGGGCCGCACTGCAGGTGTAAACTAACTCTGATGTAGTTGTGTACACAACTAAATTGAAAATTTTATTTACTTCAGCACCGTCCAAGACGTTGTGGCTGTTTTGTACAAGCAAATCATGGCTACAGAGCTTAAGTGTTTGACATCGATATTAGCAGTGAAACAGTATAGACAATAAGTGGAGGGGGCATGATCTTACAATCATGCCAGTTTAAAGTAACTCATGGAACAGCGTGACTTAAATAACTTAACCTTATTGTCTAGATTATAATAGTTTTAAGATTTATATTTTAACAGATTTGATTAAGAAAAAAAATTGTGATACGTGTATTTAAGATTAGAGTAACTAATTTTATATGTCAGCCATACCGACGCCTCACCGACGCATTTTGTTTATTTCCAAAAAAAAATCTTACATATTAAAATTTTAAATTAGAATTAGAATGAAATATAAATTACGTAAAACTACTTTACTTCTCACATTCTTGTATGTATGATCCAATTCGCGATCATCAGATTTTTTTTTAAATATTTAGGCAAATTGTGATGACATTGTGGATGTAACGCAAATATTCAAAACAGCGCAAGTTTTGAAAGAAATGAAGCAGTAATATATTAAAAAACTAGACCTCATTGTTGTCAGATGGAAATTACAATAAAGATGTAGCACTGAAAAGAAGCAGAATCAGCAGAGCCAAAACGTCACAAAAAAGTAATCAGCCAGAATTTGTAGGATTTAACATTTATTGTAAATTGTAAATGCCCCTCAGCCTAGGGTATTCAGAGGGCTTCGGCTGTCTCTGTGTACACCTAGGTAACACCAAGGTAGCCACGTTCTCGCCGCGGGGGCGGTTACTGCCTCGGCAGTAGCAAAGTGCTACCGGGGACTAAATGCCAGTGGTATAAATTGGCTAGAACAAACAATGAGTACAACAAATACGGAAAGTAATACCCGGTGGTATTCGGAAGATATGCTGACAAATCCACGCTCTTCGGAGGCAGGCTCAGTAGATTCTGGGGTGGGCCAATCATTGTTTAACCCATTTGGACGAAGTACAAAATTACCAAGATCTTTAACAGAAAATATATTTCAGTACGAGAAGGACAATGCCGAACTCCGTGAACTGATTGATAAACGTGATTTACTAAGAGAAATAAAGGAATTTACAACTAAATTGAAAGAAGAATTCACAATTTTAAAGAAAGAGAATGAAGAACTCAAAAAAGCAGTTGAAACACGTGCAAAACTTGGGAAGAAACCCAGCCCTACAATCGATGATGACATTAATCCATTCCATACGGATGAAGAAGAATTAGAAAGAGAAACAAATTGGATGTTGAAACGGAGTAAAAGACCAAGTAAGAAAAGGAAAGCTCAACACTCACCAGAAATGGCAGAAACTTTACCATCAACTTCAAAAGAGGTTTCTAAAAAACAATTAATCACCAATAAACAACTAGCTCTAGAACAACAACAAGCAGCTAAACCAAAAGAAAAACCACCTCCATCAATAAATGACGCTGAGTCCACACCAGAAGTAGAAAAATCACACAAAAGCAAACCAGCTAAACAAAATGAAGCACAGCGAAAGGTAAAAGCCCCATCACCGATTTTTATAGTAAGAGTAACCAACTACTCAGAAATCCAAAGTGTAAGCGTAATGCTACGGAAAAAGAGTATAAACTTACTTCTCTGAACAATAATGTATGGAAGATTAACACTTTAAATCCAAACGCATACAGAAACTTGTCAATGAAGCTGAATATGGAAAAATATCAGTGGTACACGTACGAAAATAAAAACGATCGCCCCATCAAGGTCATGGCAAGAGGACTACATCCAATATGTGAAACTAATTCAATAATGGAGGATCTAGAAAATAAAGGATTTAAAATCCTTGATGCCGTGAACATTATTAAAAAAGAGAGACTTAGCGGTGAGAACCCACTAGAACCCGTTTCAAAAAGAAGGCTTCCCCTGTTCATGCTAACGTTTGATAAATCCGAGCAAATAGAAAAAATTTACAATATAACTGGCATACTCAACATGCGAGTAAAGATCGAAGCTGTTAAAAGAGGTAGTACAAGAATAGTACAATGTAAAAAATGCCAAGGCTATAACCATACGCAACGAAATTGCGCGCGCGATCTAAGATGTGTGAAATGTGCTGAAAAGCACCCATCACAAACTTGCAAACTATCTAAAGAAGAACCAGCAAAATGTATAAATTGTTATGGGCAACATCCAGCAAGCTACCGAGGATGTGAGGTTGCCAAGCAACTACAGAAAATTTACGCAAACCCCCTTTTAAGTCATCTAAACAAGGATCGAGCAATAAATGAAGCATCTGTGCGTAGGGAGAATGACACATATGCTCAGGCCGCTTCAAATTCGAAAGAAAATGAGACCAACGGTACTGAAAAATTCAACAACACTGTCCAAGCAATTTTAAAGAGCCTTGAGGAACAGAATTAACTAAATAAGTTAATTCTGGATCGACTTAATCTGCTAGAAATACCAAGCTCCAAAATAGTTAAACATAAATAATGTATGCATTAGATAGTTCAATTCATTCAAAACTACTCATTAAGAATAGCCATATGGAATGCAAACGGATATGAACACAACACCTAGAAGAGTTAGAACTATTTTTAAAAACCAAGAAAATTGATATATGCTTAATATCAGAAACACATCTCACCAGCAGCTCCTATATATGTATCAATCGGGAGATATACTTGTTACCATACCACTCATCCTGCAGAACGAGCAAGAGTAGGGTCAGCTATATTTATTAGAACACCTGTAATATATCTGCGATATATTGCCCCCACGGTATAACCTAAAGAAAGAAGACTACATTAACTTATTCCAGAAATTAGTAATTTCATTATTAGAGGTGACTTTAATGCAAAAAATACCTTCTAGGGTTCAAGATTAACCTCTCCAAAAGGCAAAGAGCTACTTGCAGCTAGCCAATACTCAAACTGTGAATTTTACTCAAGACGAAAACCAACGTACTGGCCAACTGATCCTAACAAAATCCCAGATCTAATAGATTTCTACATCACTAAAGGCATATCGGAACGCTACATCTTATTAGAAAATGATGAAAGTGTAACAACTGATCATTCTCTTGTTATTATGACGGTTAGTGAAAATGTAACTCACAGCTCACAAATAACAAAACAAATTGGGAACCGTTTAGGCAGTTGGTAGAGGAAAATATAGAACTTCAAGTGCCAATCAAATAAGAGAAAATGAAATAGAAGAAGAACTAGACAAACTCCTTGATATCATACAATGGTCGGCTTGGGAATGCACCCCCAAATGATCATCCAGGAAAGAAAACTTCGTTATTTACCCAATTGAAGTAAGAGAACTAGTGCAGGAAAAACGAAAAGCCCGAAAGAAATGGCAGACTACACGTGCGCCGCAAGATAAAACCACCTTAAACAACTCGTGCATCAAACTTAAGGTACTCATAAAAAAAGTGAAAAACATAACAATTGGAAAATATCTTTGTTCCTTATTTCCAACTAAAGATACCGACTATTCACTCTGAAAAGTAGCATAAGGGTTAAAACGACCAAAAACCCAGATCCCCCCAATCAAAACAAACGATGGGAAATGGGCTAGAAGTGCGAAAGATAAAGCTGTCCTGTTTGCTGAACATCTTGAAGAAACATTTCAACCTCTAGGTTAGCAGACCAATGACGAAAACACTGCTGATACGCCCAGAATATCTGATTTCGAAGAGATCAGGCCTGTAACATTAAAAGAACTAAAAGCTGAAATTAAGAACATAAAAGTAAAGAAAGCTCCTGGTTATGATCTGATAACAGGGCAAATAATAAAGGAGCTGCCTGAAAAAGGTACCCGTAAATTACTGCACATAATCAATGCGATTCTCAGGAAAAAGCCAATGCAGTGGAAAGTAGCAGAAGTAATAATGATTCCGAAACCGGGCAAGCCACCGAATGATAGAAAATCCTACCGGCCAATTTCACTTCTACCAACACTAGCGAAATTGTTTGAGAGGCTGTTGCTTAAAAGATTGAAAAGAACCATAGAACAAAGAAAAATTATCACAGAATATCAGTTTGGTTTCAGAGAGAAACACTCAACTATTGAGCAGGTTCATAGGCTTACAGATGTCATTGAGAATACATTAGAAAGGAAAAAGGTTTGTTCTAGTATCTTCTTAGATGTAGCGCAGGCCTTCGATAAGGTGTGGCACAGAGGTTTACTCTTCAAACTACATAGAGATTTTGAAATGTGAAGATGAATATTCCGAGCTAAAAAAGATTTCGGCAGGAGTCCCGCAGGGTAGTGTTTTGGGACCTATTCTTTACCTGCTCTACACCAGAGATTTACCTTAATTAAACGATGTTACCATTGCAACATTTGCTGATGACACTGCCGTTCTCTCAGTAGGAGACACTATCGAGGAATCGACAACGAAACTCCAAGAAGCATGTGACAAAATCATAAAATGGACAAAAATGTGGCGTATAGGGCTCAATGAATCGAAATCCACGCATATGAATTTCACCAATCTAAAAGTCAGTTATAAACCTGTAATCATTAACGGTCAGCAGATTCCGTATGCAAATAATGCTAAATATCTAGGAATGACCTAAGTTACCAGGCTCAGATGGAAAGAGCACGTTAAAAAGAAAAAAGATGAGCTTAATATCAAATATCGCAAAATGTATTGGCTTCTCGGGAAAAATTCGGAATTGTCAACCGAAAATAAATTGCTATTGTATCAACAGGTGCTAAAGCCTGTATGGACTTACGGAATACAGCTCTGGGGCTGTACACAGAAAACCAACATCTAAATAATACAAACTTTTCAAAACAAAGTGCTACGTGGAATAGTTAACGCTCCGTGGTACATTAGGAATGATGACCTTCATAGGGACCTAAATATCCCGACGGTTCAAGAAGAAATAAAAAAATTTGCAGTAATCCATGGACAACGTATCTATCAACACGTAAATGAAGAGCTTCGTGGTATGTTGGACACTTCACATGCAGTTAGACGATTGCAGAGAACGAAACCAATTGATTTAATGGATTAAAGACACCAGAGCAAAGACTACTTCAGTAAATAACCTATAAATGGAGCTGGCCCATGGGCCTCTCCTCATTCACAAGTGACTAAATTAAGAAAGAAAAATTGCTAGATGAATTGTATTCAGTTGTAATAATTTAAATAAAAAAAAAAAAAAATTATTGTAAATTATATTCCACTAAACGCTCCAACTCCAGCTGGTAAAATTGATAAAATCTTGTAAAAAAATTAACAAAATATACAATTGAAATACAATTGATCCTTATTCGCCCCATAGATAGAAAATATTATATGCCGTCGAGAAATGTAGACGAGATTCCGTGGACATTTCTGGTAATGGCAGTACAGATGTAACATGAAAACTATTACAGACATAGCAAAGTTGATAAGAATCGTTCCATTCATTATAGAGGTACAATATTTTATAATGTATAAAATGTGTATGAGAACCTGCAGACATCGGTAAGATTGGTAGTATAAAAAAAATAAATTAAATTTGTTACAAATTTTAAAATTTTATTAACCATAGCAATGTTCAATACAATCTTATTTTAATGGTCGAGTTATTAGAAACATTTGGCGCTAACTCATGAACATCTCCAGAATGGACGGTATAAATTTTTGAAAATAATCAAATTCCGTTTAATGTTTCAAATTGTCAAATATTCATAGTCAAGTTCAGTTGCCTTTTATGCTTCGAAATTAGAGAACAAAACCAAATATTTGTTAAACAAAAATGGCTTCATTGTTTTTCAAAATATGTATTCTCCATTTTTTGAAAGGCAGCATGTTAATGGGTTAACCTGTTTGCTGCCCAGTTGTTATACGTAAAATAAAAATTAAAATAAAATAACCAATTAATTCGATGTTTTGGCCGCGCAAATATTCAGTTGTTTGTGCCGAAAATTGCAAAAATTAAATATTTCAATGGTGAATATGACGTACCAATTTATGAGCTGGCAAAATTTGTGTTGTTTGAAATTAGAGCTGCTATTTCTTGAGATACGTAGTCGGCGATTAGTTTACCTTGTTTCGCCAAAGACTTCTCGCAAACAAATGGTTAGGCTTACCATTCATAATTAATCGTTTTACGTTGAACCGATAGTACAGTTGTAACATGTCCAGTTTTCCGTAAAAAAAGAAAACTATTTGCTTGAAAGTTTTTGCAACTTTTGTAGGATTTGACTCATATTCGAACACCCATATTGTCGATTGCTGTATATTTTCGGACATGAGTCCGAATATGATGCATAGTGATGTGTTTTAAGGCATTGAGCTCATATTTTAGCTAATTGACGCACGCACGAGTATTTTTCGAGTGTTTGTCAGATTATGTGGGATCCGAGAACAAATATTTTAACGGCCAAATACTCATGAAATTTTAAATGTAAACTAATGCCCAAAGATGCCTCAATCTTACAATAAGTCATATGTTAATCTTGCAGTATCAGTTCGTGCACAGCATCAATGTTTTTCGGAACAAGAATCGATTTTGAACGATCTTTACGAAATTCATAGTTCAGCGAACTGAGGTTAGGATAGAATACTGTAAACGATCGATAAACACTGGTTCCTAATGGTGCTTCATCACTAAATGTCGAATTTAATTCATCAATGCACTTTGTTGTTACCTTAGGGTTACCTCTAGTGCCGAATTTTTTTTTTCTTTCAATAAAATTATTAAATGTAAATTTATGGCTGCTTATACCGAATCTATCATCACATTTATTTTAAAGTGACCCTAAATGCTCTGTGTAAGCACTTTTCACATGTCCGCCTTGAGGGGCACCTGGCCTCTTAATACTAAAAAAATATGTAAGGATTAAATAAACAACAATATGTATTTTGGTCATTAGTTTTATTTCACAGCTATCACACTAATCTTATTTCAAATTCAATTCAATTTCAATTCAGTGTTACGTAATTCAATGTTTACAGCACTGTTATAGCATTTCTATTAATTTTTATGGAATTCATAAAAGCAGTTTTTTGCAACACTACAGCTCAAATTTATCTTACGCTTCGAGCAAGTGCATTGTGTTTCTGATTTGCATCCCGGTAGCTTACATTTACGTTTTTCGAATCTATCCAGCCACTCAGGAAAATGTCCGTATCCATCAAATCGCACATCCGCTAAGGGTAGGTATGTTTTTCTTTTCGAGAACTCACTAGTACCCGTCGACCGCGGCCTACCAACTGATTTCTTTTTAGAATCGCTCGCTTCATATTCGCACAAGATAGCTGCCACTTGTTTACGAAATACAGGAAGTTTTATATAAGCCTTTTTTGGATTTCTGTTTAGTCGTTTGTGCAACAAATATCCATTGATCATTGCCAAATCCAGGAGATGATAAAAAAAATCTACTTGTCCATTTCAATGTCTTCATCCTGATATGATATCTACCTAAGTCCGTCCATTAGGTCTACACCACCCGTATGTGCATTATATTCCTGACTTATTGTTGGACAATTAACTTCAATTCGTTGTTTACTAGCACGATCAAAACGAACTGCCTTTGATGTACCATGTGTCATATCATCAGTCTTGAATGGCAATACACCTACATAAGTTGAAGCTAGGCGTACACATATATTATCTTTCCATAGTGTGGTCGACAAGTCAACACCATAAGATAAGCTCACAAACTCTGTTCAATATCCACGAGGTTTATTTGCGACTTCTTTATCCGTAGGTAACTTGCAGTATTTGCACGTAGTGTTCCCAATAAATATATTCCTCTGCTGTATAGATACACCATACATTAGCTGCGGCGCCTAAATCTGGTGCTCCTTGTGGTGTTAAATTACTGCTTGCTCCAGAGTACAATTCAAAGCCATATGAATAACCATAAGAATCGCAGATAACAAATAACTTCATACCCCATTTATGGGGTTTTGCTGGCATATATTGCGTTAGGTGTGATGCCATTTTCGTAGCGCTCATTTGCTGATGTACACAAAGGCGTTGGCACATTGGAATTCACCGGAATCGACTGTTGAAATAATCTATAATTGGCTTTACCTTGAATAAAGGGTTAAATTGTGGATGATCTTTTTGTAACATTTTAGTGTTGTCATTCAAGTATAAGTAGCGGCGTATCTCCTCGAACCTGTTTCTTCCCATGGCTCTTCTAATTGGTTCAAATGAATTTTCGGCCCAATATTCTCTAATGTTAGGATATTTATAAATGGACATATAAAAAAGAATTCCAATATACGTTTGTATTTCTTTTGCGGTTGTAACGAAATTGGTTGAAATATTTGCTTGACGTGCGTAGTAAAGGTTAGTTTCATTTGCAATGTGTTTGAACAAAGCATCATCAGCAAAATATTTGAAACATTGAGAATGGCGTTTTCAGTTGATACAAATGTTCAGGCAATTTTTCCGTACCTTTGAACTCTATCTGCTACTTATGAAGTTGAACATTTTTTTTGCGCCACAGGATGTTCTTGAATTCTAAACCTTTGGGATCCATGAAATGTGGTGCGGTGATCGATGAAATAAAGATGCAGCTTTTTCTACCCTCGGTATTTTAGATTGCGAGGGGACTTCATTTTGAATTGTAGCATTTAAATAATTAATGTTGTTATTAAAGGGAGTGTTTATTTGAAAACAATCTTGATTACCTCCAAAGTTGTTCGTGAACTCTGATCCTCTGGGATCTAACTCGCAAGGTGATTCAGGAATTGAAATTTCAACTTCTTCAACCCCCTCTATATTGGCTTGTGAATGGTTCGGTTCAATTTCACTGTGAATTGCATCTAAACATGTATTATTATATTGTTGTTAGTATTGAACACGTTGGAAGCACGCTTCAGTGAAACATAGTCTGGATCCTCCATACTATCATCAGAGAAATTGCTCTCAATATCAGTGTCTAAAGGTCGATTTATATTATCGGCGCGGCACAGCACATCTCATACTAAAAAAATATTATTACATGCATTTACTATGAGAGTATTTATATTATAAGTGCATCTCGGTGCGGTACAGTACAGCGCATATCGTATAATCCAAAAAGAATATTTGAATACGAATAGATACGAAAGAAAACCAAAATACATACAAATAAAATAAATAAATACAACTCAAATATTCCATCGTAGAATGATAGATACGAACGCACACCGGAATAAATACGAACCCAATATATGAGCTGAGACCTTGCTGATAATATAAGTCGTTGATGCATGAGATGATACATGACTGTGCTGAGCCGCGCCGATAATATAATTCAACCTTAAAACTCATCACATTCTCCTGAATCTAGCAAATCATAGACCTCATATGACCCCATTAATGAAATATCGTAAGTTTTACGTCGATCCATATCTAAAATGACACATATTATTTAATTTACGTTTAGACCAAATCAAAATAATAAACATTTCAATTCGACACATGTTTATTACAAAAAAAACTATGACGCCTCAAGGCGGGTACAATCAACATAGCTAAAATGAGGAATTTCCATGAAAAATTATACAATTGAACACGTAATATACTAAATAAATAACGTAAAAACTTACCAGTAATTTACTCGTACTTGTTGAAATCCAATCACTGAAACAATTTGTTTTAGATTTTTAAAAATGCGATATGCAACGCACAACCGTATATATCATCAATTTTCATAACTAACTGACTATTTTTGCAAAAGACGAGAAATTTCATGCTAACTATATTTTTATATTATTAGGTCCGCCTATAGGCGGACATGGGCATTGCTTGAATGGAATAGTGTATGGTATTAGAATAAGTAATTTTGTAGATTCAGCCTCAAGGCGGGCTTGGGAACTAGAGGGTTAATTGAAAGTTGTAAAAAATAATCACACGAAACAATTCCCGATTTAGTTTCGATTTTTAATAGAACGAATCTCAAAAATGTATTTCACTTAAATCTTAGAAATAGGTACATATATACTTTAGTTTCCTAAAAATGGCAGCTAGAATATGTAGATATTTTTAGATTCGACGACACTCACAACATATAGTGTCAAATTTTATAATTTTATTTCGAAAATAAAATCCAACTTGAAGAATAACAAATTTAACAGTGTAATTTCATTCATGTTAAAGGTTATTTTAGTAAGAAGAAAAATCCAAGATATTGCCAAGAGTAGGTTTATGACTTCTATTAGAGGATGACTTTTTATGAGTAAATAGTGAGGTTGTTCGTAAATAAGGCGTCAAATTATTAAAAATAAGCAAAGACATTTAAAAAAAAAATATTTTTAAATTCTATAAAATTGTTGGTCTATTTCTTAAAACCCGATTGTATATTAATAAACATTGCACATACGTGTATTTTCGATTAGAACACTCTCTATTAAAATCTGGAAGAGATCAGACCCCACCCTATTCTGGTAATTCCTCAGGAATAGGGAACTGGGAAAAAAATTTACATTTTAGTTTTAATTATTTTTTCTAGCGTATTAAGGTAAAAGTTAATGATAGTTTTTTTGAAAACAAAATAAAATTGGGGAACATTTTCCCCACCATTCTGGCTTTCCGTGGGAATAGGGAATTGGGAAAAACATTTTCATGGAATTTTTGTCAAAATTATATTTTTCTGGCATACTGCGGGAATAAGTTTGGTGTGAAAATTTTTAAAACAAAGTGAATTGGGAAACTTTTGTTCCACAAAATTTTTATAGGAAAAAATATTTTCGCATTTAACTTTGTTTCGAAAATATTAACATCAAACATGTTCCCTTAGTAGGCCAGAAAAATACGATTTAGTTAAAAATGCTATGAAAATATATATGTTCATAGTATTTTTGTCAGTATTGTAAATTGTATTTTTCTGGCCTACTGAGGGAGTAAGGTCGTGTTTCAATTGGTTTAAATGCCGCATAAAAAGTTAAAAAGTTAAAAATTTATTCGTGGTAAATATTTTTTAACTTTTTAACTTTTTATGTGTTTCAATTGGGTAAAATTTTGACAACAACATGATTGCTTAGTTTACGTTTAATTGTGAACATATATAGACAATTTAAATATGAAAACATGTAAAATAAATACTTTTTAAATATGTATATACATATTAGTCAATTATGGTCAGTTTACATATATATCATTGCAATTTTTCACAAAATTTTTACATGGAAATTTTTTATTTACAAACAAATATTTTTGCCAGCCAAATGTTTTCTATATAAAAATTTTATCAGCTCTTGAAGCGGATAAAAAGTTTGACATTTTTATTCACCACAATTTTTAACTTTTTAACTTTTTATGCGGTATTTAAACCAATTGAAACACGCTCTAAGTTTGATTTAAATATTTTCGAAACAAAGTTAATTGGGAAAATATTTTAACCTATAAAAATTTGAGAACAGAAGTTTCCCAATCAACTTTGTTTCGAAAAAATTTACACCAAACTAATTATATCAGTAGGCCAGAAAAACATAATTTATATAAAAATGCTATGAAAATATTTTTCCCAATTCCCAGGGAAAGCCAAGATCGTGCCACAAGGCAGTATTCTGGCTTTCGCTGGGAATTGGGAATTAAGAAAAATATTTTCATAGCATTTTTGTCTAAATTATATTTTTCTAGCCTATTGTTGGATTTACTTTGGTGTAAATATAAATATAAAAATCTATAAAAATTTTGTGGAACAAAAGTTTCCCAATCAACTTCGTTTCGAAAATACTTATACCAAACTTATCCCAACATTAGGCCACAAAAATATAATTTAGGCAATAATGCTATGAAAATATTTATCCCAATTCCTATTCTCAGGGAAAGCCACAGTGACCCTCTATTCTGGTAATTCCATAGAAATAGGGAGGTGGGGGAAAGAATTTTCATATAATTGCGGTTTAAATAATTTTTTTCTGGACTACTGAGGAAAAAAGCTTGATGTAAATTTTTACAAATTGGCATGGAAAGTTATTTCAAATTTTATTTTGTTTTCAAAAAAATTACCACTAACTTTTTACCTTAGTATGCCAGAAAAAAATAATTTTGTCTATGCAAAAGATATTCTTTAAATTTTGCTCAATAATAGTTTAGGGTACTGGGTTCGAATCCCATCAGAGGCTAGATGCAAATCGAATTTTCATCATCGATCGATGGAGTGCAGAATTCAGCGCTGACCCACCGTCCATGTCAATGTACAGGTTAACAAGGAGCGTTCAATGTGCAGGTGGTATCCTGTAGTTGAGTGAGTAGGTGAATAGGTGAATGGGTTAATGATATGAATGCGTGGTATTACAATGGGCCAAAAATAACCTAAGTGTCAACCACTGAAACCTTACCTAGTTTAGGGTAAAATGAGTAAGGCATTGTGTTAAATTCATTTCAAATCTTAAATGTACCTGCAGTTTTAATATTTGTAGAAATTTTATGGATCTACTAATCGACATACAATTTAGAAGGTTTGGCATTTGAATTTTTAGTCATGACAAACTGTGACAATATTTAAATAAATTATTTAAAGTTTTTAATATAATCTGCACAGTGAAAGTATATCATGCATAATTAAGGAGAAAATACGTTCATTGACACCCTGAATGCTCTGCGGAATTGAGAAATGAGAGCTGAAGAATTCGCATTCTTATCTGAAAGATGAACTTTAATTTGATTTTGTTGTTATATTTAACCCTTGAGTGCCCGCATGACTCAAAGGGTTAAGCATTCTTGAGTTCTAATTTGATGCGTACGGGCCAGATAAATCGCTTGAAAATTGAATTTTTTAAATTTTTATTGGTTGTTTTATTTTTCTTAATAATTATTATGAAGTAACGCCAACACATTTTATTTATATGCGGTTGATGGTTATTTATAGTTTACTTTTCTATTAGTAAACAGGATGAAAAGGCCCTACTTGACGTCTTAATAATTATTTTGGAGCTACTTGTATATCATTAACGATTACCATACTTTTAAATAATCTTAAACCAATACCAATAAAACACATAGGGTGGGAAACCGCAACCCTGAAGTTGGGTTTACAGCAAACTCCGCATAAATCATATTGGATATACATATTTCATTTTAATAATTACCATAAAACAAAAAAGATTCATCACATAGAATCACGAGGTACAGAAAAAATCCAATTTAAATTTTCTTTATCACTAGACATAAGCACAAAAAACAATAACTGCAAGAAAAGGAAAATTGAACAATTTTTCATTCTTGCTATTTTTCAATTTTTCCTTTAAATTAATGAAAATATTAAACGAAAATAAAATTAAATAGACGAATACTGGCACGTACAGCACATGACTAACTCGCGTCGTCGAGTGTAGTTTCTGAAAAAAAGTTACATTTAAAGTACCGGGGGCATCCTGTTTTCAGATGTCGGTATCGTCATAGTTTCAAGTGTGGTGCTGTCTATAGAAAATGAAAAATAATACTTTTATTTGAGTATAGTGAAGTGCCAAATAATCAAAATTGGAGTATCTTAGCTTTTTCTTTATGTATATGTTGTGATGAGCGATAAGATAATTGATGGTAAAATTAAAAATGATTTTTTTCGAATTCCAAAAAAAAATGATAATACCAAGAAGGAAAACAAGAATGAAGAACACAGTGTACGAGGAAACCTTATGATAAAATAAAAAGAAAATTACCCAAGCGAAACTTAATTTTCAGGATTTTTTTTTGTTTAGTTTGATGATTAAGAAGTAATTTTATTTAATGATGATGAACTTGTTGATTACTATAGAGACAAGCGAGAGAGAAAGAGATTTTTAACTTAAGTTAGCGTGTGCATACCTCCTTCCCAGTTCGTATACTATTTTAATTAAATAGTTTTTTTTTTGAGATTTGTGAGTAGAATTTTAATTGAAAGATAATGAGCTTTTCATAAAATCGCTCACTAGAAACACAAACATGCATATATAAACCTAGATACATGCATGAATTACAAATGAAAGAGATACGAAAAAAACTATTAGATATGAAAATACTATACGCAAATTTATTTTCTACATAACAACAACAAACACTTATTTAATTGGCTTATGGATGATGTAAAATATTATAAAATATTTTTTTTAAGATTTAATAATTTTTTTTATTACATTTAATTAAATTAAATTGGCTTAAATAAGAATCTGGGAAAATATAAAAACTGTTTAACAAAAACAAATTTTGGGTTATAAAAATTAGAAACATTAGAATTTTAGTGTTGCTTAACCTAGAAAATTAAAGGAAAATTAACCCTTTCAGTGCAAAATAGTTTAGTTAGCCATAGGAAATTTTTTTTTGATGTTTATTATGAATTTCATGTCAAATTACTAAAAATATTTGATTCATTACAATATTGAGCAAGGGCGCTGAGAAATTGGGCTTTAAAGTGTGTCCACAAACGAGAACAAATGCCGTCAAAGGTCATGTAAATGTTCATGTTAAAATTGCATTCAAATTTTTGGAAATTAATCTCAACCGTAATCATAACGTCAACCAACAAATTCAGTCTTTTGAGTGATAATCGTAGAGCAGTTATTCTTACTATTGCGGCATAAAAGCACTTTATATTTCTTGTGCAATAAATCCCTCATTTACTAAGATATTTTATTAATTTGCATCTTGATGCATTTAATGCGTTTTCATGCAGCGCATCTTATCCAAACGGATTTCGTGTATTGGGCGAACTTACAGAAATTGGAGACATCGATTCAATTGGATTGGATAGCGATCGACCTCTTTTTTTGAAATTTGGTTGCTGGAAGGTGTAATCAAAAATTATAAAGTTCATTCGTTTGATTTTTGCTTAACCGTATTAGCCCAAATTAATTTTCTTTGTATAGAAAATAAACTGCTTAGTAAATATTGTGAATGATGAATTTGGAAAACTAAAATTTTAGGTATAGCTGATACGAAAAATGCAAAAATACCAGCTTACCCTTCAAAGTCCTTGAAATAAGGATTAAGGATTTTTATTTAAACAGAACATTGCAGTAAAAATATTCCGTTATAATTTCTCCAATTCTCATTTTAAAAGATTTTTTGTATTGATCGCTGAGCTAATATGGGTTAATGAATAGCTCGCTTTAAAATCTTTTGTGCATTCAATCCACGATGAGGCCACCAAACCGACCAGAAAGTGAGAAACCTTTCTTTGCATCCATTTTGTACTTTTTATGAAATTTCAATAATACGCTAGTAATTGATTCAAAAGATCTACTCCTCCCATTTCAAAATTATATTCGGTAACTTTGTCTGGTTGTTTCACATCCACGTACTTTTAACCATTATTATCACATCGATTTACGAATTTTTGAACTCCGACACCCAAGCAATTTGATGCTTAATAAATTGGCTTACATGTTATCTTGTCACTTCACAATACACATCGTTGCTGCAACAGTGGCACAACTCAAAATTCACTCATTCTAAAGATATTCGAATCAAACGATTACCAATAATTCATATTTGTAGCAAATTAGGTAAAATTCTTTATAAAAAATCACTCAATTCGCGAAAGAAATTAACGTTTTAAAATAATGGAAGCTATCCTAAGAAAATTTGCAAAATATTATAGAATTATACAAATTAAGATCCGACTGAGGATGTAGGAATAAAATCAAATTGATTTTAATAATCAAAATGTAATTAGAGTGATATTTTCAAATCGTTCTACTGAAAAATTAAAAATTTTGGATTGTGTCACTCTTAAGAAGCTCACCCTCACTCTAACTGCTTATCATTTACATGTGAGGGATGCTAAAACCGATACACTTTTATCGTACCAGTTTGCAATAATTTTTATTTGGTTTAGTCTCTCAAATAATTGATAGCTACTGAAGAAGTAGTTATCAAAGATAAGTGAATGGCCGGTTTGTAGTATACGTTTAGCTAGTTTTCGCTGATGGATGAAATCCAAATGTGTTTTTACTTGATAGGTTTCTATATTTGAACCTTGGTAAATAAAAAAAAAAATATGGTAACGCACTTTTTCCACGGAGTGCGAATAGCTATATACCATTTCTCTCTCTCTCTCTAGCTGCACATCCCATGAAGGAATTTTGCCGCCCGCACTATGGTCCTCCAGCCGTCTCGGTCCATCGCTCACGTCCTCCAGTTTTGACATCCTAGTGCATGTAGATCTTGTTCGACGTCGTCACGCCAGCGTAGTCGGGGTCTTCCTCTACGACGCACACCGGCTGGTTGTTGATGAAACACTTTATTGGTCATCCGTTGTTGTGGGGATATTGTAACGTGGCCGAGCCATCTAACTCGGTTGGATTTGATGAATCCGATAATATCGCAACCTCCAAGAATTTGCTTTATCTCGTGGTTCATGCGAATCCGATATTCATTGTTCGCAACTTTAATTGGACCAAAGATTGAACAAATGACCTTCCTTTCGAAAGTTGATAACAATCTACAATCGTTAGTGGTCATGGTCCAGCTCTCGCTTCCGAAAGCCAGCACAGGTCTTATGAGTGCTTTATAAAGTGCGAGCTTGCACGACTGCGATAGATGTCTAGATCGCAATAATTTTGATTGAGCGTAGAAAACTCTATGTGCGGCAGCGATTCGGGCTTTTATATCTGCCTGCATATCATTTGATGATGCTATAACTGACCCGAGGTATTTGAAGTTTTCAACGCAATCAAAGTTATGGTCGCCAATTTCGAGATTTATCATGGAGATGTTCCTGGGTGTTGATACAAATTTGGTTTTGCTACTGTTCACCTTCAAACCAAGTCTTCTTGCGCAGCGATCGAGCGGCACGAAACTGTCTTTGATATCGCTAGGTCTTCGGCCAAGAAGTACGATATCATCTGCATATCCAAGAATTTGACCTGATTTGTTAAATATACAGCGCGAAGTTTTGATGTTGCTTTTCCTCACTATACGTACTCAAGCACCAAATTGCAGCACAGGCGCGAGTGTATCTCCCTGTCGAACACCAGATGTTATTTCGAAGGAGTCTGACACAGTTCAGCTATATACCATTGCATTGATCATATTCTTTTTGAATTATTTTGGTTACTGGAAGTTTCACGTGGAATAGGTTATTGCGGAAACCGGGCATTGAGATCAACGTTTGGGATTTATGAATAAATAAATATTTTGTTTTAACCCTGTGTCGGAGTTATAGTTCTCGTTTTCTTTTCCCCGTTGGTCATTGTCTGTCATTTCTAATGTTTATTTCGTGTATTTTCAAATATAAAATGAATTCCTAAATTTTTCAGAATCGGTATGTTCAGAGAACGGTTTCATTTCGGTCGGTTCTACATTTATAGGCTGGGCTTGCCAATCTCATTCATCCCCTTGACAGGCCATCCACGGGGTCGGAATGGTGAGTCCAGTAAGTGTTGTTCATTCAGGAGCGTCAAATCCAAGATGAGCAGCATGAAGGTGCAACAGTCTTGGCAAATTGTTTGAGTGGGTAGTGAGGATGATTCTGGGTGGTTCTCCGGAAGAATAACGTCTTTGTCTGTTGAGGAGACGTTCTCACCCAGTTGTTCCTGAATGGAAAACGGAATTTTGGTGTAATGTATTGTAGTTTCAGGGTTTACTTTTACTTTTATTTTATGTATTGACACATAGGCCTTCGCATACTTAGACGAATCTGCATAATGGTTTCTAAAACATTCTGTAACACGATGCTCAACATCGTAGCATTCTAGCTCTGTAATATACTACTTTCCTAGGGCGAAATAAAGTTTACTATAGATGAAGACAGACAGAAATGAAATTAGGGCTTGTTTTAAGTTATGTAGCGGTGAGTGAATTGTGAGCGTTTATTGTCCACTGAGAGAATTTATTCTTAGATAACATATTGGTAGTAGATTAGCTATCGTTGAATTATTAGATATAAATCTTCGATAATTACGCAAACAAAATAAACTGACATTAGTAGGAGGGTGACCAAACAGGAGATGCATACTCCAAAATACAGCGAACAAAGCATACGTATAATGATGTCAAAGTTAACGGGTCACTAAAGTCCTTGCAGTTTCGTTTAATGAAATCAAGCATAATGTACGACTTTGAAATAATGGCGTTAACATGTCTGGTAAATGTGGCGTCAGATTCAAAGATCACGCCAAGATCCGAAATGAATTCAACCCGATCAATTGTTTCGTTGTACAGTTGATATTGATAAAAAACGGGCGAGCGGATACGGAATAAAGAAAGAGTTTTGCATTTCCGCACGTTTAAAAGGAGTATGTTGTTGATTATGTTGATTGTTGTTGTTGATTACGTTGGCATTTTGGACTAGCTCCACTCACTCACACGGTACTCCTCGCATATCCAGAGACTGGTCATTCACATCTTCTGAATCTAAATCTGCTTCTTTAGCTGGTGGAAAAGGGAAATGAAGCCCTTTCACGGGAATAACGATTTATACAAGACAGATTTCATGATTTGTGAATTTGGTTGCATCGAGTCCTAATATTTTTGATGACGGTAAATAATTAATTATTTGCTCAATTTGCAGTTTTTCTGTGTAATTCGCATATTATACTCAACTACCGGTGCTGCGATGACACACTCAGGACATGGATAAAAAAGCGGGGTTCTACAACAACGTGACGAGACTTTTATGGAACCTGCTGTGGAAGAATTTGAAATTAGCCCTCATGTAAGTGAAGAAAAAAATGAGGTTTCCGGTACTCTACATGCAATTTTTCTTGAAACTAATTTTTTTTAAATTTTTTTTTTGCAATTATGAAATGTATAACGGATTTTGCTGAAATTACATGAATTGAAAACAATTTTTCGTTAGCTGCAACATGTCATTTTTTGAACAACATTCTGTAAAAAACGTAAACAATCTAACATGTCACATCAGTGAAAAAATAACCGATAGTAATAAAAAAATGTTGGTCATTTTTTTTGAAATAATTAAAAATAAATATAAACTTAAATTAAATGAAATAAATAAACATAAATACAAACAATGAAATACAACGACGTATAACACAAAACTATAAAATATTTGAATACTATTTCTTTCAAATATAGTGTAAAATAATATCAAATAAAAAACCTCTTAGCGAGGTAGATGTTCGAGTGACGAAAGCCGAATTCAATTCACAAAATTTCTGATATCAAATTTGTGCCGAAAAAAACAATTGCATTCGATTTGTTAACGATTTTTCGGAATGTTAGTGCATTCAGCCCGTTGTTGTTGAACTTCCGAAAAATCGTTGACAAGTTGTTGTTTTTGACAGCTAGACAGAAAATGTAAACAAACGCGCCGAATGCACTAACATTCCGAAAAATCATTGACAAATCGAATGCAATTGATTTTTTCGGCACAAATTTGATATCAGAAATTGTGTGAATTGAATTCGGCCTTCGTCAACTCGAACATTTACCTCGTTAAGAGGTTTTTTATTTGATATCAATGATTTTGGCAAAGCAAATTTAAAATTAATTGAATTGCGATTCGTTTTATTGTTGTCAGTCAAAACAGTTCACACACACCCGATAGCAAATCATTTTTGATTCCTTAAACAATACAATAAAATAAACATATTTTAGTGTGTCAGTTGGAAAGAAAAATTAATGGTAGCTATCCTCTCACTGATATTCCATCTTCATGCGATGGGAGGGGAGATAAGATCTATTTTTTAAAGAAATCATCATAAAGATTATAAAAATATCGATTTTATGCAAGGAGGGCCTGTCAAATGTTCAATGTTTAAATGAAAAATGCAAATATGCTAACCGTAACCCCAAGTTGTTGGGAAAATATATTTCCATTATTTTTACGCTAATTTCGGGGCTTTGTTTGACATGGTTACTATCATTCGTTTTGGCTCAAATATGCGTCATTTTTTTCGATAACTCGTTGCAAGTGATTTCACCACTATCCCGAAACGCCTTGTCCCTATTAGCAAAAAACTGAGATAAAAAGTTTTCACAAGCCTCTCTTGGGACGACCAACAGCATTTGCCATGGATAAAAAGAGATAAAAATCGTTTGGTACCAACTCCGGACTATAAGGCGAAACGTGAAACAAAGCTCCCGGAGCTTATGGTGGGCTATCATAAACGTGTGTTGTCCTGGCGAAACACGGTGCCTCTAATATTGGGTAACTCTGGCCGCTTCTAGTCAATTGCTGCCTTTAATCGGTTTAATTTCTAGCAGTAGAGGTCCAATTTAACCGTTTGGTCATTGGACAGCAGCTCATAGTAGATGATTCCCTCCCAATCTCATCAAACATACAGCTTAACCTTCACGGTTGACAATCCTGGTTTGGCCATCGTTTGGGCCTCTTCACCGGCCTTCAATCTTAATTGTTTCTGCTTCATAATGTCATATGTGACCCATTTCTTGTCGCCAGTTACCACCCGCTTCACAAATGGCTCGATTTCGTTCCGTTTGGCCAAGGAATCCCAGATAGAAATACAGTCCATCTAGTTTTTTTGAGTTAACTCGTACGGCACCCAAACATCGAGGTTATTTTTGAGGCCTGCTTTATGCAAATGGTTTGAACTGATTTGTGGTCAATCTTCAAGGCTATTCGAGTGCGATTGCGACTGTTCGAGTGCAATTTTTTGTGCGAATATTTAGAATCACACTTTTCCACCAATCAAATTCCACCCATAATAGATAAAATATTTTTAATTTTAAGCAAAATATTCGCAGGCGACCAACCTAATCATAAAAAAAAAATTATGAGCTACATTGTGTCCAATAAATCGATGGAAAGGTGTGAATCTTAATATTTGCACACAAATTCGCACTCGAACAGTCGGCTCTTGGGCGATGCTACGACAGCTCGCATGCGGTCTACTTCAACAATTTTTAAGAATTTATTGACATTTTGGACGATAGGCCTTTCAGTGCGTGGTGCATCTTTGATATCGAAATTCCCGGACGTAATTGCACAAGATTGGCTGTGATAGTATCGCGACCATAGATAGATACCATTCACAGTTTCAGCCGTCTGGCTTGCGTTTTCGCCTTCATCGAAGCAAAATTATAAAATACTACGAATTTTCTCTTTGTTTACCTCCATCGTTGACACGCTATAACTCACAACGGAATCGATCAATCAAAACAGTGACAAAATAATATTTTTAGTTTGTGGAAGTACGTTTTAGTACTCCTTTCCAACGAGTATAAGTATGGTCCACTGTAACAAATACATCACGAGATATGTGCCACTAAAGCCATCTAGTGAAAAAATAATGGAAATATATTTCCCCAATCTAATATGAAAGTAAAAATAGATGAAATAATAAAGTTAATTTTTATATTTATTATATTATAAAGGGTTTTAAAATTGGCGATTGTGAAAGATAGAAAATCAAGCTAGCGGTAAAAATAAAAATTAAATTAGCTATCCTTCAATGACATTTCGTAATAACAAAAATCACGCGTATTTTCAAATTGGCATAGCTGAATTATTTTCGAATTGCCAAATTGGCATAGCTCGTTGAGTTTCAAATTTTTCCGCTATGTGCTACTCGTGATCCTCCAATCATCAATAAGAAGTTTCATTTTGAATAGCCTGCTATTTGGAAAGCTGTCAACTTTGAAGCTGTCATCTTTTGAAATTTGACAAGTCAAAACTACGCAATTACTAAAAATAGTACGATACACGCAAAAATGGTGAAAATTTTGCACTTACACTTCTCAAAACTAAAGCACTTTTGGGACGTCGTGAAGCACTTTCTCGGCCGGCAATAATGAAACTGGTGGGCAAGCTTGAGCTGTTGGGACAAGTTAGTGATTTGAAGAATCGAAACCGTGTGCGTCGCTCAAGAGCAACTGAGAATATTGCTGCTGTAGCCCGTAGTGTTGACGAAAACCCAGGTTGGTCGATTCTTCGTTGATCTTTGGAATTAGACATTCCACAAACCACATTACACCGTATTTTGCATAAGATTTAGGTCTTAAGGCTTTTAAAGTTCAGTTAACACAAGAACACAAGCCGGTCAATCACCATAAACGTCGTATCTTTGCTGATTCGGTCCTTCAAATGCATCAATATGATCCGGATTTTCATCCAAAAATCATCTTCAGTTATGAGGCCCATTTTCACCACGGAGGCTACGTTAATAAGCAGAATTTTCGCATTTGGGGCTCAGAAAATCCAAGAATGATTGTTGGAAAGCCTCTCAATCCTCCACGTGCCACTGTTTGGTGCGGTTTTTGGTTTGGAAGTGTGATTTGACTTTACTTATTCGAAAATGAGGTTGGTGCAACTGTTACGGAGAATGGATTGCGCTATCGAGCTATGATTAATGGTTTTTTATGGCCGGAATTGGAAGATGTTGATGTGGACGATGTTTATTTTCAGCAAGACGGTGCTACGTGCCACACAAGCAACGAAAAAATCGGAATTTTGCAAGAAAAGTTTCCTGACTGTGTTATTTCTCGAAGAGGTGATCATAATTGCACAGCGAGATGGTCTATGCCAATGATCCAAATACATTATACATACTGCCATACAAAACATTTCCAAACCATGAATTTTTAGCACTTGAAACCATTATACTAACTATGGAGAAAACAACCCCATTAATAGGATGTCTAAATCATTCAACATAATTGACGACCTATTTGACTTTAATTTATCAAAGTACAACTTTAAAATTATCCTGAAGGACTATGTTTTAAATTTTTAATTGTTAAACCAAAATTTGGTTTATATTTTTTTTTGTTTTAAAGTTTTTTGTTTGAATTTTCTGTTTTAATGTAATTTTTGTTTACACTATTGTAAATAATTTGAAATCATACAAATAAATTACAAAATAGATTTCTTTAAATAAATAAATACAGCCGCAAATGTGCGAATTGGTCATGGAAAATTTCATGAAAAGCATATGGTGCTGTAAGCGTAGCCGTGGCGGCCATTTGGCTGATATCGTTTTCGTATGTTGATGGCATACCTTCCTCTTTACAATGAAATAAACATTCATTGATTTCTCTTAAAAAATACTCGTTTTTTAATATAAAAATGAAACCTCTTATTGGAAAACCCTTCCAAAAAATAAAAGAATAATAAAAAAATTAATTTTTTAATTAATTAATTAACAAAAAATTATTGAAAAAAATGGGGGCCATAAACATTTTTTAAATTATTTGGTGGGCCGCGAGTAAAATAGGTTAAGAACCACTGGTATAGGCCATATTTCCTGCAAAATTTATGAATTAATTTTTAATATGGGTACTGAGTAAACGAAAAACCCAAATCAACACAATTAAAATTAAGAATGGGTCACGAGTTTGAAAGCGGTTTTGGCTGATAATTGGGCGTAGTAGAGTAATTTCGGTGGCTCTTCCGCGACATTTAGTTCAGGTGGAAAAACTTTCTTGGCTTCAAATAGCAAGTTTATTAAATTTTGATTTGTTTTTTCTGGCTGGATTACAATGTAGAACATATTCGAGATGATTCCTTTCCTCAATCTATTGCTTTTTAAGATCAAGACACCGGTGCACTTACTTGATTGATCGAATGAAACTCTTAAACTATAGTGGCGATTATAGGGACTGGGCTAATATTTTTTTAACTATACTCGCATAAATTCAGCGTACGAATAGAGAACATGAAAAGTTTATTTATAATTCGGTTGTATTAGTTAATGGTTAATTAATGGTTTGTCGCCCTCGTTAGCTTAGTAAGTAGAGTGCTTGCTCTGTTATTCGGGGGTCCCGAGTTCGATTCCTGGTGGTGACCAGTAAAAAGTTGCGACTGGGTGTTTTTAACGTGTTATATGTTATTTAATATGTTCGCGTCCATTTTCAGATTTTCAAGCCATAGTAGTTACGGCTTTGTCCTTAATATTTTAATTGTTCTATGGCATCTCAGAATTAACATCAAACGTCTTCTTTTACTTAAATAACTCCGTGTAATTTCATTGTCAAAATTATGTCTTATATGTAGTATATGCCATAGTTACATTATATTCTATTGCATTTTTGGTGTGCAATGAACCCCACTCTTTGGTAACTGGAGTCTCAGATCCATTAAATTTATCAAAATACTCAGCTAAAAAAATTAAATTTTCGACTGCTCGATTTTTTCGTTCACCACCGTATTTAATGTTCCGGTGTTTTAAAAGCTCAGTTTCTTCTGTTGAGAGATAACCAAAATAAAAATGATTGTGCCACTTCATAAGGCGTAAAAATCGGAACATTAACTTTAGCAATAGAGTTAGCAATTAACGGTGGGGTTGGCGCGATTCATATATTTTAGGATTGAAAAAGGCGGCTCCAATTAATTTTTGGAATACGTACTCTATTTCTTCATAAGCTTTTCGGCCGTATTCTCGACTTTAGCTCATCTGCTTGCTATATTGTCGACTTCGGATTTCAAATTCTCTTTGGAGTGAAGCACCAGGTTAACTAGTACCATGATACGCCATAGTGAAATCTGTGTCTTTATCGAATAAATTCAAATTACGATCTTCCATCTGAATCGGCACGTAGGAAGCTAGCTATGTACACAAAATGTACAAATTCTAAAATATTGAGTTTTTACAATTTTGAAAAATGTATCGTTTAAATTTACAAGTAAACAATAAGTAACTTTATCGTTAACAAAGGGAATTAAGGGATTGTTCATGATTTTAGGAGTGAGCTCAAAAATTGGAGTTCCCTTAAATGGAGAGATCATAAATAGTTCGAAATTTTGCAATAAAAAATTATTCAAAATACTTGGATTTCGTGAGGTTATAATAACTCATGGTTTTGACCTGAGAAGTTTGTTCAATTTTACATCATAAAAATATTCGATTTTCTATTTGAGCTTTTTACTGATCTAATGACCATCGTGTAATGATTGCTATCAATCTTTTTTTGTGACCAGCCGTAGAACTATTGTTATTTTAAGAGCTCTTTCGTATACAAAATACTATTTGTTCAAAAAAATAGACAAACAAAATAATATTTTAAAGAATAATTTAAAATTGTAAATCTAAATTGTATAAAATTATTCCTTATTTCCATTATGTCATGAGTTGTCGTGTCTTTAAACCAAATTAATATTTTGCCATTATTATCAAATCTATTTGAAATTCTTCACGTATAAAATACAAATTCCTCTCTAGGTAAAAATTATGAAAATTTGAATGGCATCATCTATACCTGGTCTACAAACATCAAATACGCACAGATAATCATCTGACTGCCAAACTCCAAATTTCTTTTTCTTTCCTGTTAAAACGAAATACTAACTTATTTTACATATTCTTAAATAATTTTCCTCCTCAAGTTTTTTATACATGGAAAAAAATCTAGGAAGAAAAAAATTACACACAAGGGAAAAATAAATTTTGAAATAATTTTAAATGAAAAAAAAAAAAAAAATCATTTCAATTTTTGGTTTCCACTTGAAAAAATACCTCGAAAGCACATAGATAAGGGTTTCAAATTGTATATATCTTCACGAAAATGCGAAATGATAATATGAAATCAAAAGTACCGAAAAAAAGGTTGATATGCCAAATTATATTGTGCGTATAAATGCGGAAAGTGGGGTAAACACGGAAGCTTTTATCCGAACTCAATCAAATCGGTATAGATGTATTTAGTAGGTCGTGCCGCTCTTAAACCATATTCCACTATAATATGTTCATAGGCAATCAAAAAATAATTTTAGTTGGATTATAATCGTAAATACTTAAATAAAATTATACAGAACCAATTTAATTATATCACACCAAGCTTTTTTGTGCTTTTTTATATTCGCATATCAAAAAAATATATAAATTCGTAACTCGGTGCATATGTATTACAGATATAATAAAATCTAATAATAAAAAGCTTCGTCTTAAGAATTTTTATGATTTTACATTTAGTTTTTTATTCAGTTACAGCTTTTCATGTCAATTTTATACTATATAGAAAAAATTGCAGAAATTATGTCATCACTTGATTATTAAATAAGAATAAATTTTAAATAACTTGCTGTTGGAGTTCCGTTTTTTCGCTGTTAAGATATGTCGTATATAATAAATTTTTTTATTCATTTTTCATCGTCTTCGTCTCTTAACTAACTCACTAACTAACTAGCAGCTTTACTATAATTTTTGTTATGCGTTTTTTTGTTGTCGCAACTCGGTTCCTTTTTATTTATGCTGTATATGTATATATGCTTAAGATGTTCATTACAAAGTTTCATCGTTTGCTTCGTATTAAAAAATGATGATAATAATACGAATTTTAAAGGCCATAGTTAGTCCTTAGGATAACAAGTGTTAGTAGTTTGGATTGATTATATCAAAAATTATTTTTAAATTTTATATTTCGAGGGGCCTTTTCAGCACCATTGCAAAAACTGAAAAAGCTCCAATGGACGCCCTTACTTCCAATATGCAGGTTTTCTCCAAATTTTGCAACGATCCCCCAATTAATGAAGAAAGGTTAAATATGACATTTAGAATTTAGGTGAAATAAAGTTTTTTTTTTAACCTCGCTTTTTCCAGTAAAATTTTCAAAATGATCTGATCCAGTTTTGTTTAAAATTTAAGTGCAATCTTTTTGTTTTAAGCGTTTTTTCTTAAATGATATATAATTTTCAAAATATTTTGAACACACGGAAAAGCTTCTATGAAAGCTGTCACTCCCGGTCGACCAATTTCCGAAAAAATTTGAAATTTCATCCTAATCAATAATTGTACATGGTCTTGTATTTAAACAGTTTTTTTGATAAAAATCGTTTTTTCCGCTCAACTTTAATTTTTTTTATCTGGACTAGTGTTGTTTTAAATTTAATTTAGAATCTTTTAGTACATAATGGGTTTTCGCGTAAATCATATATTTTTCAAAATATTTGCAAAAGTCAAAATAGCTCTATGAAATTTGCCACGTTCTGCGGGCGCATCTTGGCCAAAAATCACTGGTATCGCCCAGTTTAAAAAAAATTCACTATTAAATTTAATTCCAATCAATCAATCCGTATGGACCAAATTTCACTGAAAAACAGTTTGACAAAAATTGATATTTACGATTCAACTTTTGAAAAGTGATTTGACCGAAGTTGTAAAATTAATTTAAAATCTGTTATTCATAACCGTTTTTATCATAAATGATATATTGTTCAAAATACATGCAAACAATGAAAAAGCTCACATTAAAGCGGTAACTTCCAGTGGAAAAATGGATCGTTCAATTTGTAAAAAAACCGTGAGCATAATTTTTCATCCCGATCAATTAGTGTAGCTGTACTGAACAGCTGGACTTTTGTTGGAAAGCGATTTTTGTCAGAAATCATCATTTCCGCTGAAACTTTTGGGAAATTGATCTAGGACGGCATTGTTGCAAATTTTATTAGAATCTTTTTTTTCTCATTGATGATATACTTTTCGAAATATTTGCAAAAAATCAAAAAGCTACCATGGAAGCTGACACATCCGATACTGATTTCCAAAAAAAATCAATTAGATCTAACTCTCTCTCTCTCTCTCTCTCTGGCACTTTATCACATAAAAGGATTTGGCCGCTTCAAATGAGGTTCCGTAATCATAAATTCATTTCGGATAATAAGTGATTAATTCATTGATCCTAAGCCAGCCGTGAAATTTTTTCCTTGTCACCACCGGGAATCGATCCCGGGACCTCCGGTCGCTGGAGCAAGCATGCTGACCACTTTGCCACCGGGCGGCAATTAGAATTAGATCACCCGAATTATGTAAAAAAAAATTAGTTTGAAGTTTCATCCTGATCAGTTAATCCAAAGACATTTTGGTCTGCCCACAACCACACACACCAAAAATTTTACTTTCTTTTCCGTAGTAAAATAAAGTTTGGTAGTCATGAAAAAAAGTTGACTTTGAGATTCATGCAGATTTACCATTTGTTATATCGCCGAAGTTATAAAAGTGGATTTAAAAAAAAAAAACTTTATGCGAGTATGTAGCCATGACTAATTGACTGATCAGGATGAAACTTACCGGCTTTATGTAAAATTGTTTTAGTTAAATGTCGTTTTTCTTGTAAATGATATACTTTTCAAAATATTTGCAAACAACGAGAAAGCTCCTATATAAGCTGAAAAGTCTTAACACAACTTTAGGTGTATGAGGAGCTAACAGGGTACTCAGTTAGAAAACATATTAAAGAGCTCTCCATCCATTTTGTTTATGATCAAAGAAGTATATTTACTAAACCGATTTCTTTAAAGCAGTTATCAAAACCAAGCCATTTTTGGCATTTTGTTAATTACAAAAGTCAATCTACTGGTAATTGTTGGGATCCTAGTTATACTGTATGATCCAATAATTTAAATACATAATTTTTAAAAACATATATACAAGTAATTTAAAATAATTAATCACCAACATAAACATATAATAAAATTATTTACAATTATTTCATATAGTTTTCCTCTCAAACCCCTTAATATTAAATAATAATCAATAGACATGTACAAAAAGTTTTCATGGTTAAACTGCATTTCAATAACAAATCAACAAAATTATAACTAATTATAACTTAAAATTAGAATTATAACAAAATTATTAAAACTTCAATCACAAAATCCATATTCAATTTTTTTAATCAATTTGCATTGTTAAAACATATTCTTTTAAAGATACTTTAAAACTACTGTATTTATTACAATTTTTCAATTGAATGGGTAATTTGTTATATTCAATAAGACCACGCTCGACGAAATTATTTTTACACCTGTTAGTTCTAAAAAATTGAACATAAAAATTTGAATTTGTAGAACTCCTTGTATTATGTTCATGAACATCGTTTATTCTAGTCAAATTAAAATCATGTTTTATTAAATTATGTACAGTTTTATAAGTCAAAAGTATCAGTTCAGTTTTATTTATATGTTCTAAACTTCTATATTTGTCATTAAATATTTGTTCTGTAGGATGTCGTATGGGAAGCTTTAAAATAATTTTAATGGACTTTTTGTGCAACACATTTAATTCTTGAATTTTATAGTTGGAAGCCCCATTCCATATTGGGTTGAGATAAATCACGTGAGATAAAATAAACGAACAATATATAATATACATTGATTTCTCAGTGAGAAATTTATTTAGTCGTCTTAAAATGAAAATGTACGGACATAATTTTCTCTTAACGTGGTCAATATGGCTGTTCCATGTAAATGTGTTGTCAATAACTAAACCCAAATAATTATAACTAGAGACGTTTTCAATTTTCTTTCCATCAAAAAACACTGAAAAATTTTCTGAGAATATTCTATTTTTAAATTGCAATATTTTTGATTTACTAATGTTCAACATAAGTTTGTGCTTATAGAGCCATATTTTAATCAAATCAAAATCATGGCTTACATCATTTCGTAATACTGTTTCACCATTACATGCATATGTAAGGACAGCATCATCCGCGTAAAGCTGAATATTTCCTTTTAAATTTAATTTCGCTATATCATTAATGTAGATTTTAAAAAGATCCGGTCCTAAAATCGACCCTTGAGGTACTCCTTTGCGAATATTTTTAAAATCACTGGTAGTATTTCCAATTCGTACAGCTTGTAATCTATTTTCCAAATAAGATGCAAACAATGAAATTTGAATATCTGTAAATCCCAATTTTTTTAATTTTGTTATAAGAATTTCATGATCTACGCAATCGAAAGCCTTTTTAAAATCTAGAAAAACACATACTACAAACTTTTTGTCATCTATACTTCTAGATAGGAAATTCATTAGTTGTATGCATGCAGCTGAGGTATTTGAATTTTTACAAAATTCAAATTGCTGTTTATGTAAAATATTATTACGTTCTAAGAAATCCAATAATCTAATCTTAATCGCTCTTTCAAAAATTTTTGAAAAACTATTCAAAATTGATATAGGCCGATAATTGGGCATATTAGTAGCGGGTCCCTCTTTGTAAATTGGTGTTACTATCGATACTTTAAGACTATTGGGAAATAACCCCATAATTTCAAATGACGAATTGATAAATTTTAAAATGACTGGGGACAGTTCATATATTTCAAAATGAATTTTGTTGAAATATTATCATAGCCGGTTGCTGCACTTTTTTTAATTGTTTTATAATAGCTTCAACTTCTTGTAAGTTAAGTGGAACAAGTTCTAAGCTAACAATAATATTATTTTCAAATGAATTAATAAATTCTGTATCCATAGTATCTGATGGGCAATTTATTTCATCAGTAACATTTATAAAAAAAGAATTCAAACTGTTTGCAATCTTCTTATTACTGGTAATTAATGCACCATCTACATTAATAGAATTAATAACTGGCTTCGCAGTCGGATCTTTGTTAAACATAATCTCCTTAAATAAATCCCATAAAACCTTTCCATTATCAGGTTCAGAAGATACAGCCTCAGAATAGTATTTTGTTTTTGCAATGTTTATCAACTCTCTAGTCTTAGTTTTGTAAAATAAATACCTTTCTGCTATTAATCTATCTTCAGCGTACGTCTTATTGTGTTTAAAATATGATTCCCGCAAATAAATATTTTGGAGGATCTCTTCGGTCATCCATGCTTTCTTTGTAATATTTTTATTTTTAATTGGGATAATTTGTCGATTATTTTCAATTACTATTGATAAATCACGAACTAAATCATCTATACTAACATACAAATTCAAGTGATCCCAAAACTTATCCGAATCTATACTATTATAATTAATTATACTTTTAAATTTGCTATGGTAATGCTTCTTCGGTTCAAAATTTATAAAGGGTGATTTTTTTGTGGTTAGGATTTTCATGCATTAGTATTTGACAGATCACGCGGGATTTCAGACAAGGTGTCAAAGAGAAAGATGCTCAGTATGCTTTGACATTTCATAATGAATAGACTTACTAACGAGCAACGCTTGCAAATAATTGAATTATATTACAAAAATCAGTGTTCGGTTCGAAAAGTGTTTCGCGATTTACGTCCGATTTATGGTCTACATAATCGACCAAGTGAGCAAACAATTAATGCGATTGTGACCAAGTTTCGCACTCAGTTTACTTTATTGGACATTAAACCAACCACACGAATGCGTACAGTGCGTACAGAAGAGAATATTGCGTCTGTTTCTGAGAGTGTTGCTGAAGACCGTGAAATGTCGATTCGTCGCCGTTCGCAGCAATTGGGTTTGTGTTATTCGACGACATGGAAGATTTTACGCAAAGATCTTGGTGTAAAACCGTATAAAATACAGCTCCTGCAAGAACTGAAGCCGAACGATCTGCCACAACGTCGAATTTTCAGTGAATGGGCCCTAGAAAAGTTGGCAGAAAATCCGCTTTTTTATCGACAAATTTTGTTCAGCGATGAGGCTCATTTCTGGTTGAATGGCTACGTAAATAAGCAAAATTGCCGCATTTGGAGTGAAGAGCAACCAGAAGCCGTTCAAGAACTGCCCATGCATCCCGAAAAATGCACTGTTTGGTGTGGTTTGTACGCTGGTGGAATCATTGGACCGTATTTTTTCAAAGATGCTGTTGGACGCAACGTTACGGTGAATGGCGATCGCTATCGTTCGATGCTAACAAACTTTTTGTTGCCAAAAACGGAAGAACTGAACTTAGTTGACATGTGGTTTCAACAAGATGGCGCTACATGCCACACAGCTCGCGATTCTATGGCCATTTTGAGGGAAAACTTCGGAGAACAATTCATCTCAAGAAATGGCCCGGTAAGTTGGCCACCAAGATCATGCGATTTGACGCCTTTAGACTATTTTTTGTGGGGCTACGTCAAGTCTAAAGTCTACAGAAATAAGCCAGCAACTATTCCAGTTTTGGAAGACAACATTTCCGAAGAAATTCGGGCTATTCCGGCCGAAATGCTCGAAAAAGTTGCCCAAAATTGGACTTTCCGAATGGACCACCTAAGACGCAGCCGCGGTCAACATTTAAATGAAATTATCTTCAAAAAGTAAATGTCATGGACCAATCTAACGTTTCAAATAAAGAACCGATGAGATTTTGCAAATTTTATGCGTTTTTTTTTTAAAAAAAGTTCTCAAGTTCTTAAAAAATCACCCGTTACTTGTTAGGATCAGTTTATGATCTGAGAAGGAACAATCTAATAAATTCACATAAAAGTCATTAGAATAAATATCACTAATTATATTATCAATTATAGTAGAACTATCATTATGAACTCTTGTTGCATAAGCCTTGTCTATTTTATTTAGAATAGAATATCCATTACAGGTAATTGTCTCAACATACTTTTTAATATCATTGTTTTGATTTAACGCAAGTAAATTTAAATTAAAGTCACCAACTATTATAGAATTCCTATATGTGGCAGTAATGTCATCAATCAAACTAATGAAATCTGTGTTCCGAGTATGATCCGATTTATAAATACCAATTATATTAATATTATGTTCTAAAATTTTTACTATTAATATGTCCGATAGGTTAAAAGTTTCTTCAAATACAATAGAAGATGCTAATGCTGTTTTAATATAAATTACTACTCCCCCGTATCCAGTATCTCTATTCGAAAAATACGACGAATACCCACTCACATCTTACCTGGAATCCAGACCTCAAATTGTAAAAATTGGCGGTGTCACTTCAAGGGTGGTTGATCTTTCTTCGGAAGTGCCTCAAGGCAGCCATTTGAGTCCCATGCTCTTCATTCTTTTCGTAAACGATGTGGTCAATTGTCTAAGTTATTCCGAAATTCTCACTTATGTGGACGATATTAAAATTTTCAAAACTATTTGATGCGCCAAGCCAATGATGCAATTGATTTTCAGTTCAACCTGACAAATTTTAATGCTTGGTGTACATCGCATAATTTGAGTCTAAACATCTCCAAATGCAAAACAAACAATTTTAACCGCGTATTCTTACCCACTATAGTTACAAAGTTTCAATTACTGTTTTGATGGTTGTATTATTGAAAGTGTTGCATTTCTAAATCGAATTCTATATGCTTGAATTTGTTAAAGGTTTTGTAATAATTTTCATGATCCTTAACGTGGTGTCTTTGTTCGTTAATTGTAGGAATATGATGTGTCATATGAAATCCGTTATATAACAACTTTTAAGATTGCACAGAAAGGGTTCAGAAGCGATTTTTAATGTACTCACTAAGAAGGTTGCCTAGAGACGCGCATGTCTCTGCTACCTTACTCCCAGCGTATCGAGGTAGATGTAAATTAATAAATATGGAGCCGCTGTTTATTCGAGATTTATTTGTGTCTAAAATCGATTGTTCGGGAATTTTGAATCTGCTTAAGCATTGATCTGCTTAAGCAATTGATATATGAGCCGTTTACTTTGAAAATGCCATAATTAAGTTTTTCCAAAAATCAAGTTAATGTTAAAGTTAGTTACAATTTAGTATTATCTCTTTATTTTAAAATAATTTCCAATCAATATTACTGTCATATTGATTGGACTTTTTTTAAATGAAGTGATACCGCTAAATCGTAACTAATTTTAGCATTAACATGATTTTTGAAAAACTTAATTATGCCACTTTCAAGATAAACGGCTCATATATACTCCATTACGTGTGCTATACGCAATAAAGTTTTCCAAATTAAATTGACATTTTGTAGGCAAAGGACGGTAAATGTGAGGCGGTTTATCATTCACCAGTTTCATTTAATAAAGTATACGCCCAGCTTTTGACTTTAATCTGTGTAGAAATTAATTTAAGGAACTAATGTCGAAGTTTCTTTTGAATTATTGGTAACCACTGTAAACTTTTAATCATATGATTTTATTAATATTTTTATCTAAATAATGTAACCTGACATGTAAAGTTGGTAATGATAAATAAATAAATAAATAAAAATATATCCCTAGAAATCATAACACAACCACAGTTATATGAAATGTTAGTTATGGGGATCAGATCGGTTAAATATAATCAGCAGTTCTACATCAAGGGGTGGGGACAATATAATAAATATAATAAAAATTCGATCTTAACAGAAACTCAGGTAAATGGGGTGTTATTTAGGAACCATGTTCATTAGAAAGAATAACCAGGAGCTCCCCATCTACGGTAGGAGACAATTTATACAATTTATTATTGTGACGAAAAATCATAAAAATTCTTAGGCCAACGGAGATATCCCTAGAGATCTCAAAACAATGTCAGGTTACTGGAGTATTAGTTGGAGGGGTTAGAGTATTAGTAGAGACCATGCCAGTTAGAAAAAAAAGAACTCCCTATGTAGGGGTGGGGACAATTTAGAGAAATTTTGTATTATGACCAAATACTATATAATAAAAATTCTTAGGCCAAGAGAGATATCCCTATAGATCTAAACACAACCTTTATAAAATATATATAGTGTTAGGTAGACACCATGTTTAAAAGAAAAAAATAATCTGGAGCTCCAGATCCAGGAGTGGGGCAATTTTATCAATTATGTAGACATATAAAAAAATTAGCAATCCAACTGAGGTATTCCTGGAGATCTTAATACTACCTCGGATAAATTGGGTGTTATAGTTGGAGACCATGTGACGTAGAAAAATAATCATGGTCTCCCCATCCAGGGGTAGAAACAATTTATATGATTTTTTATTATAACAAAATCAACTAAAAATTCTTAGGCCAACTGAGGTATTCTTAGAGATCTTAATACAAGCTTAGATTAGTGTTAGATAATGATTCAATGAGACTATACATAGATTTAAGTGTTACGTTTATCGAAAATGCCAGTTTCAATAGGCATATTGAAAATTGTATTGCGAAAGCGAATGCCATGTTTTGATTACTTAAAAGATTGACTGGTGAATTTAAAGATACTAAATCTTATTTTATTTAAGATTGTTTTGGCTTTTAAGACAAAATATTATTTTTAACGACACTTACAATGATTGCGATTTTTCTAGTCATAGAAAACAAAGAGGCCATTTACTCAAAACACAATATATCAACCACAAAAAGTAGAAAAATTCACTCACAACCATTTTTAACCCTAGGGTACTTGTGTAAAGATACATAACCCTTACAAAAATGAGAACTTCCTTAAGTCTCTTCTTAGCAGCGTGGCTTTGTACTGATAGGAAGAGATGGTTTTGATTTTTTTTACTTTTTGTGGTAGATATATTGTGAGTTAATAGCCTCTTTGTTTTCTATGAAGAGAAAAGTCGTAAATATTGTAAAGGTCATTAAAAATAATGTTTTGTTTGAAAACCCAACAAAAATCTTAAATAAATTAATTATTACAGACAAATTTAAAAACTTCTTCTTCACCACTTACGCTCTTTCTTTTTCACTGACGTTCGCGCTCAACTGGAATACGCTGTATCAGTTTGGAATCCATACTATGGTGTGCACATTAAAAGAATTGAACTCATTCAACAGAAGTTTCTGATTTTCTTGTTAAAGACAAGACATCTACGACCATAATTTACCATTTAATGAAAATGTGGCTCGGTTACCTCCGTACTAAACAAGATGAACGGATTACAAAATATACAAGCTTGAAAATAGACGACTCCTCTAAAGTGTGGCTTTTATTGGTAACGTTTTGCTTGGTCACTTTGATTCAGCTTATATATTAGAAAACATATCAAACCATGAGTTTTTAGAACTAGAACTAAATAACTAAATAAAGAAAAAACAATCAGAAGCTCCACATCCAGGGGTGGGGTATATTTATACAATTGTGACTGAATATAATAAATTTGTTTAATCCAGCTGAGATACCCTAGATGGTTAGTCAGTCAGTTAGAAAAATTAATCAGTGGCTCCATATATAGAGGTGGGGCAGTTTTTAAATTTTAGTATTATAAGACTAAATAAAATAAAAATTCTTAGGACAACTGAGATATCCTTATAGAAATTTTGCCACAACCTCAGATTTATGGTGTGTTAGATGGAAAGTATGTCAGTTAGAACATATTCAGGAGCTCCCTATTCAGAAGTAGGGATAAGGTAGAGAAACTTTTGTTTTTTATCGCTTCCCTTTAGCTTTTGTATTATCTTCAAATATATAAAGAATTTTCAGACCAACTGAGAGATGCCTTGAGATCTAAACAGATTCTGTCCAATTTTTTTTGGACCATGTCAGTTAGAAAAGTAATCATTAACTTATTATTCTAACTTTAACAGGAATATTATATTCTAAGTGGATTATTATTTCTATCTGAAATAGTGCATAACTCGATTTTCCGATGGCTGTGTTTAGATATTCAGGGAAATCGTAATTCGCCTAAAAATTATTATTATATTTGAAGTAAAAAATAATACAAAATTCTATGAATTGTCACCATCACCCCTAAAGGGGGAGCTTCCGACTATTTATAACTGATATTATACTCAAAAAACACCCCATATATCTGAGGTTGTGTTAGGATCTCTAGGAATATCTCAGTTGGCTTGAGAAAAATTATTTTACTTGGTCATAATAAAAAATTCTATAAATAGTACCCACTTCTTATTAAAAGAAGAGCTCCTGATTATTTGTTCTTTAACTCACACCCCCAGATGAGAATATTCTCATTATTATTTTTAACTTTCATGAACCCCAACTAATAATTTATATACCTCAGGTTCTGTTAAGGCCTCTAGGGCCTCTATATTGTGCTCTAGGAGCTCTCATTAAATTAGTTTGGTTGTCATTGCTTTGTTATTTGCATATAACAGCTCCGTATATTCTTTACGTTTTTCTCATTCCCGTCATTTAAGCTTTCTGTTAAACACTCTTAATCATCTGCTTTACCCCGAGTAATGGTAGGAGTTCTCTTAGTTGTTCAATTCTTAGAATTATTAAACACAAATTCACGATCTCTTAGAAAACCATCCCATTTAGTAATGTTGCCGTTACTCACTAATTATGATAACTTTTCTCAACTTGCCAATTTGATTGGGGTGATTGAAAGGACGTTAAAACAAGTGCATCATTAGATATATAACACAATTTTTTAATTGATTTTATCTAAAACATGATCCCCTATTGTGTTTGTGGGACAATAAAAAATTTAAAATACTTTCAAAAAATGGGTATTGAAATTAAAAAATTTAGTCTTGTTTATTTGATCTTGATCTAAAAGCTATGAATACAATCTACATACAAACACAACATAAGAGGCTATCTATAGAAAATTACCCTTTCTAGAGCCTTGTTGCACAGGTAACATATAACGGCATCGCGGGTAAAAATTGATGAGTGTTTATTGAGCTTTAATTGGGCCATATATGACCACGAGAGCCTTGTTAGAACCGCATCCCCCGACGCCCAGGTATAGATTAGGCCCAGAACTATTTGAAAAATATAATGGCGTCGCTCGCCAATACTAAAACTTAAAAGTTCCAGAGTAAAAATTGATAAGTATTTATTGAGATATAATTGTGCCATACATGAGCACGAGAGCCTTGTTAGAATCGCATGACCGAGGCACAGACATAGATTATAGGACCAGAACTATTGTTAACATATATAATGGCATTGTGGGCCAATACTGAAACTAAGAATTCACTGAATAAAAAATTGGCGAATATTCATTAACTTTTATTTGGTTATTTATGACCAAGATGGCCATGTTAGGTTGCTTAGATATTGTGTTCTGGAATTTAGTTTTACCAGAGCCTATAGAAAACGTGATGGCACCTTAAGTTTACATATGCACTTTGAAGTTGGAAAAATGAAATTTCATTACTAAATTAATTTTATCGATGTTTTCGAGTTCTTTAGTTTCTGATTATCCGTTATAAGTTTGTCTTTAATTTGAATTTGAAATAAATCTTTTTAATTTATTTTATTGTTTAACATTTCATAGTTAATTTTTGGGTTGAGAGTGTTAGTGACAGTGAGACAGTTTTTGTTGTAGTTAATTTTGGGCTGACTATGAGAAACTATCACAAGTAGAACTATCACAAGTAGAAACTATCACAACTCTTTGATTTATTTATCATCGAAAAATTATTAATTTACGTGTTTATAGATAAAAAGCTCTGCAACCTTCCGTATTCTGTTATAAATCAAATAATTCCCTGTATAAACTGATCGATTATCGCCAAAATTGTCTGTCCGTCTTGCCACAATTTACGTAAAACTTAATAACAAAATAAACCTTAAATATTAATTTTAATTCCCCATCCAACACTAAAGAAACTATTTTTAGTTTAAGTTGAGCCAGATACCCTTCGCCCAACATGAGCTTTTCCTCCTTATTATTATCATTATTTCGCTTTATCTTTTATTGTTTGGGATATCATACGAATTTTAATGTAGAATAGACGAAGGAAAAATTTAATTTTTTGTGTGTGCTCGAACTTGAACGAAAAAAAGAACGAGAATATCTTAGAAAATTTACAGTAAATAGACAATGAGCTAAGTTATTTTTATTTTTAGATAAAAATAATATAAATTTATTGGGATTTAATGGGGATTTGCCTTTTTGTTTTGGAAATAAGCTATCTAGCATGTGCTTTGAGTGTAAATATGACACTGTATTTGGGATGACGAACGAACCAAGAGTAAGTAAGCTAAGTGCTACAGGTCAAATTATTTGTATTTTAATTTTGTATCCGGAAAACGATTTTAAGAAGACATCACACTCTCATATATACATATACGAAAATGTGTTTAAGATTGAACCATTTTTCATGTTTATTAAGTACCAGCACGAAGAATAAAATTTATTTTAATTTTCAATTTTCTATATATTTTAGAAAAACGTTCTCCCCATAAACAAACTCATTTTCACCTTTTTAATGACTTTTTCTACATTTTATTTAAACTTTGCGTTGTCGGAATAATTTTTTTTTACAGGTGAATGAAAATAAAATGTTTATCTTTGTTATGGTCTGAAAACAAAAAAACTTTTCTTTGAAATCTCAACATAATTTATCTTAATTTTTTTTTTATGTTGTTGTTTACATTTTTTTTATATATATACATACATAATGTTAAATTATATTATGTTACATTATACGTACATACAAACTCGTATTATACCATGTAAGAAAAGTTGGTAAAAGGTGAAGAATAAAGAAACAACACTATCATTCATATCGTATAAATTAATTTAACAAATTTTCTTAAATTTCAAATTTATTACGAACAATTTTTCTTACAATGCCTACAACAAATAAATCACTTAACATTAAGACCATAGAATATGTGGATGTACAGAAGCATTGAAGATGTATATTAAATAACACTGGTGCTATGTGAACACGATCGTATTATACACCCCCTCCCTTTATTCCATATTAATCTAGAGAAAATAGAATTTTCATTTAAATCTCAATTTTCTTAATAAAATTGTAAATAAGAATACAGAATATGTATCCAATTTTTTCTAATCTGTTAAAAAATTACCAACACTATATTGTAATTAATTTCAACTACTATGTATAGAGGATAAAAAGATTTGGGATTAAATCATTAATTTTAACGAGATTTATATAAAATAGTTTTGGACTAGAATTGAAACGTGTTTTGATTTGTGGAAAAAAATTCTTTCACTTCCTGATGAATCCAACTACTCTGTTAGTCTTTTTTTTGAAAAGTCAATTATTTTATTGATATGGAAAGGTGGTTCTATGCCATTTATGTATGAATAACAATATCATTCATATGCCTATCATGGCTTCGTCTACAGGCCTGCATCCGAACATCACAATTTTTGATGACTATTTCCAATAAAAGTGGATAAATAACCTCAATTTTAACCCGAATGTTGTTTTTAAGTTGTTGAATTGTTTGTGGATGATTGGCATATACCTTACCTTTCAAATAATCTCGCAAAAAATAATCAAGTGATGTTAAATACGGGCTTCTTCAAGGCCAAGGAACTTCACAATTTTTTGAAATTATTTGCGATCAGCAAATTTTACAACAAATGGATTGTTGCACGACTTGCGTAGCATGTCGCTCCGTCTTGTTGAAACCAAAGGTCGTTGACACGCAATTCATTTAATTTGGACGACAAACAACCAGTTAAAATGTTGCGATAACGTTCCTCATTAACTGTAATGGCATTTTCCTGTTTGTTTTAAAGAAAATAGGCCCAATTATGCCCCAGCCCATAAACCACACCAAACATTGACTATTGGACCATGAACTTCTGCTTCATGAATAACATGAGGATTTTCCGCTCCCCAAATTCGACAATTTTGCTTATTGGCGTACCCATTAAGATGAAAATGAGCTTCATCGCTAAAGTTGATTTTTGATGAAGAACGTTCATTTCGCGCATGCATCCAATTAACATAATGGCTACGATTTAAATGATCTGGTGGTTTCACTTTTCGAGTTAACGAGTTTTGAGTTCTTGTGAACGATACTTGGTTGATGTGCTTGGCTCATTACGAACACTTTCACTAATAGCTGCCACTGCATTTGGAGTACAAACTGGATGAACATGTTGCTACGGTTTACGATCTTCCACTGAACCCGTTTCTTCAAAACGATCAATAATTTGGCCAATTGCATGCTCAGTAGGACGTTCATGTCGACCAAAACTCTCACGGACGAAATGTTGTTGTTTTTGAACGATTATTTTCATAATAAATTTGGACATTCAAAATGCGTTGTATTGTTATCGACTCGATGATGATAAATGTCATATTTTTGACTTTTCATATGTCAAAGAATTTTGGAGAACAGATAAGTACTAAAATTCATCGATTGAAAAATGACCCTCCCGGTAGTTGGTAAACAACGAACATCCCATTTATACCGCGTTTTTCTAAAGAGGTGCTTATTTAAACAATCGACGGTTGTGCTACTTTTCAAAATATTTTCGGTGTTTTACGATTTAAATTCATAAGTCAGAACAAAAGATTTAGGACGAAAGCAAACAAATATTTATAAATTCAATAAATTTATATTCGGCACGCCAGCTGGAATTATATCAGCCAGAACCAAATAAACTATGGTACACAAGTATCACCGTATGAATTTTCAACAGGAACCATGCAACCCGGAACCAAACAAAGTAATATATAGTATAACACAAGTAATACTATCCATAGTGCATCATTTGCACGATATCAATTTTTATCTGGAACCGTTTTAAGCTAGTTGAAACCATACCAATAGGAACCGAACCAAATCTAAGGCACTATTTGCGCACTATTCTAATTTTCAGCTGGAACCACCATATAATGTTAGCTGGAACCATATAACGTAAGCAAGAACCGTGCCTAACGGAATAAACCATGACGGCCGGAACTGTGGCACAAGTGCCACAATGCATTGTACCTCCTAATTTTCAAATTAAACCTTATAATGCAAGGTGAAACCATGTAAGACTAGCCTGACCAAAGCCATCCGGCACAAAGCCAGCCAAAACCATGCCAACTGGAGACAAACCAACTGTAGCACAAGTAGCAGAATGCTTTGTGCACTTATGGTGTCAGCCGAAACCATATAGAGCCAGCCGGATCCAAACCAGCTTTATGGTATCACAGGTAGTGCAATGCATTGGTTATTATTGTTAGCTACCTGATTTATAAGCCGGAAGCAATATTAAGCAAGCCAAAACAATTAAGAACTACCGAGGACCAAAATTGTATTATTTAGAGCTTGCAGAATAATAACAGGGTCAGTCGGCACAACTACAATGTCAGTCGGAACCATTTGAAGTTATCCGGAACAAAACCAACTAGGGCAGAAGAAGTGCACACATATTTCAGCCGGACCATATTTAATTGCGCTGGAACAAAAATTGTATCAGCCGGAACCATTAGAAGTTTGTACAATGTACTTTAGACAAATTTTCAAGGAATAAACTTTCTGCCGGAACCATAACAATACCAGCCAGAACTACTTACTACAATGCGATGAAGAATCCTTATATGAAGCCAGCCGAAACCAAACCAAAGTTAACACTAACAGCATGCATTATTATGCTATCTGAATTTTCAGCAGGAACAGATATTAAGGCCACCTAAGCCATATAAGGCCAGCTAAAACCACACCTTCACCAACAATTTGCACTTTGCGTACTTAATGCTTGTGTAACATATAAGCATTCAACCGGAACCAAATAAATATCGTCTGGAATATAAAAATGTCAGCCGGAACCATATGAAGCTTTCCAGAACAAAAAAATACTATCTTAGTAGCCAAAATCATTGTGCATCAGTGAGCACTGAAATATCAGCTGAAACCAATAAAAACCGCAGCCGAAAATATTAAAAGCTAGCGGAAAAAGTTTTTTCAGTCGTATGATGGTCGGAAATGGTTTATTTCCTGGGGGCTTTATGTCGTTCAAGCTTAAACTTTATATATCATACAAGCCTAGTTCACGCCAGAATTAAATGGTTCCGAAAGGTTCCGTGCAGATCAACCAAACAATGTCGTGATTCCGGCTGACATTTTTATGGTTTTGTCTGAAAGTGTATATGTTGCACAACCATTTAAAGTTCATTGTGCTCTTTGTGCAAGCGTCTAATGGTTCTGATTGATAAAAGTCTGGTTCGTGTTGCTTTAAATATTTTCGGCTGGCTTGATGGTTCCACCAAAATGTAATCGTGATGCACAATGCAATGTCCTACTTGTGTTGTAGTTGACTTGGTTCCGGCTGGCTTCGTTACCGCTAGTTTTTTATGGTTTCGGTTGACATAGTTATGGTTTAGACTGGCATTCTATGGCTCCAGCTGAAAGCTCGTATGTTTCACAACTATATAAAGCACGTGTTCATTCATAATTAAATTAAAGATTTTATAAAAGGCGGTAACTTGGTAGTTTTCTGAAATTTAAACATGAGTAACATTTTATGATTATACAAAACAGTTTTACTAAAAGTCCGGTAAATTTACTTTTCCACTTTAGTAATCAAGATGAAAGTGTTCTTTCTAACAAAAAATAAGAACAATTGTTAACCACATTGCTGAAAGAGACAGCTCTACGATATAAGAAAGAGATGAAACGCTCGCCATGTTTTTTTTAAATTTTAATTTGAATATTAATTTCCTCTCTTCAGCTTTTCTAAAAATATTTCATCGAGATGTAAATAATTTTGGATCAAACAATAATATTTTTCATCGCCAGATTTATGTTTGATAAAACCCGTTTATAGAGAAAACCCAGCCCATTCAAATAATGCCGACAACTGAAGTTGCGTTACCGATTGTCGAAGTCGCGTGCTCGGGTTTACTGAAGGGAGTACATCACACAGCTCCTTTTAATGTAAATAGTACAATAGGTTTGTCTCTGCCTTTTCATCTCATTCATTTCATCTTCCTCTCTGATTTAGAGAAAGCGCGGTCGCGTTGTTTGGGATTTTTCGACAGTGTTTTTTCAATACACCCTGGGTTTCAAACGGTTAAACAAGTAAGTGGCATATTCTTAAGTTACAATAATATAACACCGTAAAGTTAATACCAAAAGGATTTATACTGAAAGATTTTTGAGTAGAACATATTCAGTGCACTCATATGGAGTCTGAGAGGAATAATTTTAACTTCCAATAACAAGACATCGCAGTTTATACCAAAATGCTACTATTATAAGAAGATTTCTATAGGCTTGACCTTTCAAATTAAATTGGTTTGATTTCCAAACGGATTAGATTTTTTAGATTAAAACTCGTTCATTGGATTTGTTGAGAAATTTTCCCCGGAGATTTCCCCGGGATTTTTCCCGAGACTTTTTTTGAGAAATATCCCGGGAATTACCACCGAATTCTTCGAAGATTTTCCCGGGGTTTCCCCAAATTTTTATCTCCATTTTTGTACCAAATTGTTTCCCCAATTCTGTCACCAATTTCATTTTTATCCCCAACTTTGTCCCAAATTTTGTTTATAACTTTGCCCCTACTTTGTTCCCAACTTTGTTCCCAACTTTGTCCACAACTTTGTCCCTAACGTTGCTCCCATTTTTGTCCCCAATTTTGTCCCCAGTTTTGTGCCCAAATTTGTCCCCAATATTATTCCCATTTTTTTGATCATTTTTGTCCCCAAGTGTGTCCTCAAATTTGTCCTTAAGTTTGTCCCCATTTTGTCATTAATTTTTTCCAATTTTATCCAGAACTTGGGCCTCGCCTTTGTTTCCAATTTTGGTCACAATTTTGTCCTTAAATTTGTCCCCTATTTTGTCTTCAATTTTGTCCCCATCTTTGTCGCCAACTTTGTCCAAAATTTTGTCCCGAACTTTGTCCCCAACTTTGTCGCTAACTTTGTCTCCAACTTTGTCCCCAATATTGTCCCAAACTTTGTCCTCATTTTTGTTCCCAACTTTGTCCCCAATTTTGTCAATAACTTTGTCCCCATCTTTCTTCTCAACTTTGTCCCCATTTTTGTGCACAACTTTGTCCCCAATTTTGTCCCCATTTTGGTCCGCAATTCTGTCCAGCATTTTGTATCCATTTTTGTCCCCAAGTGTGTTATCAACTTTTTCCTTAAGTTTATCCCCATTTTGGTACATAATTTTGTCGCCAACTATGTACCCAACTTTTTCCCCTTTTTTGTCCTCAATTTTGCCCCAATTTTGTCCAGAACTTGGGCCTCGCCTTTGTTTCCAATTTTGGTCACAATTTTGTCCCCAAATTTGTCCCCTATTTTGTCCTCAATTTTATCCCCAACTTTGATCCCATCTTTGTCCCCAATGTTTTCTCCATCTTTGTGCCCAACCTTGTCCCCAACTTTGTCCGCAACACTTTGTCCCTAAATTTGTACCCAACTTTGTCCCCAATTTTGTACGAAAACCTTGTCCCAAACTATGTCCCCAACTTTGTTCCCAAATTTGTGCTCATTTTTGTCCCAAATTTTGTCTCCAATTTTGTCCCCAACGTAGTCCCATACTTTGTCCCTATATTTGGCACTATTTTTGTCTCCAACTTAGTCCGCAACTTTGTCCATATTTTGTCCCCAATTTTGTTCCCAACCTTGTCCCAAACTTTGTCCCCAACTTTGTTCCCAACTTTGCCCCCATCAATCAGAATTTCCAACTTCATTGGTTTCTAGAACAATTTATGTCAGAAAATTGTTAATTCAACAGTCTTTGTTGTTCAATGAGATTGGGCTAATTGTGAACTAGTACAAATTCAGGCACTACGTTTTTCAGACAGCAATGAACATATCTGGAGCTTGATTTTGTTCAAAATCTAACCGACGAAACATGACGTTTTCGTACACGTATAAGGAGTATAGTACACAATTTTATATTAGTGTGTGCAAATATTCTGTGGTTATATTTGTTTGTTTTCTGTGAATGTAAAATCGGTTCAGTTTTTTGTGCTTATGTCCATTGTTCGTCTCATTTTTTTGGCATCTCACTAAGTTTTTGAGTGACAAAGTAACACGATCGCGCAAATGACTGCTATTAACAGGTATACAACTTTTTCGATTTTTAACACGTTCGCGTAAACAACTTTCATTTTTTAAGGAATAACTCGACATATTTTTCAAGTCTCAACAATACATTCCTTTCCGTGACGAATTATCATTGCAATTACAAAAGTTATCAAATTTTTTCTTGAGTAGCACAATTTTTAGGGATACCATCGTATTCCCGAATATTTTATTACCAAAACGATGTTTTAGACTAGATCAAAAATTTACTAATAGGCTGTTTCTCAAATTCCAAATTGCCAAAAATAGATTATAATAGAACATCTTTAGAAAAATTATCTAATGATCTCATTTTTTCGAATCTTCCGCGAAAAGAACCAAATGATTCGGAATCAACTCCAGCGATTTCTGTCTTTGGAGTCTCCTCACTTTGTTAGTGGTGTCCAATATACGACGAATCTCTGCATTTGCATGTAGAGATAATCGCTGTACGTGTTTCCTTGCTTGGCTCTTTACTTCATCGGTGACGTATTCCATCTTCAGCTCTATATGAAGGTTGCCGTTCCGAATGTACCACGGGGTAATCACAATCCCTCGTAGCACTTTATTTTTGAAGCATTGTATCATTTGTACATTGCTCTTCTTGGCACTCCAAAATTGGATACTCTAGGTCCATACTGATTTTAGCATTTGCCTGTATAGAAGCATTTTGTTGTGTAGCCAGTACATTTTCCTATATTTGATGTTTAACTCTTCTTTTTTCTTCTTGATGTGTTGTTTCCACCTTAGCTTAGCATCGAGGATCATGCCAAGGTATTTAGCTGTATTTGCATATGAAATTGGTTTGAGTTGAGAGCCACGGGAAAACAGGTTACAATTTGATTTGTAAAATTGACGTGTACTGATTTGGCTTCATTAAATAAGATGCGCCATTTTCTAGTCGCCACCCTCGTTAGCTTAGTAGGTAAGCTGATTGTTCTGTTATTCAGGGTCCCGGGTCCAATCCCTGGTGCTGACCAGTAAAAAGGTTGCGACTGGGTGTTTTAACGTGTCACATGTTATTTATATATGTTCGTCCATTTAGAAAAAAAATCATCAAATTTGAGAACAAATACATTTATAGAACCACAATTTACTACTATAAAAAGGAAGTACACAAACGTTTACTCATAATTTAGAACCGCGGGCTAAATCACCTCCGAAGTGTAAAATCGACATTTCTTACAAGTGGCACAACCATAAGCGATTTAATTTTCGTTCATGGAATAAAATAAAATTATTTTATAAATCCAGGCTTAAAAAAATATATTGTATTGTAAATATCTCCCGAAAAATGGAAGAATTTTCTTATAGAAACTAATATTCCTCATTCTGGTTGAAATCGAGTTAGTTTTGTAACGAGATCAAATAAAATGTCGTTATGCAATATGTAATAAGCTTAATCAGTTATGATTTTAAAGAACTTCGCTGTGCCAAACGTGCCGTCGTTTCTGGAGCAACGCGGATGGGTTTTTTTTAGTTGTATTTTACTGATTTTGGTTGTGTTTCGACCCAAATTAAACAAAGGTAAGAAAAATTTGCGGTACAGGATATGGTGGCCACGGCCGATTGTGTGTTTTGATTTTTCCAGGGTAATATTATCTGATAACTATGTTTAGTCTTGATTTTAACTAGAATGTAGGTGAGGCTTTTATATTGCAAGCGATATCCATTTTGATTAGGTTAGCTTAGGATAACGTTTGTCCGAAAAATTCATCAATTGAATATCAATCGGCATTGCTTGAAATGGGGGGGATAACAAAGATAGATAGAAGAAAGTCAATAATAGGATGGAAGGAAACCTCCCCTCATCCCCTACATACCTTAACTCCGAAGCTGGCTTGGATTAGAATGGACAATCATTCATTATTTCAAACACAAAATTATTACAGGAACGACTATCTTACAAGAATCGGAAATTGAAACATCAGAACTTGAACAGAAGCATCAAAGCTAGCGAGCACAATAGAGAAGGAAACAAATCGTTACAAAATCGAGGTTCACGGTCTCAGTGAAATAGTGGAAATTATAGTTGAAATAACACAATCTAAGAAAATTTGCTGTATTTTCTGACCGTCGCTGTATTAACAAAACTGCTAAAGCAAAAGAAGTCACTAGTGGAATAGAAACTAGTTAATAGCAAAAAATCGTACAATCTTATCAAAATTTCACTCAAAAATCAGAAAGACAACCATTAACATTCAGTAATATTGGAATTCTGGTAGAATATCGCAAAAATATAGAAAGAAACCTTTTGACCATAACGGTTACCAAGAAAGGTGACCTTATAGAATGCAAGAAAAGTAGCAGCATCTCCTTTTCACTTGTGGAATATTATCTAATATTGTCCAATAGCGTAGGCCTGGTAAATTTTTAGAAATTCCACAAATATGTATGAAATGCCCGCGATTTGAACAATCCAGTCAAATCAAAGAGGAATAGACAATGCGGACACAGTCATCATTTCAAAAGAAATCTTTTCAATGGTAAAAAATGTAATGCACCTTAAATTTTGCCCTCACGAAACAGTCGTACCTCGTATATATAGTTACCAAAAAGTAAGCATTGATCTTTACAAAAACAACCTTATAATATAACATCCAATCTGTGGTGAATTTGATAAATTGTGAAGTGCAGGGTCCTTTTCATTACCAGCGCCTTAAAACAAATTAAGAAACTAAATTTAAAAACTTAGGCCTACTAATCGCTCCCTTACCGACCCGTATCTGTTAAAATCATAACCAAACCATAAAACATAAACTCGATTTTATTTATTTGATTATTTTCGTGAAGCCCTTCACCAGTAAAGTTGCGGTATAAAATATTTATGTTATATTGATTTACTAAACCACATTCGATTCTTTTCTCCTTAGCAATGCTTTTCTTTTTATTTACACATATTTTCACCTCATTCCTACGCTAACATATTTCTTTTCAGTCTGGTCGTGAACTATCGTAATAAAATTCTAGTAATCAAATGGAATAAAAACGGAATACCCATCAAAATGTCATAAAAAGCATAGCACCGATTTGCAACTTTGATAAATTCAGAAGGACAAAAAGCTTAAATCCATTTTTATTGTGTATACAGTAGTTTATGTACTCGCCTAAATGAGCACATAAAACATACATATACAGTTTGTAACAATATTATAACAAGGCTGGTTGAAACACAGAAAAAAAGGAACACATGACGAGTCGAATTGAAAAGCATACCTCCTTCGCACATACTCCGAAGCAAGTCCCCGTATAATCTTTTTTAAATTACATGATAATTTAAAGCAGACAATTTTCTATAAATTATCACATCATTCAAAACCAAAATTATTTTTCATCTCATTTCACATCTCGAGTCAACAATTTTATGTTTTTCTTATTTTTTTGGTGCTGATGAAAATTTGTTAAGCTTCTTTTTGTTTTATCTTAATTGTCTCCATAATTTTTGTATTCAAGACTAAGAAAAGATATCATAGTTTTTGAGTTTTCTTAATGTAATATATTATCTCATTTTTTATGGTACTATTTGGTAAGGGAGGTGGGGCCGAGGGTAGTAAAATTTCTTAGTAAATTTGTTGTAATTAATTCTTCGACGATGACACGACGGTTATTATTGGTGTATCAAAATATTTTAAATTTTGTGAGCAACGAAATTATATAAGTAATCTATTTTGGACAAATAAGTAGACGAGGGGCCATTATGAGTGTTAAAACGGGCGAACGAAGTCAAAGGGATCTCTGTTGAAATATAATCGGGATAATAAAATCATGCTAATCAGATTTTAAAAATAACGAATTTAAAATGTATCGCCTACACCAGCAAAGCACAATATGAAGAGAATTATGATAGGGAGGGACAGACACGCTAATATATACATATGCTCCAAAAACAGCATAGACAAATATTTTGATGAGCGATGTGATGAACTTGTTAATGCTACGGAAGAACAAAAAAGCTTACCAATACTAGATGTTGTTCTGTGAAATCTACTGCTAGCAGTCAATTGCTTCAAGGGTATGTATTTGGGTATATAATTGGCACCATATATTCAAGAAATTTCTTGAACGCATAGATAGTGAAGTTTATGCAAAGTTATCCAAAAAATACAAAAACAACAACAAACTTGTTGGCATATGCTGTGTTTTAATATTGGAGCACTATCCGGCGCCGAAGTGAAATTTTCTACTGAAACTGCTGCAACTATTATTCACAGGTGTCGCTACTAATCAAAAATTAAATTGTACTTAACTTCATTTCATTCAGTCGAATGACAGTTCTACGAAAAAAATTTCGCAAAGATTTTAAAACCAAAACAAATTGCGAAATAAATAATAAATTTAACAAAAATATTTTAGAAATATTTAGTTGTACACAGTAATAAATATAGTGAATAAGTTTTTAAATTTAAAATTAGATTGCTGTGCCTGGGTTATAAAATATAATGGTTATTCCTCCAACGAAAGCCTCTCGAACGCCATTAATATTCAAAACACGGTTGCCCACCGTTGTAAACGAGCTAGATTTGATCGTGAATTTCATTAAATATCCTAATTTGTTTTGTGTTTCTTTTGTAGAATGACGATGAAGATGAAAGACGACGAAGTAGATCGGTGACCGAAGTAGATCGGTACGAGTAGTGTAATTGTTTCGGTACTGGAAGATAATGAAGAGTTCAAAGTTTGTTTGCAACAAATCATGGATAATGTAAGTCGTGATGTTTGATGATTTGTTTTATATATTCGTATATCGACACAGATAATGCATTTCAAACTTAATGGTTACATTGAGCAATTCGGTTGCCGGTCATCGTAAATATGTATGTCAAAAATTTCCAAGTAACTGGTGCCTCATTGGAAGCATCGAGTAAAATTTGTAGTTACCGGGCCGATATCGTACACTACGAAGTGATTTGAATGTCTAGTGGTTTATGTCGTAAGAATGTCGGCGGTAAAGGAAATGAGAATGAAGGGGAACCGAAAAGGAAAGTTTAGTTGCTGAGGGTAGTAATGATATGCAGGATCCAAAAGCAAAGGCCAAGGCTAAAGCAAAAAGCAACGTCTACAAAGTTCAACCGTTAGAAAATGTAAAGGAACGATAAATGGTAAACTAGATACGGTACCTTTCTTGGATCCCGTATTTGTCGATATAAAATCGAATTTAAGCGATATAAATAGTTCGTATCATGCTTTTCTAAATTCCCTGGAATCGAATAATTCGGAATTTATATTTGATTACGGTAATCCGTACTGGGATAATACACCAAATGAATTTATACTCAATTAGGACACCCGTTGAAAATGAGAAATTTTATTTTATGAATTACAATAAGCTGGACGGCCTGTTAAAATTAGGATAATATTTACGAAATACAATATTAGTTATAAGCCATGCAACATGAATAAGTACGTATTTGGCTGGAAACATCTAAGTAAGGAATCGCTCTATAACGATCTTTTTAATTTCAGAATGCTGCAATCAACCGCAGGTGATAGTAACATAAATATAGATGACAGCGATAGTGATAATAGATTTATGGGTGTGAAAATGTCGAAATGGTGTTGTGCCCATTCATGCTATAATTCGCAACCTAACAACCGTATGATCCATAATTTCGCATTTCTAAAGAATGAGGATTAGTAAGTTCCATTGAATTGTTTCGATCCTGTAGATAGGTAGAGGATTTTAATCCAATGTACTATTATTTTCTAGCGCTCGGAAATGGGCAGTCAAGATCCGCCACTTAATTCGAGACCCAAGAAAACACGGTGGCGCGTAATTGTAGGAATCCCAACAATTGTTCAAATTCGTCCGAACCGGATGATGAACTCGAAGAGCGCCTTGAAGAAGATGACGATCCACCAAATGAAAAACTCACATCCTTCGATAATTATTTTATAAAAGATGAAGATTCTCAAACTTCGACCCAAGCCGAATATTTTCTGGATGAACATGACGAAATTGATCAGTTTCCATATCGTCTATGTGCAAATGAATTTTTCGGAGAGCAAATACTATTTTTCCACGAAGATGCTCACTTGATCGAACTAATAAATAGTGTTACAACGATCTGCAATCCAGTCCGTCGATTACTTACAACAAATATGTATACCATGCCTAAAAAGGGTTCATCAATGCGCGAAATGAACGATTTCGATACGGTTCAGGAAAAACGAACAGTTGAAATCGTGTTTTTTAGTTTATTAATTTTAAAATAAAAATGAAAAAATTAAATAAAAATGATTAAATTAAATTATGCAATTAAAATCTTATTTTTATAAAACGGCAATTTAGTTGGTACTTTATATTTAACATGTTTCACGTTTCACATCAACTGTAACGCCCAAGCAACCCTCGAGATGATTTTCCAATTCATTACGGATCATTCGAGTTTGACACAGGGGGCATTGAATCATATTATTTCCCGTTACGCATATAACATTACTGTTCCGGGATATTGATGTTGTTTGATACCGACGTAAAAGAGTATCCCCGCCAAATAAATCATCCATAACATTTTTATCGATTAATTCGTTGGTATCTTCTTTAATCGTGTCATCGAAATCACTGGCGATTAAATCAATTACATCATCTGTTTCATCATCTTCACAATAATCATTGGTGCTATGTTTAATTTCCTTCAGTAGATCGTCTTGCATTTCTTGAATCGATTGATTTTTACCGTCTCTTGTGCTGTGCGTTCTCTCTTGTTCATCATCACAACAAATCGACAACCTGATATACTTATACCCAAAAAAAAAATTGAATTGCTGGGGATGATTTAGGAGTAGAATGTGGAATATCTTCACTAGTCGGCAAATCTGTAATACGAACTAGATACATTGGTTAAGTTGCCACCCGGTCGATCAGAATAATTAGGATGTTTAGTTTTTGTACTAGTTTGGCCTTTTAGGTCGCGGTAGCTTGATTTGTCGGGAAAAATTTTCGTATGTCTCGCACATTATTTGCTTTAACTTCGCGCTGTGATAAAGCGGGCGTTCGTTGTGGAGCTTTTCGTTTTTAGGAATTTTGAGGTTCTTTAATTTTTTCAAAAGCTCCGCTGCACGAATCAACATGTGCTATATCCACCAAGTATCGTGTGGCCCAGGAACTCGATTATGAACCCGCTTAACATATCCATAAAATAATTTACGATGCTGACAAATACCATTACAACGCCACCGGTGAGTTTTGTAATTATTCACTTCATCATAGAATATGTGAATTAGAATTAGTTCCCGCTGCTCGATTAATTCCCTGCATTATTTGTTTAAAATTTGGCCCATGTCCATTGTTTCCTTTCCGTTTACCCCGAATAAACAAATACGCATGAATCATTTCGTGTAGAAGTTTCAACCAAATCTTTCCGCGGTCTCAATTTTAACAAGGGTTCACTCAATCGAATTGTGCACTGCATACCAAAATTATTTTTGTGCGAATATCATATCCCAGCACAACTATACATGCGTGTGCTCCATTCTAGTGAAACACATTGCAGTTTGCCCTAAAAATATCGCAAATCAAATGCTCCAAACTGTTTGTGAAATACGTATTAAACATATATTAAATTATTAAAAATTTATTAATTTTTTTTTCCGTTTTTTTTAACAAAAAATTGACATACGTCAAAATTTGTAGAATGAATGAAGTTTGCTTTGATTTAAGGGTTGTACAAAACAAGGGAAATTTAAAGTTTCCCCCTGAAAGGGATAGTACTCCTGATAGCGGCTCCCGATAAATAAGTGAGCCAAGATATTTTTTTATCGATTTTTAATTAAAAAGTTGAATGACAAATTTTAGTTTAGAGTTAAATAAATTAATTATATGCAATAATAGCGCGCCAAATATAAGTTTTGAACTTCTGTGACATTGGGAGACTGCTTAAACCCAAACGAGTGTCACTAGTAAATTATATGGTTTCCATATAATTTACTAGGGACACTCGTTTGGAGTTAAACAGTCTACCAATGTCACTGAAGTTCATGCTAAATGGTTGTAAAATACTTTGAATATAACTTTGAAATGTATCTAAAGCCAATTAAAAAATCACATGTCGTCTAAATTACACAATATAAATTCGCCTGAATGTTTACTTTTATCAATACTATGTCATCAAGTTTGTTGTTGTTTTTGTATTTTTTGGATTAGTTTGCATAAACTTCACTAGCATCCATAAATATTCGGCATTCTTCGGCAAGAAACATTTCTTAGATTCTGGCACACCTATCGTATTAAATTGCGTAATGATGGCTGCTTGCATGTGGTTAACTGTGGACTCGCCCATTCGGCTAGACGCTACCCTAATTATCGGTGTGCAACTATTTATAAGGTCATTTATTCATGATTATTGCCGACTTGGTTTAGTAAAAATTAACTGTTGAATCTCTTAAACCTCCGTTGCTTGAAGCGAATTCAATTTTCCTTTCTCTATATGGATTTCCAATCATCCCTGTTGTAATATTTTGATTTCTTAAAACTTATTCTTAGGACGTTAATTTTTTGCTAGCTGGTTAGTAATCGTTTACCATTAGCTGGTTAGTAATCGTTTAACTTGTTATTATTAATGCAAGTTGCTAGTGCAGTGTTTTTTGAAGTTTGGAAACTCAAACGGTTGATTACCGAATTCTCATTATTTTTTCATATTTTTATTGTTCTGATGTTTGTCTCATCGAAATTAAAAGATTGGCCAACTGAACTGTGAAAGTTCATCTCGCAAGACGATCTTACATTTTTATGAGAGTCGCCAAGACAATCCTATTCCGCATTTTCCTAATTGCTAGAAGATCTGCTTCATTCATCGTCTAATATATAACGCTGAAAAAAATGTTTTACGTATAATTCATGCCAATCGAATTTAGATAACAGCAATCGTTATACTAAACTGATTCAAATTGATAAATACGTCATATTTTAATAATCAGCAAAGAAATTGAAATCAATTTTTGTACCGTGTAACAAACATGGTTCGATATTTTGTTCCCCTTTCCATTTCAATATCGTGTTAAAAAGAATTGCAACAAAATATAGAATTTGTGACATTCATCAAGATCTTTTCCATAATATACCACACCAATATTTTCCGTAAAAAATCACTATTCTACGGAAAAAATTACAACCAAATCAGGTTACAGAGCCCCTAATGCGCGGTCTCATTTTTTGACAAGCGTCAGCCTGTTTACAAGCCTACAGAGGCATTTCGTTTTACGTCGCAGTTAAAAAAAAGTTATCGAAATGGAATTCAAACGCAACAGTATTGCTTTGTATTTAGATGGTAAATCGCAACCAGCCATTATTAATGAGCTATGACAATTTCATGTAAACAAAAAGTGTGTGTATCCGACCATTACACATTACAATGAAACTGGTAGCATCAACAAACTGCATGAGGGTGGACATCTAAAAACAGCAGCATCACCAGAAACGGTTCGAAAGGTGAAGGCTAGAATTCAATGTAATTCACGACAAACCACACTATACACCACTACAAAACACAAAAAGGCAACACCTGTTCGCCTGGCAAGAGCAACGGTGTTAAAATACTTGCAGGTTGGTGGAGAGATTCGTGCAACGTGTGAAACTTTCTTGGACAGACTCGATGGTATTAGCCTTGCTAATGGTGGCCACATTTTTTGTTAAAATTGAAATGTTTTTAAGGTACACTGAAGTTTTGAAATAAAAAATAAAAATTGACAAATTTACAGAATTTTTAATTAGTAACATTTCGAGTGCTGGCATTTTCAAAATAATTCAAATCTATAGGAATAAGATATATTCACTTATATGCCGAACCAAAACAGAAATTCGATTTTTTAGTTAAAATATTTAAGCACGAAAACCAATTTATTTAGCCACCCCAAAGCTTAACCAAAAAAGTGGGAAATTTCTAAAAATAACATAGAATTCGGAAAAACCGGGGGTTTATTTAATTCATTCCATGCCTGACTGAACGTCTCAAAATTTTTGGTTGGTAATTTTGAGATTTCATATATCTTTACTGATTTGATTCGCTATTTTTTCAATGTTTAGCGGTCAATGTACAAGTTTTACGAGTATCATACCTTTTTGAAACTTATTATAGAAGGCGACACAAAGATTGGTTCGTACCTTCGCTTATGAAATAGGAGTATTGTCCGATATTAAGGATTGGCACCTAGTATGTGCAGCCTCTTATACAAAATTAGGCGCGGTGGAATAGATAATCAGATGAATCAAGGAATATTGGTTGGATCTAGAAGTTTGATGGTCAATAATGTTTGATGACAAATAAATGTAGAGAAGTGTTCCATGAGTTTACGTTGCTTATCTTAGTCTTACGATTTCGTGATTGAGTGGGAGTAAAAATACCTTTTTTGTGATGTAATGTGAGTGAACGAGAAAGGGCGTACATTTTATAATTTCGCTATAGTTAAATGTGTGTAGTGGGGATTCGATGGTCAATGCATCTCAAAGATGCCTACATTGAGGAAACACACATCACACATACACACAACATTTTCTGAATCAAATTTAAATTCTGTAAAAATAACTACTGAAATTTTCACTAAGAAACGAGTCGTTTAATAAAAGCAGGACCATCAAATTTTATTTTGAATTTTTTAAGCTTATTTTTACTAACTAAAAGCTTTAATTTTACGTATTATTCTGCGTTTGTCTAAAAATAAAACTCTGTAGCGTTCTTTTCATTTTTTATAATAAGGGGAGGATTACACTTAGCGTTATTCGTTTAAGGTGTTACTATTTTTTATTGTTTTTTTAACGAAGAAAATAAATTTTAAATTACAAATTAAATTGTGAGACAGTTTCAATTAAAATAAAAATCAAAAATTCTAATTACATTCTGAATTTTTTTTTTAAGGTGTTTTATTTTTGTCTGCGCTTCCCTCGACTTTCTTATTATTTTATGTATTCGTTTATAAGGAATAAAGGAAATGAAGTCAATATAACTTTTTTTTGGGAAATCTACAGATTTAATTTGAATGTGAAATTTTACTGGGAAAATTTATTTTAATTACTTCGCACTGAATTGAAATTATTTTTATCTTTATACAGTTTTATCAAATGTTTAAGCTTACAAGTTTATGTTTAGGAAATATAGTCGATAACCGGGAGTACAGTAAATTTCAAATATTATGAGATTATCCGTTTACAACTACGAGTAGATACTGCTCCATTCACATGCAGATTTCGAAAGCACCGCACTTGCATTCGATCTAGGTATCTTGATTATAAATTCAGAGCTAAGTTTTTCAAAATATTCTTGGCCATTCCTCTAATTTATTGTATACACCCACATATCCAAAAAGGCAACCGGGCAAAAAATTTATTTTGATTTTGTTGATACAGCTGATTGATGACGAGATACATTATTTAACCAAGATTTATCTTCAAATTGTTAAATAGGCAAATATTACGATTGCAAAATTATCATAGATTAGAAACCTGGGGGGTAAGGGGCATCGGCCTAAAAGGTCAATACACCAGCCCAAATGTCAACCTCACCTGCATGTGGTGCTCCCTGCTAATTAACCAACGAGGCTCTGGCAACTGAAAAACGGCGGGATACCCGAACACCAAGAACCAAGCAAATGATGTTCACTCCACTGACCCACTGCCAATTTCACTGGTTAGATTGGTAGCTGCTTCAATAACCAGTCATTATAATGTAATGAGTTTACAACAAAAAGAAATTTTTACCCCAGGTGGTACAACAACTGCTCAGTTGGTTAATCCACCCTCTAACGAGGCCGGCTCAAAGGATTCTTTGGTGAGCCAACCATTGTTATGCCCATTCGATCGATGTGCACAAATATGTAGATCACCACCTAGACAAATACAGTTCGCAACTGAGCAGGAAATCGACAATGTTGAACTACGCAGAAGACTGAGTGAAATAGAAAAAGTCGCATCGAAACTTAGCAATGAAATCGCTAAGTTAAAGAATAAAAAATGAGGAGCTGAAGAAAACCAAACTGTCAGAGGTTCTGAAAACTCCTCTTACTATAACGAAAACAGCACATTTGCCTGTACTGACGCTGAGTTTCATGCAGATGAGGAGGAGCTTGCAGGAGAAACTGAATGGATACACAAACAGAAGAAAAGACCAAGGAAAAAACGAAAAACAGAATTCTCGCCAGAAGTTTAGGAGCTCTCACAAGCTAAAGTTGTTGAAACTTTCGAACCAGTGACTGTATACCCCAACATCACCAGCAATAAAAGCAACGCAAGGTTGCAATGAAGACTAAGGCACCACCGCCAATTAATGTGATAGGCATAACTGAGTTTGCGAATATCCAAGCTCTAATGAAATCAGTCTTCATACACCACTATAGATTAGTTGCACTAAACAATAATGTTTGGAAGATAAACACTGGAGATCCCGATATGCATACAGATCTTTAGTCGCAAAGCTTACTGAAGAAGGTAAAGAGTGGTATACATATGAAGACAAAAATAACCGAGAAATTAAGGTTATGGCCAGAGGTCTCCATCCCACCTGCAAAAAGGAGGATATAATAGAAGATCTTAAAATGAAAGAACTGCAAATTGAAGACGCAGTAAATATCCTTAAACGAGAGAAAGTTGAGAATAGTCAAGGAACCAAGATCTTTAAAAGAGGGCTCCCGCTATTCATGCTCACATTCAACAAAAGCGAAAAACTGAAAGTGTATTTAATATAAAAGTAATACACAGTAATGTTACAAGAGAAAGGATTCCAATTACAACTATAGTGCCGATACAACCAGAGCCCATAGGACCAGAGAGGAGATCCTACTCGCAGATAACGCAGCAGAATACTATTAAAGAAAATCTCTAGATCACTTAGAATTATACTTTGGAACGCGAATGGATTACCACAGCATGTTCCAGAGCTAGACATTTTTCTAAACTTAGAAAAAATAGATATATGTTACCTCTCGGAAACTCTGCATTTAATAAAAACTTCATTTATTAAAATACGTGACTATGAATGCTACCATGCTATTCATCCAGGAGGAAACGCTAGAGGCGGGTCTACTGTAATTATTAAACAAGCCCGGCGTTGAAGAAGAAATTTTGCAAGTTAAAACCATAAAAGTTGAATCAATCAATACTAGGGATCTCAGTATCTCCTCTATTTCTGTCCCCCACGACATCTATTAAAAAAAATAGACTACGTCGACTTTTTAAATCATTAGGTCCAAATTTTATCATAGGCGGTGATTTTAATGCAAATAATGTCTATAGGGGATCTAGACTTACAAATTCTAAAGGGAAAGAGTTATTTAATGCAGCTCGCGATAACAACTGTGAATTCCTCTCTGGCAATAAACCAACACATTGGCCTGCTGGCATAAATTCCAGATCTTCTTGACTTATTAGTAACAAAAGGGCTACACGTGTATTGAAAATAGTGAAGAAATATCATCTGACCACTCACCTGTGATCATGACTCTGAGTACAATGATAATCAAAAAAGGTAATTCACCTAAGTTAACAAACAACAAAACCAATTGAGATCTATTCAAGAAATTAGTGGAAGATCGAACAAATCTCGGCCAACCAATTAAAACGTAGGTGCAGCTGGGAGATGAACTAGAAATATTTAATAACAATATCCAACAAGCGGCTTGTAAAAGCTCACCAATTTCTCATACCAATACTACAATGAAACATAACTATCCTCTTGAAGTCAGAGAGCTACTTAAAGAGAAACGGAAAACTCGCAAAATCGGGCAGCTCTCTCGTGCACCGCAACACAAAACTAATCTTAATTTTTTGTGAAATAAATTAAAACAACTAATAAAGGAAATAAAAAACGAAAGCATAACTAAGCGACTTCGTGGTCTTTCTGAATTTTGGAAAGCAACAAGGGACTAAAAAGATGCAAAATGCATATACCGCCTATCAAAAACGATGACGGATCCTGCTAAAAGTGACAAACAGAAAGTCTCTCTATTTGCTGGTTATTTAGAAAAGACTTTTCAACCGTTGCCGAGACAATCAGTAAATGAAAATACAACAATCGTAAACAAAGTAGATGGTCCTAACATAAGGCATGTGACCTTATTGGAACTTAAAACTGAAATCAATAATAACTTAAGTATCAGAAAAGCTCCATGTTATGACTTAATTACCAGGCAAATTGTGAAAGCCATTCCCGAGAAAGGCTAGCGTAAATTAATTCAAATAATTAATGCAGCCTTCAGATTAAAATATGTTCCACGACAATGGAAGGTGGCCGAAGTAATAATGATTCCTAAATCAGGTAAACCAGGAAACGGTAAAAAATCATATAGACCGATATCACGACTTCCAGTCATATCAAAAATATTTAAAAAACTGTTGCTGAAGAGACTCAAACCTATAATAGAAGACAGATGCTTAATTCCACCCCACCAATTTTGGTTTAGAGAACGTCACTCTACAGTTGAACAAGTTCACAGTATAACGGATGTCATTGGGGATGCACTTGAGAATAAGAAAATATGCTCCAGTATTTTCTTAGATGTAGCTCAAGCTTTTGACAAAGTTTGGCACCAAGGGCTTGAATTTAAACTGCATCGAGACCTGCCTAAGCAATTTTATCAAATTCTTAAATCCGATCGACCCTTTAGAGTCAAATTTGAAAATGAGTACTCTGAAATAAAAAGAATATCAGCAGATATACCACAATGTAGCGAACTTGGACCTATTCTGTTTATTCTTTTTACGAGAGACTTACCGAATATTGAAGGTACTACAGTAGCAACATTTACAGACAATACAGCTATTCTAGCAGTTGGAAAAGATATTTCGGAAGCAACTAGCAAACTTTAAAATGCAGTTAACACGGTGAACAACTGGACTAAAAAATGGCACATCTTATAAAATAAAGTCAAACCAGTACACGTCAACTTTACAAATCAAAATGTTAACTGTATCTCCGTAGTTCTCAATTCAAAGAGTTGAACATCAAATATAGAAAAATGTTCTGGCTCATGGGTAGAAATTTTGAGCTCTCAATACACAACAAATTGCTTCTATACAGGCAAATGTTGTGCCAATAAGACACGTTTGTGAAGTTGGCCCAAAATTCTGGCCCAAAAAATTATATTTTTTGCCGCTGGCAATACCGCCATCTATTTTGATAACTATCATGACAGAAAACTGAAGAAGCATTGAACATCACATAAATTCAAAGATTAAATATGAATTTGAATGAAATGAATATAAATAATATAATTGTATTTTAAATTTATAAAATTATAATAATAATAAAATAAAAAATATACACATTTAAATCAAACATGTTCATGCTTTAAATGAAAATGATTTTTTAACATAAAAACTATAGTTGCTATCACGTAAGAACTGTCAGCCCAAAAAAATCGTATATCACGACATTTTATTGATATCAGCCCAAAAAACAAAAATGTTTGTCGTTATAGAATTTTGAAGTAACCACAATTTTTTTATAACTTGTTGAAATCTATAAAACAGCCAAGAAGCTATTCTTATTATTTTTAATTGGTTCATGAAAATATTATTTTTAAAGAACAATAATACGTGGCCTCAAGTTTCAAAGTCTGAAATACACCAAAATTATCGTTTTTCGAATTAAAATTGAACTTCTCCTTTTGTTTACTAACTACCAAAATATGTAAACTTCTATTAAAAAAATCGAGGTTTTCGGAATTTTCCTTAACTAAAAATCTATGACGTATGTCGGTCTTTGTTAGTAAACGCCTCATATACGGTTAGTCAATCGGTTTCATTTTAATATGCATATAATTCTTACACACCTTCATATTGAGAATGACCATATTCGGGCGCTTTTACGAACAACTATAATATTTAATGGAAGTTAAGATTTTCGGTGTTGGTCATCGGTCTTATTATGATTTTCGGACAGATCTGGTTCTAGCCTTTACGAGTAAGAAGTTTCAGGAGGCTGTGGTGGGGTCCTCGTACCAAGAATGGCCTATATTCAGCCGCTTTACGAACAATCATAATATTTAATGGAAGTTGAGATTTTCGGTGTTAGTCATCGGTCTTATTATGATTTTCGGACAGATCTGGTTCTAGCCTTTAAGAGTAAGAAGTTTCAGGAGGCTGTGGTGGGGTCCTCATACCAAGAATGGCCTATATTCGGCCGCTTTACGAATAACCATAATATTTAATGGAAGTTGAGATTTTCGGTGTTGGTCATCGGTCTTATTATGATTTTCGGACAGATCTGGTTCTAGCCTTTACGAGTAAGAAGTTTCAGACGGCTGTGGTGGGGTCCTCATACCAAGAATGGCCTATATTCAGCCGCTTTACGAACAATCATAATATTTAATGGAAGTTGAGATTTTCGGTGTTAGCCTTTACGAGTAAGAAGTTTCAGGAGGCTGTGGTGGGGTCCTCATACCAAGAATGGCCTATATTCAGCCGCTTTACGAACAATCATAATATTTAATGGAAGTTGAGATTTTCGGTGTTGGTCATCGGTCTTATTATGATTTTCGGACAGATCTGGTTCTAGCCTTTACGAGTAAGAAGTTTCAGGAGGCTGTGGTGGGGTCCTCATACCAAGAATGGCCTATATTCAGCCGCTTTACGAATAACCATAATATTTAATGGAAGTTGAGATTTTTGGTGTTGATTATCGGTCTTGTTATGATTTTCGGACAGATCTGGTTCTAGCCTTTACGAGTAAGAAGTTTCAGGAGGCTGTGGTGGGGTCCTCATACCAAGAATGGCCTATATTCAGCCGCTTTACGAATAACCATAATATTTAATGGAAGTTGAGATTTTTGGTGTTGATTATCGGTCTTGTTATGATTTTCGGACAGATCTGGTTCTAGCCTTTACGAGTAAGAAGTTTCAGGAGGCTGTGGTGGGGTCCTCATACCAAGAATGGCCTATATTCAGCCGCTTTACGAACAATCATAATATTTAATGGAAGTTGAGATTTTCGGTGTTGGTCATCGGTCTTATTATGATTTTCGGACAGATCTGGTTCTAGCCTTAACGAGTAAGAAGTTTCAGAAGGCTGTGGTGGGGTCCTCATACCAAGAATGGCCTATATTCAGCCGCTTTACGAATAACTAAATATATATTTAATGGAAGTTGAGATTTTCGGTGTTGGTCATCGGTCTTATTATGATTTTCGGACAGATCTGGTTATAGCCTTTACGAGTAAGAACTTTCAGGAGGCTGTGGTAGGGTCCTCATACCAAGAATGGCCTATATTCTGCCGCTTTACGAACAATCATAATATTTAATGGAAGTTGAGATTTTCGATGTTGGTCATCGGTCTTATTATAATTTTCGGACAGATCTGGTTCTAGCCTTTACGAGTAAGAACTTTCAGGAGGCTGTGGTGGGGTCCTCATACCAAGAATGGCCTATATTCAGCCGCTTTATGAACAATCATAATATTTAATGGAAGTTGAGATTTTCGGTGTTGGTCATCGGTCTTATTATAATTTTCGGACAGATCTGGTTCTAGCCTTAACGAGTATGAAGTTTCAGGAGGCTGTGGTGGGGTCCTCATACCAAGAATGGCCTATATTCGGCCGCTTTACGAATAATCATAATATTTAATGGAAGTTGAGATTTTCGGTGTTGGTCATCGGTCTTATTATGATTTTCGGACAGATCTGGTTCTAGCCTTTACGAGTAAGAAGTTTCAGGAGGCTGTGGTGGGGTCCTATTACCAAGAATGGCCTATATTCGGCCGCTTTACGAATAACCATAATATTTAATGGAAGTTGAGATTTTCGGTGTTGGTCATCAGTCTTATTATGATTTTCGAACAGATCTGGTTATAGCCTTTACGAGTAAGAAGTTTCAGGAGGCTGTGGTGGGGTCCTCATACCAAGAATGGCCTATATTCTGTCGCTTTACGAACAATCATAATATTTAATGGAAGTTGAGATTTTCGATGTTGGTCATCGGTCTTATTATAATTTTCGGACAGATCTGGTTCTAGCCTTAACGAGTAAGAAGTTTCAGGAGGCTGTGGTGGGGTCCTCATACCAAGAATGGCCTATATTCGGCCGCTTTACGAATAACCATAATATTTAATGGAAGTTGAGATTTTTAATGTTGGTCATCGGTCATGTTATGCTTTTCGGACAGATCTGGTTCTAGCCTTAACGAGTAAGAAGTTTCAGGAGGCTGTGGTGGGGTCCTCATACCAAGAATGGCCTATATTCAGCCGCTTTACGAATAACCATAATATTTAATGGAAGTTGAGATTTTTGGTGTTGGTCATCGGTCTTGTTATACTTTTCGGACAGATCTGGTTCTAGCCTTTACGAGTAAGAAGTTTCATGGGGCTGTGGTGGAGTCTTCATACCAAGAATGGCCTATATTCAGCCGCTTTACGAATAACCATAATATTTAATGGAAGTTGAGATTTTCGGTGTTGGTCATCGGTCGTATTATGATTTTCGGACAGATCTGGTTCTAGCCTTTACGAGTAAGAAGTTTCATGGGGCTGTGGTGGAGTCTTCATACCAAGAATGGCCTATATTCAGCCGCTTTACGAATAACCATAATATTTAATGGAAGTTGAGATTTTCGGTGTTGGTCATCGGTCTTATTATGATTTTCGGACAGATCTGGTTATAGCCTTTACGAGTAAGAAGTTTCAGGAGGCTGTGGTGGGGTCCTCATACCAAGAATGGCCTATATTCGGTCGCTTTACGAACAATCATAATATTTAATGGAAGTTGAGATTTTCGATGTTGGTCATCGGTCTTATTATAATTTTCGGACAGATCTGGTTCTAGCCTTTACGAGTAAGAAGTTTCAGGAGGCTGTGGTGGGGTCCTCATACCAAGAATGGCCTATATTCGGCTGCTTTACGAACAACTATATTATTGAGTGGAATGTAGAGGAAGTCTGTGAACCGTAATTGGTAGCTACTCCTAGTTAAAACTTTCTCGATTTTTATAGTTTTTCCCAAATATTTCAAAAAATCATTATAAACAAAATTATTCTAAATATAATTTGCTATGAAATCAGTCTAAAATTTAAGCGAAGATGTTTTTCAGACAGATTGATTGATCGGTCTTAAACTTTGTCAGTCTTTTCCAAAATTTGGCTAAAACGGTGTTCTAGGAGTAGACACCTTTGTGACTGTTTTTTAACTTTTGCAATGTTGAAAGGTAAACAATTTACGAAAGCCGACTAATAACTATAAGATTCTAATAAATTTATAGATTAAGTGTTCCAGAAGAGTAGTCAAAGAGTAAGAATGAAGATTTTTGACCTAACAAAAGCTTGTACTAAAATTTTAGTAAGTTTTATTTCTCACCTTAGAAATCAAGTATGATGTATTCGAGATTTACAATGTGTACATTTGTTTTAAAATAAAGTCGGGTGCTGCTTTTTATATATTAGGTTTGCGAATAGAAACTCGGGTTTTTTCGATCAAATTCAACTTTATTGAAACTATAATTGTTACAAAGATTAATTATCGAAATATTCGCCATTATTATCTATGGTTATTTGTCATTTACCAGGTAGATGATGAATACCTTCGTGATAGAAAATACGTGGTTTCGAAGCAAAATAGTCATCGAGCCATTTTTGCACATCTTCAACTTTCGTGAATCAGTAGTCTTTCAAATATGTCGAGATCGATCTGAATAAATGGTTAGAGCGAGCCAAGTCTAGAGTTGCTGTACGCCGTATGCTGTAAAACTCCCCACCCTAAGAAGAAAATGAGTTTCTGGGTTGATTTTACTGAAAGTGGACGAGTGTTATCATGCAGCAATATCACGTTCTGCCTTTGGCCCGTAAATTGTCTTTTTGCTGCAAAACATACCTAATTTGATCAATTGAGCTTGGTCGCGTTCAGCTGTAACAGTTTGTCCAGGTTCCAGAAGCTGGTAGTAACTTACTACTTTCCATTACCACCAGGTGTACAGTAACACTCTCCTGGCATGAATATTTATTTTTGCAACTGATGTTGATTGCTGGCCTGGATCAGCCCATGGTTTCCTGCGTTTAAAATAATCGTATAAAATCCACTTTTCATTACCGGCAATGATTTTGTGTAAAAATTTCTTTCTTTTGTACCGAGAAAGGAAATTCATGCAAATCTAACTTTTCGATTTTTGTTTTCTTCGGTCAATTTATGAGGAACCCAATTTCTTTCCTTCTACATTTTCCCCATTGCATGCAATCGACGTGGTATTGCTTGGTGAGTAACTCGTAACTGTTCTGCGAGGAATTTAGAGTTTGTTTTGTTTTACTCCACCTAGACTTTCAAGTATATTTTAACGCAACCAACTTTAGAGCCGAGTTTCCACTTGAACACCTAATATTTCAATTTTTTTTTTAGATTTTTTGTTTTATATTTTTTTTTTTGTTTTTTTGGATTTTTATATTTTTTTTTGTTTTTTATTTTTTTAATTTTTTTTTATTTTTATTTTTTTAATTTTTTATTCTTATATAATTCAAGTAATGAAGACATGCTTAATGCATTGTATATAATACTAAATGAGGTTTTACTTTGTGATTATCATTTCTTATTTTAATAATGGTGCTTTTCAGATCATCGAATTGATCCCAATAATTTTCTTGTTTGCAATAGGCCGTATAGTGCTTCAGCTCTGCATTGTAATTAACGATAGAATTCAAATTAAATTTTTTTTTCGCCCAATAATAGTGTTATTGGAATGTCTTTTAATGCAACCATCGGCTGAGTGTGACTATTTAAATATTCGGTGTTTAGGGCGACAAATGGTTTTAGATTAACTTTTTGAGCCACCAATGTTTGATTACAACACTTCTTCGGCGGGACTGGAATGATGCAATCCGCTAAATTTTGAATTCCCAGTTCTTCTAGCAGTTCTACATTTATTTGAATGTATGGGCGATTCTCGGTTGACTGTTTTGAACAGCTGGGACAATAAAATTCTGCTGTGAGACTAGGTTCTCTTTTTAAGATAAAATCCGATACGAGCGTTATGTTACATTCGCAATTTGTAGAGAGTCCGAAATCGTATCTTAAGTTTCTTTTAATTTCGAACAATGCGTCGTGTCTTAGTTTTTGCAAATACTTCGGGTCTTTTCCTAGACAAATAGCATTTATTAGTTTATGTATTGGGTATAATTCTGTATTATAAATATTTTGTTTTACAAAACGAACGTTTAAGAGACATTGGGCAAACGAGTCGAACGCACATGTATTCTTATACGTTGAACTTCCATCCATAGATCCATTTTTTAAAAACCCAATTGCAGACGGTTTCGTAAAGCGGCCGAATATAGGCCATTCTTGGTATGAGGACCCCACCACAGCCTCCTGAAACTTCTTACTCGTTAAGGCTAGAACCAGATCTGTCCGAAAATCATAATAAGACCGATGACCAACACCGAAAATCTCAACTTCCATTAAATATTATGGTTATTCGTAAAGCGGCCGAATATAGGCCATTCTTGGTATAAGGACCCCACCACAGCCTCCTGAAACTTCTTACTCGTTAAGGCTAGAACCAGATCTTTTCGAAAATCATAATAAGACCGATGACCAACACCGAAAATCTCAACTTCCATTAAATAGTATGATTGTTCGTAAAGCGGCCGAATATAGGCCATTCTTGGTATAAGGACCCCACCACAGCCTCCTGAAACTTCTCACTCGTAAAGGCTAGAACCAGATCTGTCCGAAAATCATAATAAGACCGATGACCAACACCGAAAATCTCAACTTCCATTAAATATTATGGTTGTTCGTAAAGCTGCCGAATATAGGCCATTCTTGGTATGAGGACCCCACCAAAGCTTCCTGAAACTTCCTACTCGTAAAGGCTAGAACCAGATCTGTCCGAAAATCCTAATAAGACCGATGACTAACACTGAAAATCTCAACTTCCATTAAATATTATGGTTATTCGTAAAGCGGCCGAATATAGGCCATTCTTGGTATGAGGACCCCACCACAGCCTCCTGAAACTTCTTACTCGTTAAGGCTAGAACCAGATCTTTTCGAAAATCATAATAAGACCGATGACCAACACCGAAAATCTCAACTTCCATTAAATAGTATGATTGTTCGTAAAGCGGCCGAATATAGGCCATTCTTGCTATAAGGACCCCACCACAGCCTCCTGAAACTTCTCACTCGTAAAGGCTAGAACCAGATCTGTCCGAAAATCATAATAAGACCGATGACCAACACCGAAAATCTCAACTTCCATTAAATATTATGGTTATTCGTAAAGCGGCCGAATATAGGCCATTCTTGGTATGAGGACCCCACCAAAGCCTCCTGAAACTTCCTACTAGTAAAGGCTAGAACCAGATCTGTCCGAAAATCATAATAAGACCGATGACCAACACCGAAAATCTCAACTTCCATTAAATATTATGGTTGTTCGTAAAGCGGCCGAATTTAGGTCGTTCTCATTATGAAGGTGTATAAGTACTATATGCTTATTAAAATGAAACTAAATGAACGGATTGACCAGTCGTATTTGTATATGATGCTTTTATTAACAAAGGCTGATATACGTCATAGTTTTGAAAAAATCCAGAAACTCCTACTTTCTTAATAGAAGTTTACATATTTCGAAGATAGTAAACAAAAGTAAAAAATTCCCTTTAAATTCAAAAAATCGATAATTTTGGCGTATATCCGTCTTTAAAACTCGATAATTTTGGCGTATATCCGTCTTTAAAACTCGAGGTCACATATTATTCTTCCTTAAAAATAATATTTTCGTTAACCAATTGAAAATAATAAGAATTGCTTCTTGGCTGTTTTACATTTATTATACACGATCACATGGTTCCTTTAACTATAAAAATTTGAATTTTGGGCTGCGTGTATCCGATATAACTGTCACGATTGTTACTGTCGTGAAAAAAAAAATTGGGCTGAATTCAAAAATCTATAACGAAAAATATTTCTATTTTTTGGGCTGACATCATTAAAATGTCGTGACATACGATTTTTTTGGGCTGACAGTTCATATGTGACAGAAATTATAGTTTTCGTGTTGCCACTGCGTTTTTTTGGGCTGACATTTGGGCCAACTTCACATACATCAATAAGACCAATATACAAATGATACTATGCTTTCAAAATAAAGTGCTACGAAGGATTGTGAATGCCCCATGGTACATTAAGACATTAAGAATGACAACCTTCATAGAGACTTTAAGATGGAATACGTCACCGATGAAATAAAGAACCAAGCAAGGAATTACGTCCAGCGCTTATCTCTACACGGAAATGAAGATATCCGTCGTATGTTGGACACCACTAACGGAGGGAGGAGACTTCAAAGGCAGAAACCGCTGGACCTGGGCAGTTTGAAATAGAATAAGAAAGTTTTGTAAAATGAGTAACCAATAGGTTACTCATCTTAAACTGAGAAACTAATTTAAGATAGATAAATTACTAGATCTCTGATTTAGTTGTAATATTCTATAAATAAATAAATAAATTTAATAAAAAAAAAAAAAAAAAACACCTTAAATACTTGAAATACTTATAGTTCTTATGTTCTGTCTTATAGTTCTTCTGCATAATTTTAATTTACGTATACATCGATAAAATCAGGTAAACGGTAAAAATTTAGAAATTTTTAAATTTAGGATTTTTTATCAACAGTTTTAGGAGGGAAAGTTTAATTTTTCTGGAAATTATTTAGATTTTTTGATTTTTTGGTTGTTTTTAAAATACAGTAATATGTTAATTTTTTGATCTTCATCTTAATTTCTTCGATAATTTTATTTTTTAATTTTTTTTTTTTATAAAAATCATGTTTACTTAATTTTCATGAAACATGGAGCATGCGGGCGTTTTATATCCCTGCAACCTCCATGAAACTCGTGACGAGGATCACAACCTTAATACAAATGAGAATAAAGGTGAAGAACAAATTGACGATAAATTTGATTTGGAATAAATTAAAATTGGGATTTTGAATTAACCAACAACATTTAATTTTTTTTTGTATTAATAATAATTGCTTCGTCAACCTTGCAGACACAGATCAAATAGTTTTTATCGCTCTTATCGTTTCTTTTGATAATGCTACAAATGTTTAAAAAATCAAGTTTTGTAAATAATTTTTTTTTAAATGTAATTTTAATTCGTTGTATACCTTAGAGGATGGGGGCAAAACCCCCGCTTTTCAGATTTTATACAAATCTTCAAGTGTCTAATTTTATTTATAATTTTAAACTAAGTAAAGAAACTTTTATATTATTCACTTTGGCCAAAGGGGTTTTGTTTGGTATTCAGCATGACATAAAAATACCTACCTGCATCCTGCTGTATCTCATCCTGTAACACATTAAACAACAACAATCATCAAACTAAAAATTAATAATAAGATTAATTTACGTAATCAAATATTTCAATTTATAGTAACTTACCCTTTTGCTCGCATCTAGATGTATTCCTAAATTTAAATATTCATTTCATTATTAAATTATTGGAATTTAGTTTATATAATTCCTAATTTATACTTACTTCATAAAAATTATGTAAACATTCATTCATTTGTCAAAATGTCATATTTATCGCGACACACTCGACAAAAAATGTACTATCAGATTTGGTTGCATACATTCACGTCATTTGTGATGAGTTCGTAATCTTTGGTAAACATGCGTACCAACCTTTGCAATTGATATTGACAAATGGACGAATGGAGAAAAAAAATCTTTGTATTTCAGTTCATTCGTTTCGCTTCTACAAAAAACATCATAATTATACAATAAAACAAAGCAAATTAAAATTGAAACGTTTTTTTTATAATTTCAAAGTGCGAAACAAGTAGGTGTGTCTATCGAGAAACACACAATATCAGGGAAGACTCGCAAGGCCGCTTGCTCAAACGAAAATTATCTACGCAAGCGGATTGCCCCTACAGGTTTAGTAATTAATAATTATATATAACCGGTTAAAATGATAAATTAAAGGAAAATCATTAATATTTTACAAATTTATCAAACGTGATTATATATAATGACCGTTAATTATATATAGTCATCGGATTATACACTTTGACGGTAACTAACTAACTTGACGGTTTATAGTAGAAAAATCGCATTGTCAACATTCAGGGTATATTAATTCAGTGTGCTTGAATCGCAAACTTTTTTTTATGACAAGCTGGGCAATCAAGGCTAAACCTAATCAGAGCCATCTATGATTTTGAAGAGCCGTAATATTAAAAAGAGAGCTTTCAGTAGAGGGGAAGCTTTTATTGAATTTCTATAAGAAACCGTGGTAATTGGAAAATTTTTGAACATGAATTTATGAATAAAAAATTAAACAAATCATCTCAATTTTAATTTTTTATTTTTAATAAACTATTCAAAGAACACATATTTGAAAATCAGCCATCATAATGTAGTATTTATTTGGTAAATTTAAACTAAAGCGGAGCATAAATTTATTAATTTTCTATAAAAATGAGCTTTCCGTTTAGTTGTGTAGGTTTATAAAGTAACATAATAAAGGGTGGTGCCGCGGATTCCTCTTACATCCAATTTAAAATTTAGTTTTATAAAAATGTAACTTATTTGGTAAATTCTGGTCACATGCACCTCAGAATTTTTGAGATGAACGATGCACTTAATAGCAATCTAAACATTCTCCATTTATAACCAAATTAAAGAGAAAACGTGAGCTGAAACGAAATTTTATGAATCACCATGTAGAAACAATAATATTATTCATATAATAAATTTTTTACATCAAAATCTATTATTATTTTGTATACAAAAAATCAACGTTGTCATGGTTTTCTTAATTAAATATTATTACCAAACAGAACAAAACGTAAAAAAATCCAATTTTATTCAATTGCAAAACCGAGCTTCCTTAATTTGAAAATCCGTTTACAGATGTCTCTGTAATAAATTTACTTGAAATTACAGAAAATTGTAAAATAATTAAATAACTATTTGCGAAAATAAACCATTATTATTGTAAGTTAAGCGCGAAATCTTTAATATAATAATTTAACATAATTAATAAAACTCAAAACAATTATAATTTTTATTTATAAAACGGTTGGCATAAATAAAGCTTTTCATCGCAAAATATTATCATCGTAGTTGCTGCGCGCTGAAAAACAATAATAGAAAAATGTCACATTTTTCCAAAATTTTTCTTTTCTTATTTCAATTCGCTCGTTTTCGGTTATTTTCAGTTCCAGGAGATTTCAATAATCTATTGAACCAGGCAGTATACATAATAAATTGTTAAATTTTAGTTAACAAACGTTTAGGTTTTAATATTTAGCTTTAATTTATACTTAGCGACATTTTTGATTGGTTTTTTATTGCGAAAAGCTCTATAATATGATGTTTTTATTTTATGAAGCTCCAGTTTGTTTATACTACAGGACGAAACAATGTAGGCTGCAAATTTGTTGCGATGAGAAATCAAATTTTTAACAAATAACGAAAAAAGAGTGTTCGAAGTTTGTTCATCAACAATGTTGTAATAGAATCCAGAGCACAATAAACCCCATATTACATAGCTACTCAAAAGGCATTTTTTAACCAACGTTTGTTTTGGAAAAGAAATGCTGAAATTTTTGATGGAACACTCTATATTAATTTCTTACAAACACATATAAACAAATTCTTATTTCTACAATAAAAAAAAAATTTTGTGGTAGACTAATTTAAATATTTTTGCGTTAATTCGACATAATATGACTCAATTTTAAAATATGCTTTTCCAGAATATTGAACTAACCATTCAAATTAAAAATAGAAACGATACATTAATGTTTTTATATACAAAAAAGCTTCTAAAAAAATATTAAAATACACTGATTGGTATGAAAAAGAACAAAAAGCTTCCCCTCTATGGAAAGCTCATGGAAAAAAATGGCGGAATGTTACGGCTCTTATATTAAGGAGGCTCTGACCTAATTTGAGTATGCTGAATTAAATGGTGTCCCATTTCAAAGTTAGTCCCCATTTTTGAGATATCGCTTTCGACATGTTTTGGCTCTGAGTCAAAAATTTGTTTGGTATGGAACTTTTTGAGTTGATAACGTGAAGTAGATCTGACTTCAAGCTGCTTTTAGAGGAATCGATAAACAATCGCCAATCTTCAGGATTTTATGCATTGTGGATTGTGGATACCAAATCTCAGATTTCAGTGCAAAAAGCGAGTGAAGTATTCTCAATTGATTTAAAAAAATTCGTTAAATTACGATGACGATTTATTGCGTCATATATCCGAACATTTGGAGCCAAAATGTTCACTTGTTTTGTTTTAAATACAATGACAAAAGGATGGCTTGCTGCTGCGATAGTTTCAGGCGTCGTACCATAATATCCAAACGATTATGCGAGATTTCAATGTGATTGAATGGCGCAATGACATTTGATGGTATATTTGCTGTGTTTTAATATTGGAGCACTATCCGGAGCCAAATGGCAATTTTCTATTGAAACTGCAGCTATTATTCACTGGTGTCGCTGTACTATAAAAATTTAAACTAAATTCATCAATAAAACAAACATTTATCACCTGAAATATATTTATTGACATTTATTTTGACATGACGTTATAAACAAGAATTCATTTTACTGCGTTTTAAATTTTTATTGTAAGACTTAGTTTCTAATGGTTTCAGGGGTTTACAAAATAAAAGCCTTTTCAAATTTCCCATTGAAATGGATAGCGCTCCCGATAGCAGCTCCCGATAAATAAGTAGAGCAAGATATTTTTTTATCGATTTTTACCTAAAAAGTTGAATGAAAAATCTTAGTTTAGAGTTAAATAAATTAATTATATGCAATAATAGCGCGCTAAATATAAGTTTTGACATAGAAAATTGGCTGCTCCGAATACAGCTATCGGGCGCTAATAAAAAACACAGCAATTGATATATTGATGCAGATGATTCTCCGGTTTCATATGATTCAAATGTTGGTGGTAAGTATTTCTCTTAATCTTTCCGGAATAGGAATTTCATCTGAATGCTGCAGCGGTAGTTGAGCATTTGTCGTTGGAGTATATTTCAAAAAACCAATTTTGTTTCTGTTTGTACCGAGAATATAATTTATGCACCCATAACATTGAACTGCATCATGTCCTTGTGGATCGATCCATATCATCAGTATACCAAATAGCATTGTGGCTTCAGTGTTTTACCATCTATGCAGATGGAAAATGAATGTTGTATAAAAAAAAGATGGCGTCCAATTTACACCACTAATAACATTTTGTGAAAAGTATAGTCGATATAAATCAGCGGTTTTATCACTTATTTTACGGCACTTTTGTGTGCTTTTGTCACTTTATATATTTAAATAAAAAACTTTATTTTTAATTTTATATTGTTCTTTTTAGTTCTCACTTATTGTGCCAATTTTTTAACTTTTTTAGAAATATCAATTTCGAGAATAATCTCGTCTTCGATTTTTTTTACTATTGTTACATACTATATGTTGAATCTCCTTATATACTATAGCTAGGTGCCGCTGTTTGGTACCTCCTTTGTTTTTAAGTTATGGATAACGTGGTCGATTCGTAAATGCTATTGGTTTTCGTGTTGATTTTGTCGTTAAGTAAATTGTTGATGTTTTTGTTTTTGTAAATTTTTAGGGTGTGAATTTTGGCCATAATTTGACTCATGACTCATGATGATGTATACGTACAGTAACCAAATGTCTCATGACTCATGAGTCAAATTGTATCCAAAATTTATACCCTTGGTATTGATTTTCTAACCTGTCTAATTTCAGTTCTTTTTGATTGGCAAACAAAATCGGCCCATACGATTTTATTAAAATTTAATTGAACTTACGAGATATGATATATTTTTTTTTACTACCCATTCGATTAAATTTTCGTCTATTATTTCTTCCTAAAATAATAGAGATACAATATTCTTAAATTGTACATCTAAAACTTCATGACACGGAAGACGTTGGGAAACCCAAAGAAAACCTATATACAACTATGTGTTTAAATGCCTTCTTAGCAGGTATCAAAGAACCCCATGGTTCTATGACACGGGCCAGAAACCCAACCAATCTACCGGAAGCCTATAATTTAAGCATAATGGAGCAAAACATGTTTTACATAAAACATCAACAAACTTACAAAAACCCCCCACAATACGTTCGAGGAATTCACATTTAAATCCTCAAATATTTCAAAATCAACCCAATCGAAGTTATTCCAATCAAATCTGGAACAATTCCCAACAAAATTTTAGAAGTCCCCCAATTTTATCGTTAATTCAACCAAAAATAGAACCCATGAACATAATATCAAGTCAAAACCAGTATAAACAATATAGAATTGACCCTAACAGGCCACAGTCCGCTCATAAAAACTCTTTGTAAAGAACTCTACAATATCGAAGAATTCAACCCTAATTAGGTAGAAGTATACCAACATTCTGATGATATGAACAAGTATGACCACCAATATAATGACCATGCTAGTCTGGCATATCCTTACGACCCAGATCCGAGTACAATTCCATTACCAGAAGAAATTGAAGACCAAGATTTTTGGCCGAACGCCTCGGAAACCCCGCATTGGGTTCTTAAACAACCACGCTTGGAAAAATTGCCCTCATACATATATCTTAAAATAAATAACAAACCCCTAAAATTCCTTATCAACACAGGATCAGACAAATCTTCATAAATCCAAAATTCATTAAAATTAAACCAATAACTATAACTACGGTATTCAAGAAACAAAAAATTTCGGATTCTGTAATCATTATAACAATGGCCGAATTCAAAACAAATTCACCTTTAGAAGTTTATTTATTTAAATTTCTTGACTTTTTTGATGGTCTGATAGGCCTAAATATCATGAGGACACTAAAAATCAAATTGGACATACCTAATTTTCAATTAGGTAAATACGACATGTTGGCATGTCAATGCTCACAACCCCAAAAAATAATACACCTATCTTCAAAATGCCGGGTAGATCAAAGAACCTCATAGAAATCCCTATAGACATAGCAGATGGAAAATTTTACAAAAAACCTATTACAGTACAAGAACAATTAATAATTCCAGAAGGAATATATAAATCATTCAATCATACTTCAACCATGGGAATTGTAAATTTCTCTAATCGAGAGTAACTTTTCTATTTGAAAAACCCCTCGAAACCTTATCGTCAAACGAATATCAACTAAATACCAACTATTTAAATAATGTAGAGTCAGAAGATGTCACTCATACTGACATCATTAAATTAATCAGATCCGATCATCTCAGTCTAGAGGAAAAATTAGCACTAACATAAATTTGTGAGAAATATTCAAATATATTTCAAAAAGAACGTAATCCCTTGTCGTTCACAAATCAAATAAAATGTGACATAATACTAGATAGTTCTAAGCCTATACACACAAAAAGTGATAGATACCCATGCGTACATAAAGAAGAAGTACGCAATCAAGGCTCTAAGATGATGTAGCAAGGTAAAATTCGACCCAGTTTTTCACCTTGGTCGTCCCCCATCTGGATAGTATCACATTCTGGATAAATTAAATAAATGCCAATATTTTACCACCTTGGATCTTACAAGTGGGTTTCACCAAATAGAAATGAACCCTCGAAATATTGAAGAAACAGCTTTTACTGTAGATTTTGGGCATCTCGAATTCTTAAAAAGGGATGTAGAATTTCTTGATCATATAGTGATCCCAGATGGAGTGAAGCCAAACCCAAAAAAGATAGTTATTATTAAGAATTTCCCAATACCCAAAACTGAAAAGCAGATTAAATCTTTCCTTGGTTCCTTGGGATATTACAGGAAATTTATAAATAATTTTTCTGAAATAACTAAACTATGGTAATGCATTACCAGCCTGGTTTAGGAGAGACTTTAAGATTATACTAACGGACTAGTACATCCAATGTTTCGAAAAATGTAAAAAAAGGTCCTCTGTGAAGAACCAATATTACAGTATCCTGATTTCGAAAGAGTTACCACAGACGCTCGTAATGTAGCAATTGGTGATATATTATCTCAAGGGCCAATCGGAAGTGATCTCCTCTTATGTTATGCATCACGGACACTAACAAAAAACGAGGAAAACTATTCCTCGATTATAGAAAAAGAGATGTTAGCTATCGTAAATAAACTTGAATTTGATAATTTCAAGCTCCAGTGACTCATCAAAACCGTTAGTTTATCTTCGTGATACATTAAGCAAATATATCCCAACTACTAACACTCTCCGTTTAAAAGACAAATTGTCTTGGAGATCGACCCCAACAAAAATATACAGTACGATGTCGATTCCAAAATACTTTTCGAATCAAAAAAACGATATATGTATCTTTAAAAAAATATGTATGACGAAAAAACTATGACGGAAATAATTAAAGAGTATGTGCAACCGAATATTAACACGGGGTCATCCCGAATGAACAAACTTTTAAAACCCTCAATAAACTAATGACCACTACATTTAAGACGAAAAATATCAAACTCATTCGTTGTCAACACCTAGCCATTGACATACAAGATGTCAACATGCAAGACAGACTGATCTTAGAGAAACACAACAACAGTAATCATCGCGGAATCGCAGAGAATACTGACTGTTTAAAAACGAAATATTATTTTCACAAATTGAAAGTAAAAATAAATTCCTTAACAAACAGATGTAAAATATGTCAAACTCTTAGTACAACCGAAACGAGAAACCTATTAAGTTTCAGATGTCAGAGAACCCTACAAGACCTATCGAAGTGGTTCACATGAACATATTTTTATTTTTATAGAAAAAAAGCAATTTCTAACAATTTTTTTCTTTTTTTGAGGTAGCTCAAATCTTAAATGGCAATGATATTACATCTCACAAGGTTTTTAATATTTTTAGACAAATATTATGGTCCATGGCTAACCAGAGAAAGTAATAGTAGATAATGGAAGAGAATTCAGAAACGATAATTTTAAAGAGTTATGTGCATTACATAAAATAAAATTGGTGAAAAATTCGTGAAATCAAAAATTTTTGGAAGTCCTGTTTTAATTTTGTAATTTTTCTGTTTTGAATGTGTAATACTGGGTAAAAAAAAATATTGTAGAACTCGATTTTTTGTTGTTGTTGTTGCATAAGATACAGTCGGTCAACAATTTTAGAATTTGTTGAAAATGGTGATGCATTTATACAAATATAAAAAAAAGTATTTATCCGAAAAATATAAAATAGGGCTCATTTTAAAGGTAAAAGAATAAGGATTAAGAAAATATTACGAAAATATTATCATCTTTAAGATTTTCATTTTTAAAACGGCCGCCAAACTGCTTTTAGTTCTATAAAACATACCAAAAAAAAATTGAGTGATATTTTTTGTTTTCTTGCAAAACACGTTTTAATGTCCTGACCTACTCTATTTCTCCATATAAACTTATCAGCTCCATATCAACCTATTCAGTTCTTAATTTATACCTAAAATAATCTTTTGTTTTAAACTGTTGCTTCAACTTTTCAAAATAAAGGTAAAAATGACTTCTAATTAATAATAAAATTAATTACTTTTAATGCCCAGCCCCGTATATCTACTACACAAAATGTTTTGGTCCTCCTTTTAAAAGGAGTTTTTCAGGTAAATTTTTCAGGTATACATTTCTAGTTTTAAAGTTTTGGTATAAATAAGAGGCAAAATCAATATTTAAGTGGTTCAAGTTTTAAAGTGAAAAAGTAAGTAATATTGACATAAACAAAATTCAAATTTTAGTTTATCATATAGTGAATTTGTTTTACTTGAGTTAAATAATGAGTGAAATTAAAAAGTTTGTAAGCCGTTTGTTGGTTCGAAGTGTTCTAAAAATTTACGAAAAGTGTATAAACATATTATGGATTTTTTGCCGCCTTCGATTGAAACAAATGAAAATTTATTATCTGTACGACTTGTTATGTGTACATTTCTTTTAAATGTCGAAAAATTGAAACACATAAATCACCCTCTTCACCATAAAGCTCCGCAGTTACGCTGAAATCGTCATTAACTGCAGTAGAATCTGAAATAAATTCCACTAGGGGTGATACTGAAGAACGCCAAATACAAAAAGCGAGTGTTCTTCAAAAAATCAATGAGATTTTACCAGATATTGGAATGTCGCCCATATATGCCAGAAAACTAGGAGCTAGGCACCAGCATCAACAACAAAAATTAACCAATTTAGCTGCAATAGTACCATCAACATCATCATCTTTGATTCCTGGAATCCAGCCCCTTGTGAATCAATCAATGGACAACGCAACGAAGGCTAATTTATATGACGAATTCATGGATGAACTCAAAAGTAAGTTCAAACAATTGAAGAAAAATTGTGATAAGGTACAGCAGCTGACTACACTGCCGAAGCCACTAACCATACAACAAATTCAACAGGAGCTCAACACAACACAATACTTGGTGCATAACGCTAAACATATTCAGAAAACGAACGGCCCGCTTGGTCTCCCTGTACCTAAAACTGGGAAACGGATAAACGATGAACTAAAGTAATCAGTGATAGATTATTATAACGATGATGTAGTCAGTCGGATAATACCTGGAAAAACCGATTGCTTAACTATTAAAAAAGTTAAAGTTCAGAAATGTCTAATGATGAGTACATTAAAAGAATGCTACGAAGGCTAAAAGATTCTTCATCAGAAGGAGGACTAAAAAAATCGCATTTTCCAAATTTTGTTTGCTTCGTCCTAAAAACAATACCCAGGAAGCAGTGGAACGCATACAGTGTGTGCTTGTACAATACTTCAAACTGTAAAATTGATTATTTATGGAACCAAAATAGAAACTATTACAAATGGAAAGATATCAAAATACCAAAATTGCATTTCATCTATTTTATGTCCAGATCCAAGATATTATCTTGTAAAATTGCAAGAATTGTCCAGGATTAAATTTATTTCGAGAATAATTGAAGAACGCTTTTCCGGAAAAGGACTACGAGGATGCTGAATTATCATTCAGTCAGTGGATTTCAACTGATGAAAACTTCAACTTTTTGACTGATGCAATTTGGAAAAGTTCTCAAAACCGTTAGAAGAATTTTTGGGTTACTTCATAAAGAAGCTGGAAAACCGAATTCCTCATTATTTCATTTCACTTCAACAATCTAGCTTCGTAAAAAATAAAAAACTTACTCTGGAGCCTACAAAAGCACTTGTTTCATATGACTTTCCAGAAAATTATTCATTTATAATGCAGAATGCAGTGCGGGGTTTTCGTTGGAATAATAAGCAAGCGACTATTCATCCATTTGTAATTTATATAAATGTAGAGGGGAAATTGCAGCACTACAGCTTAATTGTTATATCGGATTATCTAAGTCATGTCACTGCGGCAGTTCATCTGTTCATCGAAAAAATGATCCAGTTCTTAAAAACTAAAATGTCGAGTTTAACCAAAATTTATTATATTACTGATGGTGCTGTAACACATTATACAAATAAAAATAATTTTATTAATATAATGAAATACAAAGAGGATTTCGGAGTCGATTATGAATCGCATTTTCATGCCACAGCACATTAAAAGGGACCATGCGATGAAGTAGGAGGTACTATCAAGAGAAAGGCGTCCAGAGCCAGTCTCACTGATGAATTTGACGGTATCAATACGAATGCAGCAGAATTATTCAAATGGGCTAAAACTGTAAAGACTGATATGGTTTTTGAGTTCTGACATTGAATATAACTTAAAAAAAATCAACTTGCCAGTAGATTCGAAAAAACTGTAAAAGGAACTCGCGATTTCCATGCAGTTATTCCTCCAGGAGAAGGTTACATTAATTTTAAGAAATATTGAAATAGTGAAGATTATATTAGATTTAAAATGTAATTAATTACTAAATTAAATTTATCTATATATAAAGAGTTGCCGGTCTTATTTAGTTGTAATTTGCAAGAAAGTGGTATGTTGGAGTGAAAATAAAATAAAATTTATAAACGTTAAAAGTTTTATATTCAGAAATAGAGTAGGTCATGATATTAAAACGTGTTTTGCAAGAAAACAAATCACCCAATTTTTTTTGGTATGTTTTATAGAACTAAATGGCGAACAAAATAAAAATAAAAAGAAAAAGTATACAAGATTTTCGGAAAATTGAGAAAAACCAGTTTGGCGGCCGTTTTAAAAATGAAAAACTTAAAGATGATAATATTTTCGTAATATTTTCTTAATCCTTATTTTTTACCTTTAAAATGAGCCCTATTTTATATTTTTCGGATAAATACTTTTTTTTATATTTGTATAAATGCATCACCATTTTCAACAAATGCTTAAATTTTTGACCGACTGTATCTTATGCAACAACAACAAAAAAAAATCGAGTTCTACAATATTTTTTTTTTTAACCAGTACTACACATTCAAAACATAAAAATCACAAATTTAAAACATGACTTCCGGTTCCATATGTTGAATTTTTGATTTCATGAATTTTTCTCCAATTACATTTTACTTCCGCTAGAAGTTCGTAATTCTCCTGTGTAACGATTCCACTCCACAATCATAGAAATATACAGAGTTCTTAAAGCAAAAACCTAAAGGACAGTGTTGAAACCTTGATGACTAATGCAGTCATAACCTCATGAGAATCAAATTATATAAGAAAGTCGTGCGTTGGCCCAAATATATATCCACCCCTTCATTTTTTATTAACTGCTGATAAGAACCTTAGTTAATAATACATCTGAGCAATGCTCGGTCCTCCAGGGACTCATTCATTATTTGAGTAATGAATGGCACATTAGCCTTGGTTCGGTGGCGTTTCCGATTCTGATTTTGAGCCGTAAGTAAAACTTCTTTGTGCAGTCTTTTGTTATAAATTACACTTTACTGTAAGACTTATAATCAAATTTTTACACGCACACGCAGGAATCTGAGCCAAATTAAATAAAACACGAACGAAATGCGTGCCATAAAACATTTCAAAATTAAAATACTGTTCGCAGGAGGAGACATCTCACGATCATTAAAATTAAATCTTCTTTTTAATTACCAAAATTATGCGACACAAAAAAAAAATAACAAATCTCAATTACAATTAACAGCAATAACAGCGTGCCACATTCGAAATAAAAAGCATCGTTACATAGAAGTTATCATATCATTTAGGGGATGGAAGCAAAATAATATAATGTACGTAGATGCTCGTGTACGAGTTTATAGACATGATATTATTCAAGCATACGAGTAGAGAGATTTTATTATGGCAAAAAATGGTAAAAAAAAATCTGCGACAAGAAAACGAATTCACGTTATATGTTGAAACTATATATACAGGATTATTGAAAGTCGTTACATATATTCCAGTTTTTTTTGTGTGCCGAGGAAATGGGAAAATACAGCAAAGAATTTACATATATTTCGTTTAATAACCAGTTTAACAGAATATCAAAATTACAATGTTGCTATTAAAATGAAAAAAGCTGCAATGTTTTTCAAAGAGAAAAGCTTTTTGAATACTTTAGAATTTTAGAGTATTGCACGCTCTGCATAGTTTTAATAAAAAAATCATAGGTACCATTATTACGCAGCCCAGTTCTGCATTCATATACACACACACAAACACACAAAAAACTAAACTACTCGTAGACAATACCCATAAATTTATGTAAACTACATAAATGAATGTCGGCTGCTTCATTTTAATTGATGCACAATGATGATGATGGCGTAGAATAGATAATTTTCTTTCTATTCAAGTGTTCGGTTCTTTATTTGTATTTTTATATTGTTGTGCGATGAATATTTCGCTGCTCTAAAGAAAACTCGATGACATAACATTTTCAATTGTATCTCTCTATAAAGGATTCAAGCTATATCTAGATACTTATACAAATACAATAGCAATTCAAGAGTGTATACAGTAAAATTTGTATTCGGATTTAAAAGCTTAGTTCTAAGTTTTTTGTTATTCATATATTGTTAAACTTTCAGATTTCCGTATTTTGTATTGCATCTTATAGTATTGCATATACTTAACGAACAAAAAGTTTACCGATTTGTTAGTTTGTGTCTTTTCTCATTTTTTTTTTTTTTTTGAAAACTAAACAATTTGTTTACAGTGGATGTGGTATTTGAATGCAAATTTTTCATTCAAAATATTGTAATGAGAATCTTATGCTATATCGCATTGTGTAAAAATTGCATGATCCAAAGATTTATATCTAAAAGCACATATAAAACTTTAGTGTAATCTGCTATGTTCGTTTAACTCCCAAACACCCATGGGTCCCATAACAAAAGAAGTTTTATTTACTTGAGTGTTACGTGTCAATTTTGTATTTATAGTCATGATATTTCTATTCTCTTTGCGTTCACTATACCGGATCTAGAGCTAGACATAAAATTCCACGAAGCTCCATTCAGCCCAACGTAAAAAATCAAACCTGTTTTATGTACACTAAAAAAATGTGAGTCTTCGAAATTCCATAGTCACAGAACTACATAGCAATGTATTCCAGGTAATACTCTTCACCAATAACTAACTACTGCTACATCTTATGTCAATGGCTTAAAGACAGTTTCTAAGTTAAAAATCACATTTGTGAGAAGACTACGTATAGATCAATTTTACCCTAGACTTTCTCGTCCATGTAAATTCTATTAAGTCGCTTAACAATATAAATGTGGTGCTTAACCTGCTCGAAAAACATATTGAAAACCATAATAATATTATCTCAACATCAAAAACCTAAAAATGCTCGCAATTTATTATGAAAATGTAAAAGGACACCTAGGCACAATGGCCCGTGATGTTTTCGTGAAAACTCAAGATCCCTCATATAATGTTTTTTGCACTTTCAGAGACTACCTCTAAAGACAAATTATAACAAGGAATATTTTATGTACAAGCCGGGTACAGGGTTTGTTACGAAATGGACCTAGAACCATTCCGCAGCTTCTTCTCAGTATGCAGAAGCCTCTCTCACAGTGATTTTGCCGACTAGATTTCAGGGTTTCGGGTCGTGGTGAAGTTGAGAATTGCATGCTCCTGGCCTACATGGATTAACAAAACAAATAAAAATAAACTGAATAAAAAACTGAAACTAAATTGAATCTGCACCATAGTCCATCGGCCGAAACTTGAGGAACAATGAGATAAATATAATAATAACCAGGTGTGCTCACCCAGGAACGACCAGATCTCCCCGAATGAAAAGTATAATATCTGCTGAAGAAACCCCCGAATGACCCATCGATCTTTAGAGGCCGATGCCCAGCCACAACAAAGCACCATAAGAGGGTAGTGACGTTTCTCCAACAGACAAAGCCTCTCTTCACCCGAAGAGACCTCTAGGTAATCTACCACAATTTACACTCTGACAGCTTGAGACTACCTTGAGGCACTCTGCTACGGAGAGAACTTGTAGATTTTACAGTCATCCCCGAATAGATGACGAGGAGTTACAAACCCAGCGTGTAACTATGGAACCGACACAAAATAAGATTTCCTCTCCCATCATACCAATCCGAAAAATTAGTACATAATTCATCTTATTCAAAAAAAAAATAAAGCCGGATGCCGAAAGGAATCGAAGTGACTTTTTTTATTTAAATAATTTTCACCAACAATAAAAGGAGAAAGAAAGGAATGAAAAAATGAATCGAATAAAAAGATAATCCCTGAATTTGAATAATTATGAAGCCAATGTGCTTCAAGTTCACGACAAGCAACCGTTATTCGGCACGGTTACAACAAATGTATTATTTAAATTTGCAAAATTAGAAAAAATGGAATTGAAATTAAAAATTAAAGTTAAAATTAACCATTAAACTCGAAAATTTAAAATTGAAAATTATATAATTTGAAAATTTAGATTTAAATGAAATTTAATTTGAAAAAAAAGAAATCAAACGGTTAAATGGTTTGCTGTGTCTTCTCACCGTTACCAAAAAAAAAATAAAACTTATCACGAGGTTGGCCAACCGTAACCGTAACTGTATTGGACGTCTTCCCGCAGTTATCCAAAAACAATGTTGGGTGTCTTCCGGCCGTTGACCGAAAATACAAATGGTCACGTTGTTGGCCACCCGTAACCGCAAATCTTTGGCATCTTTTCCCGCCGAAAACCGAATATACCGTTTAATGTTCGCGGCCCCTGTCAAAATATGGAACTGGTATATAACGTGACGGCGTCCAAAACACGAGCCGCCCGCCCGTAAAATAAAATTGGAGACTAGCCACTCGTTACGGTGTGTTGGCTTCATAAAATTCCAGAAGCACCATCCCAATCAACATGTTGGTTGCCTGTATTTTTCCAAGCGTTCGAGAATTTACTTTCTTTCAATTACTTTACACGCCAATAAATTAATATACGACTTGATACACTGTTTTATACCACTAAACACAAGTATTTTTTCCAATTTATTTATAAAAACAAACACGACAAAACAAATTTGTGTTTTTTTTCTTAAATTTATTATTTTTACAATCCCACGAAATTTGAAATCTCGGCACGAGATTTCTTACCAAAGATACTAAATTCGATTCACAAAAATAATTTTATTTTTTTTATTTTTTATTTTTACAAGAAAAAACAAATTGGTTGAAAAGTTGTAAATTCGAACAGGGGTATGCAAACATTTCGACGTGCAATTGCAGTATAAGTAGAGTATATCAAAATTTAACCAATTCAAATTTCATTTGATAGGACATTGCGGAAATGTTAATTTTTCTTTGGTATAGTAAATTAGTCTTTTCTACCTATCCTCTTTTCTTTTCCGCTGTCTAATAAGATTCTTTCCAGTCACAATCAAATCCCACCAACATTCGACGAGCACAAGCCAGACAAACCAATGGCCGCGATAATACCCCTAAAGTAAAATCTTTCCTATGACAAAATGTGGTTTCAACGTTAACGTCAAGATTGTTTTCGAGCTTTTATTCCAAACCCACCGCATTTAAAAGGGCGACCTTTCGTTTCAAGATAGCCCAAATTCCATCCCCGAAAAATGCAATGGCAACACTAATTATTGCTATCATAACAGTTTTTACTCTCAGCTCAAAAAATCGTATAGCATTTTTACTCTCAGCCCCGACAATATACGCTATCACTATCACGATAGTTAAAACCCATCATGACAGACGAAATTATCGGGGCTGAGAGTAAAAATAATGTTTATAAAAACATGCATGTACAGTAAGTACAATTTTGATATGTATGTGAAGATAGCCCAAATTTCGTCCCCGAAAAATGCGATACGAATACTAATTATGACGTTTTTTACTCTCAGCAAAAAAAAATGCCCTATTTTGTTATCAGCTCCGAAAATTCTTGCTATCACAATAATTAAAATCTGTCGTGAGATTCAAAAGTTGTCGGTAGTGAACGTAGAAATAATACTTTTTATTTTTAATTTTGTTTAAAATGTGTCGCCCGCGAACACTGTCACAGAAAAAATTATTTAGCGCTCTACATCGTTAAGATAGGTCAAAGTTTAAAGAGGATTGCCAATTTTTATAAAGCTTCTAAACTCAAACCAGCTGGTGCTAGTGGTCTACATGCAATGGGATAAGTCAAGGAGCATGTAACAAATTTTTTTAAATATTTTTTGCATGGGAGCTATATTCCACAAAAGTCTGGATGTTGGCCCAGAGTGGCAGTGTACATCATTTGACTTTTTTCTAGAAGTCTAAATTCATAGGAGCTGAGATATAGTCTACCGAAGGTTGGCACTATTCGTTTGTCTAACTAGCGGTTTTATTTTTCTAAATTTTTGTAATGGATTGGAACTTAACCAGGACCAGGACCTTTGGCCCAGCTAGCGGTCTACATCGTTTGATAGATGAATGTTTAATAAGCATAGTCGGTTATTTTTAATTTTTTTTTTAAATGAACGCTGAGACTATCCTCAGAATTAAGGAACTAGATTTTGGCCCAACTAGCGGCATACATCGTGTCAAAAAATACTCTATATTTTTTTATTCAACTTGAGTAATTTTGCTCTGCACGGTCCGACTAGATTTAAAAGTACCTCCCCAGATATTACCACCGAGGGCAATTACCCCTCGGCCCATTACTCCTAGCCTTTATACCCCCCGGATATTAACACCCTGGGTATTTCCCATCGGACATTACCCCCTTCGACGCCATTATTCCTCGGTCATTTTCCGTTTATTATTCGCTTCGATTATTAGATGATTAAGGGATCAAAGTTTTGATATCAAATCTCACTAGAATCATGACGGTTGAAAAAAAAATCTAAACTAATTTCAAAATATTAAAAAATTTGCAGAAATTAGGTGATTAGGGTAAAGTGGGGCAGATTCATCAGTTTTTCTTAAAATCAATGTAAAAGAAATGTCAAAGATTTTTTCTGAAATCGGTTAATTGCAGTGGATAATTTGATATTTTGCGAATAAAATGAGGACTTCTTGATTTTTGGCTAAGAGTTAGAAATGGAGTTTTTTTAATTTCTATTGGCAAGCAACAAAAAGGCGGAACTGCCCCATGTTGGGGCAGTTTCGCCAATTGAAGGGGCACTTTCATCATATAGTTACTAATTCGGTTATAAGATGGGCAATTCTAATATATTGTTAAAGAAACCAACATTTTTAACTAAAAATTAAAAAACGTATATTTTATTCATTCAAGATAACTAGCTGACCTGTGACTGAATAATCAGTCACTTCAATACATTTTTTTGAATTTTTGGTTAAGAAATGATTAAGAAAATTTTTTAAGATGTAAATTTGATGCACTTATCAAAAATAAAGTAAATTCATATACGTGGTTAATTTTTAAATCTTAAACGGCAAGCACTCGCTCAAATGTACACAGCATTATGACTTACGTGTCAAGTCAAATATTCATATCTCAAACAGGAAGCACGCGCTTGGGATAACATGATCACTTACGCACCCAAACTAAATATTAAAATCTCAAAAGGGAAAAGCACACAATTGCTGAGGCAAACTTTAATCTAAATATTTCATAAGAAATGTACAAAAGGATAATAAAATAGTAGTAGAAGGTAGATAATAAAATACATTCTTTGTTGTGATGTGCCCATCCCGATCAGCTGATTGATCGCTTGTCTCAACGATAAAAACCTTGAGTCCGTCAAATAAGCGGCATCGTGAAAAGGCCACATATATCTGATCATGCGTAAATACGGGGGCTGGCAAGTACACTCCTACCTTCTTCAAGCTTTAACCCTGACTCTTGTTGATGGTTATGGCGAACGCGAGCTGAACCGGAAATTGAAGGCGAGATATTTTAAATGAGAAGATGCCTTCCGATGGTGAGAGCTTAATGCGTGGGGTGAGAACACGCTCGTCTTTTGAGAAGCCAGTCAGCACCTCACATTCCATGTTCCTGGTGCGTGTAAACTTATTTATCAGTTTCCAAAGCGGGTTCAACTTGATGGTCGATTCGCAAGTTCACGCGCGTCCCGCGCGTCACACATGAGGATGATTTTCCCAGCTAATGGAACACCCACTACCCATCTATGATTGTGAGCTCTGCTCATGACATGATTAACTTTGAATTTAAATCGCGCGTCAACCATTAAGCAACTTTGAAATTGATTTGCGCGCCGACAGTGTTGCTTTTCGAATCTGAATCGCGTACCAACTGTTTTACAACTTTGAATTTGAATCGCGTGCCACTAATTAGAACAAAAAAATTTGCTTTTTGGTCGTCCCATAAAATTCTCAAATGTTGCAAGATTTTACGCGCACAAAAACTTGGAAATTTTCTGAAACCACCTGAGGTACCCATTTCGGGTACTTTCCGGTGGAATTTTTCCGATTTTTCTAGCCCACGCACAGCGCAATATTTTTATATCGATCTACCCTGAAAAAAATCTAACGGATCGGATTATGTTTAGGACTCATTTTAGGGTTGAGTATGAAAAAATTAAGAATATTAATATAATAGATAGATAGAAGATAGATAGAAGCTGACATTCTACTGAATAATCAGTCACGTGAATACATTTTATTGAATTTTTGGTTAAGAAATAATTAAGAAGATTTTTTAAGATGTTAATTTGATGCACTTTTATCAAAAATAAAGTAAATTTATATAGGGTGAGGTGGGGCTAAAGTAAGTATTTTTCATAATTTCCATAACAACGGCTTAACAGAATCAATATTACGTATATTGCAATAAACGTACTATTTGTTACAGTTTTGCCTATGGAATAAGCCAATAGTCGCAAACAAAATGCTTTTGATGTACTCAAAGAACTGATTACCAAAAAAACATGTTGTCCGCTTACTTTTACCCCTATAGTGGGGTAAGTGTAAGCATAAGCACTTTTTCTATGGGGTAAAAATAAACAGGTTAAAAAATTGAAGTTTTTCTTAATGCAAACCAATTTATTCATAAAATTAATGTCACAAATAAAAAATACAACAGTTTCAGTGCAAAATATAAAAAAAAATCTAATATTCCATTGGTTATGCTACCTTATCTTATAAATTAGCGTATTTATCTAATGCTGTATTCATTTAGATTGATATTAAAGTTGTAGTATCCCTTAGTTCGTAGAGTCCCAGTTTTATTGAGTTGGCACGGGTAATTTTGCGACAGTATCACTTCTATTGATCTGCGATATGTCATCAATTATTGGAAAAACATAATAATTATTTGCTTTCTTAAAAATTTATCAACAAAATCGTAAATATTGAATACACGTTCCATTTTAGCAATATAAAAACTGGCTTTCTTTAGGCTGCTCAGAATTTACTAATACAAAATCTTCAGCTTCAATACCGTCATTATCGACTAAAAGGTCTGAGGAGTTGAGGAATATCGTAGATCGTTATTAATTTTCCTGGATGTGTTAGCAAATAATCGTTGAATGCAGCCTTAAGAGCGCTTTTAAAGGGCCAGAAAATTTGATTTACGAAATTTTCCGGAAATTGTTTATTTATTTATGGAACCTGTCTTTTACCTGTTTGTGATGGGCCGACTTTGGATTCGTTAAATTATCTTCACTCTCATTTCCCGAATCCTCTTGTTGCATCAGTGGATAATTTTTTGGCCAACTTTATCCACTTTGTTATGTTACCCGCAGAGCGTTATGATTAATTAAATATTTTAAAGTAATTCCCCGAATCGACTGTTTCCTTATTAAAAAATCTCTCAAAGATGTTTAATTCAAGTTTAGTTATTCACATAAATTATAGTGTTTGTATATACAATTTAATTATAATGTCTGGGGATTAAAATAAGCATGTTTATTTTTACCCCATGCTAAATGCTTAATTTAGCCCCGTGTCATTTTTTTTATTGGCAATCAGAAAATATGTGTAATCCATATCATAATTACAACTATAATTCGTAACAAAACAGTAAATTTTATATAGATAATAATGCCATAAATAATTAAATACCTGTAACAGATATAAATCGACAAATAAAAATTTTTGAAACACCAAAAAAATTACTTTTGTTTGTCAAAAACATATTTACACCTGTAAATCCAAACTGAAACTGAATATCGAAATCATTTTTTTAGCATAAAGATAATATTATTATTACCGTTATTCTTTGTTTTGTCTCTCTCTCCTCTCATACGGTTAGATCGAGAGATATTTGTCTGTTTATTTTTACCCCGCGCTTAAAATAGCCCCACTTCCCTCTACGCGGTTAATTTTTAAATCTTAAATAGATAGAGTGTCATGACAAAATTGTATTTTTACACTCACAACTATAAACACCAAAATGTATGTAAAATCATTTTATGTTCTCTGTTTTGTTTAATTGAGAGTCAATTACAAATTTTCTACTCATTTTGTCATCACAGTGTGTCATCACAAAAACATCGGCAATTTTAATAAATTTTGTCATTATCACGGTGTAATGCACGATTTACATGTTCCAATTTTTTTCCCCAATTAATTTTTTACTGAAAAATAGAGCTGCACGCAAATAACAAAAAGTTATTAGTAAAAAAGAGTCAGCCATATGTAAACAACATTTGCTCAAATTATAAAGAAAAAAATCCAATTTTATTTTACTGGAATTTGTTTCGTGCTCCTCTCGCAAACGCAAATCGTAATATACTGAACCCTTCATATTTTACTGGAAAAAAAAATTGGAACATGTAAATCGTGCATAATGCACGATTTACATGTTCCAATTTTTTTTTCCAGTAAAAAATGAAAGGTTAAGTATATTACGATTTTCGTTTGCGAGAGGAGCACGAAACAAATTCCAGTAAAATAAAATTGGATTTTTTAATTTTTAATTTGAGCAAATGTTGGCATAAAACTGGGAATGTTGCCATAAAATATAGTTTCTACGAGTATTTTTATAGCAGTAAAATAAAAAAAATTCAAAAAAGTTTCAAATACACATCAAGCAGCCATAAACACCATTCAAACAAAACGAGCAAACATGAGCGGTAATTAAATATTTTATTTTTACTTGCAATTCGATGTTGTTCGTTATCTAATTTAAACGCAAGCTGTTCGGACTGTCAAAATTTATGGGACATGCAAAAAAATTATAGTATTGCCTTATTTGTTTATATTGCTGACTCTTTTTAACTAGTAACTTTTTTTTTTATGTGCGTGCAGCTCTATTTTTCAGTAAAAAATTTGTTGGGGAAAAAATTGGAACATGTAAATCGTGCATAATGCGCATGATCATAGATTCAATATAAACATCTTTTGTCATGGCATTCTGGCGTCGTGACAAAATTTTGCTGAAAACACCTGAGGTATCCGGTTCAGGTACTTCCCGGTGGAATTTTTCCGATTTTTCTAGCAAAGGCACACTGCTATATTTATGTCGACCTACTTTGAAAAATTTAAACGGATCGGATCATGTTTAGGGATCATTTTAGGGTTGAGTTTGAAAAAATTAAGCGTATTAATATAATAGATAAAAAAATATAAATAAAGTTATGTAAAAAATAAAAAATGTATAAATGTAATTCAGTCTTTAATTATTTAAGGCTCTAGCTTTAGTAGTAGGAACATATCAGGCAAAGATTCTTATTATCGAATGTTGTATTTAGATAAATCAACCGAAAAAATATATTTTTTGGCTGATCGAGATGTTCCCGGAGGATGCTCGGGCATTGGCAGTTTCATTATAATATCACTCCGTAGAACATAGGAAATATCTTCCTTTAGCGGCTCCAAAAACAATTGGGTAGAGTCGTGCATCTTCAAAAAACTTATAACATAATTGTCACTTGCTTCTATTTCTTTGATTTGACCCACGTAACACATTACGGTTGTCTTTACCTTAAACTTAACTAGTACAAACGTCCCTTTATCGATTATATCTGAGTCTATGATAAGCCTTTCTGGGATCTCTTCATTTGATATTCCTTCATCTGAAAAGGCGCCAACCGATTTGTTAGATTCGGCATAAGAAATTCTGTCGGAATCTTCTTCTGATGACGAAAACTCAATAATTTTTTTGGTTTTTTTCGATAATAATTTTGATTTAGCGTTTCTATTTTTAGTGGTCGTAATTTTATTGGTTTTGGTATTTAAAACTTCTTCAATTCTGTTTTTTTCTGGTGTAGAAATATAAATGCGCGATTTACCTTCTCTATATGTTTGATTTTTTTTTGTTATTCTTGAAATAGGACGAACTTCTTCGGGAGTTTTCATATTCTGGGTGCTTTTGTTTTTTATATGTATATTAGGCATTTCGTCCTCTAAGCCACCACCGTCTAATGCAATTTCATCTGAAAATAAAATAGGTATTTGAGAAAGTACATAACTAATTTAACAAAAAATGTATAGGTAGGTAGGTACCTACCTACCTAATTAATTATGTAATTTATAACTACCTTCAACAACAAAATCGCTATCAGTAAAAATCATGCTGTTGTAAGGGCAAATTCCTGTAGCGGAAAACCCCTTTAAAATATTTTCTGTGGAGAATGCTCTTAGAAATGGTATTTTTGTTAATTGAGCGACTTCGTATATGCTAATAACTTTTCCCGGATTAGTGGTCAGGTAATCATTATAAGATGTTCTGCAAAACGGAAACATCTAGCGGTTGTAGTTTATGGAACGTATGAGGAGGGAATGATAACATGATAATGCCGTTTTCTCGGCCGTATATAATCGATTCTATGGAACAATGCGAAACATGGTTATCCATTAGCAATAAAATTGGGTCATTAGTGGTGCATTTTGTGTAGTTCTTAATGTGCCGCAATATATTTACAAAAATTTCTGTATTAATCCACCCACTTTCTGAATTAAACGCTACAGACCCTGTAATACTACCAATCGAAAACCTTTCATTGAACCGCATACGGGGATATATGTAAGCTGGGGGAATATGAGTTCCTGAGGCATTTATAATTCCTACGATTGTTATAAGCGATCCACGTTCTCCTGATACTGCTTGAGAAACACTGCGTTGTCCCTTTTCTGCAATAATCTATAAAAAAACACAAATTTCAAAACAGAATTATATGTTACAAAGTTGAATAGATGTACTTACTTTTGGAGGATCTACAACAGTGCTGATTCCTGTCTCATCCAAATTGTAAATATCTTTCGCAGTGAAACTATATTTTAGCAAACATTGTTGTAAATTATCAAAAAAATCGTTAATGGCTGTTTTGTTAAATCCCCTAAGTTGTGCGACACTAGTTTTTTCGGCCTTCCTTAAAGAAAGGGAACGATTTCTTTTAAGAAATCCAAATAACCAATCTTTTCCTGCATTTTTATTTGCATCCCAAGATAATGGGTATTGAATTTGGTTCATCACAGCGAACTGGTAAGCAAAGCTCAAAGCAGCTTTATTGCTTAATCCGTACTGGAGTTTTGCACATTTTTTCATATAATTTGCAATTTCCTGCTCTTGGATTGTAGTAAAAACTTGGCAAACAGTGTATTTGGAAGAGAATTTTTGATTAATATGGTCGCTCATCTCATTTCCAGAATCAGAATTAGAATGTAGTGCCAGAGGGTCGACCAGATAAAGTTTTTTAATTCTCGAGTTTAGAGTACTTCTTTTTATATTATATTTATAAGAAGCGCTACTCGGCGTTTCAATTTTTTTCAAAACATCCGATATGGCTAATTTTAAGTTTTCCTCATTGATGTAGGCTCTATCAGTTTTTTTTTATAATTTCGCACCATTTTCGATATCTATTACAACAAAATAAAATGTAAACTTTTTTTTAAATATATGGGCCACATTCGCCATTACTATGGGGCACTTTCGTCAGTGTTGAAACTGCCCCGTATTGTTTTGGCGAATGTGCCCCACTTTCAAATTATTATACTAAAACAAAAACAAAAATTTGTCATGTTATTCTGATTATTTACTCTATAAACACTTAAAAGAACAATTATTTTGATAATAAAACTCACCGGAAAACTTACCAAAATTAAACATTCACTTATTAAAAAATGTTATCTAGTACTAACCGATTATTATATAAAAAATGGGAAAAACACAAATTTACGACTTTCTTTTAAACGTATCGCTTGACGACTGACAAACTTCAGGGATGCGTTCGGAATAACAAAACGAATATTCAGTACTTTTTTTAGAATTTTTTAACGTTTAGAAAGTGATGTAAACCCTTTTGGCGAATGTGCCCCATTGGCGAATCTGCCTCACTTTACCCTACACCACAGTATGAGGAGGAGTAAAATTTTTTTTTTTTTTTTTTTTTTAATTTTTTTTATTGTTACGGATTCAAATTCAGATTAAAAATCTAAATCTAAAACTGTATAATCATATTATAGTCGCAAAAAATTGTAAACCTATGTTAAATCTCTCTAAATTCATATTATCTTTCACGCGTCGGTTCGATCTCACATTTTTTTAAAATCAGTGTATATTTCAGGTAATTTACATAAATATGTTATTTAGCATAATCATGCTACGGTCCCTCCTCTATCTAGAACAGTAATAAGCCTTTTCATGATATTTTAACTAGGAACTCTTGAACAATATATGTTTCCATACAAATGACCATTTTCGAAAAATACTCCAATCGTAATAGAAATGCACATGGGTATTCTGTATCTTATGATGAGCAATTAGTTACGAGAAACTACCCACATCTGGCCCATCATTTCTGTTTTATGAATATGTTTTGACAATGCCATGTGACTTTCATGATGATTAGAGCATTTTTCGAAAATGGTCATTTATTTAGGAAAATATATTGTTGAAGAGTACTTTTCGATTTTATAGAGCATCGTTTGCAGAAAAACTAATGATTGGGAGTACGTTAGGTAATGATTGGAATAGCCAAGGAGGTATTAACAGGGTAGTTAGTCCGCTGATTTAATATCCAGGGGACGGGGGGGACGGGGGGGGGGGGGTTAAAACCTAGTGAAACATTTATGATTAAAGTTATGGGAGATGGTGTACCCTTATTTACCGATGTGGTGAAATGAAATTTCATCATCAGAACTTCCCACGTGGGAAATGATGGTAAAATTTTTAGAGAAACAATGTAGGTTCTTAGAATCTATCGATATACAAAACTATACACTCCGTTTTCGAGTCAAAATAAACCCAAATTTGTAAATAAATACATACCACAATTAGAATCAAAATCATTTGTCGTCTCCAACTCTGTTAAAACTGATTATCCCCAAAGAAATAACGTTTCGTTTTTAATTTGCAAATCGAATCATAATCGAATCATAATACGTGCACACAGTTTATGAAATTATCACGTTATCAGCGATATGAAAAGGTCGAAGCCTTAAATGTATGTATAAATTGCCTGAGATCCAACCACAAGTTAAATCGCTTGTACTTCTTTTTCCTGACGAATTTGCAATAAGCGCCATCATACGTTTCTGCATTGGAATGAGAAAATTGTCCACAATATAACAAAAGCTGATCCAGAGACCATGTTAGAAACAAATTTGTCGCCCAACAGTGAAAATAAATCGTCAAATAATATTCAAATAGACAACCAATCATTTATTCATTCACAAGGTAATTCAAATTCTAGATATACAAATAATAATGCAAGCAACACGGGAAGATATATTGTTCGCAAAATCTAGTAAATCGCAGAGAAACTGTTATGTTGTCTCCTACTATACGACTACATAGGTTAATTTAAACAAAATTTGGAATTTCTTATAGTTGATCAAATCGCAAATCGCTACCCAGACGAGGTAATCAATATATCGAAATGGTCATTTCTTCAAAACTTAACTTTTGCTGATCCAACCTCTAATTTACCTGGCAGGATTGATCTTTTAATCGGAACAGAAGTATTTATGAATATTATGCAAAATGGTCGCGTAAAACTAAGCAAAAATTTACCGTATATCCAAAAAATTAATTTTGGATGGATCATAAATGGCAAAACTACAGATATTAAGCATTTTTGTCTAACAAACAAATGTCCTGATATCGAACGTCGAATCGATATAGAAATTCCATATATATGGGAACGATAACTGCGATGAGAAAAATCCTTTATCGTTAGAAGAGAAAAGATGTGAAGAGCACTTTAAGCTCAATTATTCTAGAGATGACAATGGTTGGTTCATTGTCAGATTACCGTTTAAAGACAACATTTCAAGTTTAAGTAATTCGAAGGGTGTAGCTGTCAAACGATTCTTACCAATGGAATGTCGGTTATCGAATAATTCCGAACTGAAACGTCAATATTTAAATTTTATGAATGAATATTTAGAGTTAGAACATATGAAATTATCCGTTAAATGTAGTAGCACTTCGCTTGAAGGCTATTTTTCCCGCATCATCCTGTTTTAAAACCACAAAGTACGTCAACCAAATTAAGGGTCGTATTTATCGTGTCCAGTCCAATGGATACAGGTCTCTCGTTAAACGAACTTCTCATGATAGGATATTCATATGCTTTGTTGATGTTTTTACATCTGGCATTCAGAAGATGTATAGACAAATTAAAATTCACGAAGATGACCTTAAATATCAAAAAATATTATGGCGAACAGACGTTAACAAAGTCATAGAAACATATAAATTGAAAACCGTAACATATGGAACGGCGTCCGCTCCATATTTGGCCACTAGTGCTCTAAAACAGTTAGCCATCATCGAAACCACAAATTTCCGCTAGCTTGAAAAGTCACAATCTCAGACTTTTACGTCGACGATTTGTTGACTGGAAGTAATTGACTTGAAGAAGTTGTAGTAATACAGTCACAATTAGTAAATATGTTAGCTAAAGCAGGAATGAAGCTCCGAAAATGTACTTCTAATACAACTGCGTTATTAGAAAATAACGATTTTGAAGGTATAGAACCAATCAGTTCGTACAATAAAATCATAAAAACCTTAGGTAGAGAATGGCAACCTGATATAGATGTACTTCATTTTTCTTGCAATAATTTTGATCCCAATTTAATGATTACAACACGAACGATACTGTCAAAAATAACCAATTTGTTTGATCCGTTAGGATTGTTGACACCGATCATGGTTACAGCAAAGCTGATAATACAAAACCTTTGGTTATCGAAAGTTGATTGGGATGAACCTATTCCAACCGAAATATATTCTTCTTGGTTACAATTCCGTGATAGTTCAATCAATATATTAAACGCTGTTTGATTCCTTAGGACACTCTATCAATAGAGATACACGGATTTGCAGATGCATCCGAACGGGCATATGGAGCGTGCATTTATATACGATGTGTTAAAAGTGATGGTAACGAATCAACCAATTTGCTTTGTAGTAAAAGTCGTGTTGCCCCACTGAAAGTGATCACAATACCTCGGTTGGAGTTAAATTCTATTATACTTTTGTCAAAATTAACTGTAAAAGTTTTGAGTGCACTTAATATCAATATTGATGATGTCATATTATGGTTGGACTTATGTTTCAAATAGGACAAGAAAGGTTCAGGAGCTAACTGCAAGCATGACATGGCGATATGTTAGATCGAAATTAAAACCAGCTGATATTTCGTCACGAGGCGTTATGCCTCAAGAAGTGGCTTCATTAAATTTAGGGTAGCATGGACTATCTTTTCTTTGTCAATCATTCGATCAATGGCCTGAAACACCAAGTAATTCGAATAGTACTTTACCTGATCTCAAAGATCAAACTGTTGCGTTCAAACTGGAAAACTCTCGAATTGATATCATTCAAATTGATAACTATAGTTCGTTCCCGAAGATTATTAGAATAGTTGCATATTGTCTGCGTTATGTGTACAATTGTAATCGTACCATGATAAAATTCTGTGGAAATTTGTCAATATGCGAATTTACAAATGCATACAATTATATTATATGTAATGTTCAATCTAAAGCATTTAAGGAAGAGATAAGTAACTTGCTTAAGGTCAAATCAAAAAGTACCGAACAGTTTCAAATTAATGAATTTAACGCCATTCATTGATTCTGAAGGAGTCTTGAGAGTTGGTGACGGCTTCAAAATAGCTCACTTCAATTTGGTCATAAACATCAAATAGTACTTCCTAAGCATCACTTGACAATACTTATTATTAGACATTATCATTCGTAGACATGTATAGTGGATGGCAGACTACGTTATTAACTATCCGCGAAAAATACTGGCCAATAAACGCGAAAAATTCAGTTAAAGGTGTTGTTAAGAAATATATACCTTGCTTCAAGGTTAAACCCAAATTGCTAGTACAGATAATGGGAAATGTCTCTTCATCTAGAACTGAAGTTTGTCGACCATTCAGTACAATTGGGATAGATTCCTGCGGTCCTTTTCTAATCAAATATCGCAATCAACGAAAAGGTCCTTATCATAAAGTATACGTGTGCATATTTATTACAAAGGCAGTACACATAGATATAGTAGATGACGCAACTAGTGAGTCTTTCATTGCTTGTCTTAACCGTTTTTTCGCGTGACGAGGAAAATCTTCTACGCTAGCAACCGATAATGGAACGAATTTTGTACGCGCTCATAATGAACTGCGGAAACTATACAATTTAGTGAACTCTCAAAATAAGGTTTTATCAGATTTTATCGCATCACAAGGAATATGAGGGCAATTCATACCTCCAAGGTCCCCTCATTTTGCGGGCTTATGTGAAGCGGTTAAGATATTTAAATCGCATTTCAAACGTGTAACACACTTTTGTTATTCAGATCGAGGGAATCATGAATTCATGGCCTTTGACTGCATTATCAGCTGATCCAAATGAGCAGCAACATCAATAATTGAGCCGTTGTTGTCAGATCTGCCGATTAACAGGTTGTAATACTGGGAAAAATGAATTTTCTGGCTGAGAATTTTTGGAGAGGTGTTCAAAAGATTATTTGCATATACCCTTCAACAGCGCCAACGATGAAAAAGTATTGAATCTAATTAAAATATCGATGACATAGTGCTCGTGCAAAAGGAGAATAGTCCACCTACTCAATGGTTGTTAGGAAAAATAGATTCAATAATACCTGGAAAAGATAAAAAGTACGAGTAGGTAGTTAAAACACAATATAGAATCTTTAAACGTGCAATTGCGAAACTTGCCAAATTGTCAGTTGATTAATATAAGACTCGCTGAAATTAATTAGTCTATCGACTTCAGACAATCGTTTGGATAACGATGAAATAATTGGAAAATTAATTAATTGATTAAAATTGTAAGAACTAATAATTTCATAGATTTAAGGTTTGATTATTGTAACTCGTTGAAAGGCTGGTAGCATGTTTGGATTTGAATTGTCAAGTTGTATTTTGTGTTAATTTTGTGTAATTAGATTACTGTATGTAGCTGTATATAGCTATGTTCATGTACAACCAACATATTAAAAATTAAATGTTCGCGTTACGGCACGCAACCAATTTTTTATTTTTACGCTTGCATTTTTTTTAATAAGCAGCTTTTTTTTGAAAAATGTTCAAAAATACAGTCCAATAAAATTTTGGAATTAAAACAACATTCAACATTGTTCACGAATATTTTACATACCCTACGAATTTTCGACATAATCTACACCAAAATTAATTCACATTATTTTTGAAACGAACATGTCGACAATTCCTAATTACGTTTAGAATCACAACACAATAGAGACAACGAGGAAACGACGAGGTGTAAACATTACGGTGCAACACTTACGATCATACTATGGTTGTCATGCAGATATCCCGTCGTCGGGAACAAAATCTACCAGGAATATTATGTCGGAACGAGACAGTTGGAGGACCACGGTGCATGCCTCAAAATCCCTTCTTACTACTTTAAAGAGAGGAAGAGAGAGTCAGTCATATTTTTATGTTTTATCATTTTCCACGTGTAAAGGAAGCGAACATTTCTTTCCAGCCTCACATTTATTTTATTTAAGAGATTTTTCTGTGAACATTTTTTAACCACTTTTAAAAATACCAAAAGTTAATTAAAATTAAGCAATATAGAGCAGCATTGTATAGCACAATATAATTAATTTTAAACGTTAGCTATGTATATATAGATGAGTTGAAAACCACACACGACGTTACACACATTAGTTTTGGTTTTCATCTCGTACACAAAAGAAATATTTCATTTACTTATATGTAAATACTCGTATATTACGTGTTCTGGAAACACATTCGCTATTTTATTATTGGATAATTCGATTTGTTGGAGTAACAGCAACAAAGTTTTATTCCAAAATAAAATCTAGGGCACAACAAAAATCGCAGTGATACAGGAATTTTATAATAAATCAAACTAGAAATCACAGAGCACATAATTTTTCGTATATTTTTTTTGCTATTCCAAGGGAAACATGAAAATTCCATAATATTCGGAGGATAACAAGAGATTGTAGATTCTAAATAAATATAAAAAAAAAAAACGTATAGGATTTTCTATTTTATTTAACTTTGACACATATTTGTGTATATACACTCGTATATTGCTGTTGCTGCTGGTGGTGGTATTGTGGAATATTTTCTCTCTTTAGGGAAATCTATACAATAAAAACAGCACACAAAATAAAAATTAAAACACATTTGAGCTCTTTCCTTATATCAAGCCGTACTGCATACCATTTAGAATTTTCCTTTTCAAATTTTATGCAAAATTTTAAAAACCTTTTCCTATTGTTTCCGTTAAATTATATATAATAAATATAATAACAATATATAGTGTACAGCAGAAAATATTTATTTATATTTTATTTAAAATTTTTAAAATAAACAGAAACACACAATTTTCCAATTTAAAATTTTTGAAAACCCAACAAAAAATAAAAAAAAATTCTATCTCAACAACCAAAAATTACAATAAAGTTGCAACAATAAAAAATAAAATTGCAATTTTTAAATGTATGTTTTGGTGTTGTTGTTGTGATTTATTTAAAATAAAAAAAAAAAAATTGTAATGGAATAATTTTCCACCGCATACAGTAGTTACTCGCATATAGCGAGCCTTGTAAAAGTATCACGAGAAAAAATTATACCATCGTGGCTGTCTAGTGGTTTTCCGTACACAAAAAAAAAAATAAATAAAAATTTTCCACTCTTTATAGTTTTCTATACACAGTAGTTTATTGTTTGGCGGAATAATATTGTGTTTACATTTTCGTAAATTATTTATTTTATTTTTTTATACGAGCTTTTGTAACACAAATAGTAGAAAATTGTATTTGAATTATTATTATTATTTAAAAAAAAAAAATTAAAATAAAACGGAGAGCTTTTAGTAAAATTTTATAGAAATTGCAATATAGAGTCGTAAAAGTTTATTTTTTATGTAAGTTGTTGAACATATAGACAGACTCTTTATTTAATACGTTGTTTGAAACGAACAAATATAGTTTATTAGTGTTTTTTAGTTTAAGTGGTTGGTTAGTGTCCATCAAAGTTTGTGACACTGTCATTTATTGCATTTTTATTCTGTTTGTACACTTAAATGGTTTTGCTAGTATTTTATGCATTATTTGAATTTTGTATTGATGAATTTGATAACAATAGCAAATAGATGTTATATACTAGTAGAGACTATATAGTTTACTGGTCAATTAGATAATAAACTATGTTGCTTTACAAATGTATCAGTGTTTCAGAGAATGAAGTGGCAATGAAGCCTAATTTGGTTGAAATTGATTAACCGATATACCTCCAAGAATTTAATGCCATCTCAACCGATTTAGGCTTGGCGCAAGAATTATTTTAAAGAGTTTCAAAAACTTTCAAGATTATATAAATATTTTTGTACCTTACGAATGAACCAATGATAGAAAAAATTCGTCCAATAAACTTAAAATGCTCATAATTGGTCAGCTAGCCGCTAATAGAAATTAATTTAAAATGTTTAGGGTTAAGTGCGGCTTTCGTAAAATATTACACAGAAGGTTATTATTATAGCAGTGTGTGCAACAAATCTTAGCCAGGTCCCATGGCTATTAAATGAGGAATATTGTTAGATCGGGGTTGTATTATTTTCGTTTACTTCTATTTTACAATTGTTTACGATTTCGCCTATTGGTTGTATGTGTAATCATTTAGCGGGATTGTTTATGACCGAGACATTGATTCAACAAAAAATGCTCATTTAAGGTTTAGAACTCTTACAACATTTTTTGTGAGATCAATGTCATCTAACGTTTAGTAACAAATTTTATAAAGGTTCTGTTGTATAGCAAATTTTAGTAGTAGATTAAATCAATTGTGAATCCAGAATACTCGATCGGTGTATAAATACGAGTGCAACGAATACAATGGGTCAGTCTTGATGTTTCCTTTTGGAGATTAAAAGTGAAAGGTACGCGAAGAATTAAATGCGAAAGTGAATTTCGAGAAAGTAATAAGTAGAGTTAAGTGAAAATAGTGGTGTAATTAAATTTGTAAATTGTGTATTAATGCTGTGTGCCTCACGTCGATTTTTTTTGTCTAAATTTCGTACTAACTAATTTGATTTTTAGTTCATACCAACCGTTCAAAAATGGCACAAAAGAAACCGCATCTGATGTTTAATTGAAATCTGCTATATAAACTTAAATTTAACATTCTACGAAACATTTGTAATTGGTAGTTGATACATCGGTACTAAGTTCTCTGTGTTAGAACGCCCACAGAAAATAAAAAAGCTATAGTGAAATTTCTAATCGATAAATTTTCTCCAAATTTTCCACATAGTTTCAGTGTGACCTTAGCTATTAGAAAAACAACAGAAAGTATTGGTTACTAGTGGAAGTTTTTGAGATATTGGCCAAAAACTGAAAATAACTTATATAGCCGCCGAAAATTAAAAATTATAGTGAAAATTCTAATCCATAAATTTTTTCCGAAATGTCCCTGTATGCGATGCAAATTTTACAAAATTTAATTAGGAAATAGCCGAGTCCAATTCAGTTTAAAATTTATTTATAACGTGTAAAATGTATAGATACCATTTTTCATAAGGAGTGGTTATGAAATGGCCAGTTTAGTCCAGCAGATCCTAGAATTTTGTACAAACTTTGTACAAAGATGGAATATTGTTAAATTTCAAGATTTCATATACGAATAGTTCCTTTACTTCGGAGATCAATCAATTTGCCATTTTAAAGAATACTTTTAATATTTTAGTCCGCTGAGATGTTTTATTTAGTGAAAAAAGAGATACGTAATGAATAAAAAAATTCCGCTGCTAATTGCATAACAAATATAATTCGTTTTAGTAATAGTGCTGCCACTTGCGGCGAGTAGCATACTTTTTATTTTCCGCTGTAAAATTTCTGCTATCTTATACAGCATATATTTTGGCAAATATTCGTGTGACGGTCGCTTTATCGTAAACAGTTTATACTGTTTCAGTTTATCTTGGACATAATTTACCGTGTGGACAACTTATCGTATGACAGTTTATCGTAGTTTGTAAAATTGACCATACAACAATTTTATGTGTAAATAAAAATGTATGTGTTTTGGATTATAAAAATTTATTGAAGTCGGCCATTTATTAATCGATTAAGATGGGATTGGATCTGTTAGATGGAAACATGATTTTTTGAGAAGCTTTGAAATATGGCCACCTAGGACGTAACTCTGCTATTTATTAATCGATATTGATATGATTTTGTATGATGGATAGAAATGGAATTCTTAAATGATTTTTGGAATAAGTTCTGGAATATGACCAGCTGGGGCAGAACTGGGTCATTTTTTTGGCGATTATGATGTTGTTGGGTATGTTGGGTGGTAATGGGATTGTTAAATGAATTTTGGAAGAAGTTTTGTCCACTTATGGGCCTATTCTGGTTTCGCTGGGAATTGAGAAAATATTTTACTATAACTACAAATTGCACTACTCATTCCCAAATATTTATTTCCAGTTCCCAAATGTATATTCTGGCAGACTGGGAATAATTTTTCGGGGAAAATTTTTTTATGTAGATTTTTATAAACTGAAACACGTATTGCGACCTAATAACAAGTTTAATTTATTTTTAAATATATATTTATTAGATAAAATAATGTTTAAAAATTTAAAATGTACGAATCACAGTTCCCCCCAAAAAATAATGAAAAACAATTAACGTCAAAACTAATGCCTATCAAAAACTTAACAAAAAAAATAACAAATTTTCTCATATACGTATACGCTATATATATGTATTGGTTATTTATTTCCCTAAATGTTGCTCTTAGGTAAACAAAAAAAATAGAGTACAATTAGGCGAATTAAAATAAAAATTAGCAATACAATCGAAACATTGATATAAAAATTAGAAAACAATTAGGCGAATACACATAAAATTCTGTAACACAATCAGCAGCGTTTTTATGAAAATAATCGAGTTAAGTTGGCGTTTCCGAATTTGCCCAATTTAAAATTAAAAAATTATTATTTTTTAATTAAATAAATTAGATTTAATAATCCTCTAAGTATAAACGAAAAAATCTATCATAAAAGGTTACAGTTTTCTTGTAATATCGCTTGTCTGAATAGTTCTGAACTACTCCATATTATACAGAACTATAGAGAACAACGATAATACAAGAAAACTATACAACTATGCAAGTCCCATATATAAATATGATTTTTTATAATGTCCTTGGTATGCACTTAAATATAAAAATGCCAAATGGTCGGTCCCTGGGGTCGGTCATATGAATAACAATCAATAACTGCAACAGTTGTTGCACGAAACTTCAATGAAAAATTTTGTTCTACAGAAGTCAAAATTCCCATATATAGACATGGTTTTTTATAATGGTCTTAGTATGCACTTTATCACAAAAATGCCAAATGGTCGGTTTCTGGGGTCGGTCATATGAATAACAAGCAATAACTGCAAAAGTTGTTGCATGAAACTTCAATGAAAAATTTTGTTCTACAGAAGTCAAAAGTCCCATACATAGACATGGTTTTTCATAATGTCCTTGGTATGCACTTTATTACAAAAATGCCAAAAGGTCGGTCCCTGGGGTCGGTCATATGAATAACAAGCAATAACTGCAACAGTTGTTGCATGAAACTTCAATGAAAAATTTTGTTCTACAGAAGTCAAAAGTCCCATATATAGATATGGTTTTTTATAATGTCCTTGGTATGTATTTTATTACAAAAATGCGAAATGGTCGGTTCCTGGGGTCGGCCATATGAATAACAAGCAATAACTGCAACAGTTGTTGCACAAAACTTTAATGAAAAATTTTGTTCTAAGTACATACCAAGGACATTATAAAAAACCATGTCTATATATGGGACTTTTGACTTCTGTAGATCAAAATTTTTCATTGAAATTTCGTGCAATAACTTTTGCAGTTATTGCTTGTTATTCATATGACCGACCCCAGGGACCGACCATATGGCATTTTTGTAATAAAGTGCATACTAAGGCCATTATAAAAAACCATGTTTATTTATGGGACTTTTGACTTCTGTAGAACAAAATTTTTCATTGAAGTTTCATGCAACAACTGTTGCAGTTATTGCTTGTTATTCATATGACCGACCCCAGAAACCGACTTTTTGGTATTTTTGTAATAAAGTGAATACCAAGGACATTATAAAAAACCATGTCTATATATGGGACTTTTGACTTCTGTAGAACAAAATTTTTCATTGAAGTTTCGTGCAACAACTGTTGCATTTATTGTATGTTATTCATATGACCGACCCCAGGGACCAACCATTTGGCTTTTTTGTAATAAAGTGCATACTAAGGCCATTATAAAAAACCATGTCTAGATATGGGACTCTTGACTTCTGTAGAACAAAATTTTTCATTGAAGTTTCATGCAACAACTGTTGCAGTTATTGCTTGTTATTCATATGACCGACCCCAGGGACCGACTTTTTGGTATTTTTGTAATAAAGTGAATACCAAGGACATTATAAAAAACCATGTCTGTATATGGGACTTTTGACTTCTGTAGAACAAAATTTTTAATTGAAGTTTCGTGCAACAACTGTTGCATTTATTGTATGTTATTCATATGACCGACCCCAGGGACCAACCATTTGGCTTTTTTGTAATAAAGTGCATACTAAGGCCATTATAAAAAACCATGTCTAGATATGGGACTCTTGACTTCTGTAGAACAAAATTTTTCATTGAAGTTTCATGCAACAACTGTTGCAGTTATTGCTTGTTATTCATATGACCGACCCCAGGGACCGACTTTTTGGTATTTTTGTAATAAAGTGAATACCAAGGACATTATAAAAAACCATGTCTGTATATGGGACTTTTGACTTCTGTAGAACAAAATTTTTAATTGAAGTTTCGTGCAACAACTTTTGCAGTTATTGCTTGTTATTCATATGGCTGACCCCAGAAACCGACCATTTCGCATTTTTGTAATAAAATACATACCAAGGACATTATAAAAAACCATGTCTAGATATGGGACTCTTGACTTCTGTAGAACAAAATTTTTCATTGAAGTTTCATGCAACAACTGTTGCAGTTATTGCTTGTTATTCATATGACCGACCCCAGGGACCGACTTTTTGGTATTTTTGTAATAAAGTGAATACCAAGGACATTATAAAAAACCATGTCTATATATGGGACTTTTGACTTCTGTATAACAAAATTTTTAATTGAAGTTTCGTGCAACAACTTTTGCAGTTATTGCTTGTTATTCATATGGCTGACCCCAGGAACCGACCATTTCGCATTTTTGTAATAAAATACATACCAAGGACATTATAAAAAACCATATCTATATATGGGACTTTTGACTTCTGTAGAACAAAAGTTTTCATTGAAGTTTCGTGCAACAACTGTTGCATTTATTGTATGTTATTCATATGACCGACCCCAGAAACCGACCATTTGGCATTTTTGTAATAAAGTGCATACTAAGGTCATTATAAAAAACCATGTCTATATATGGGAATTTTGACTTCTGTAGATCAAAATTTTTCATTGAAATTTCGTGCAACAACTTTTGCAGTTATTGCTTGTTATTCATATGACCGACCCCAGGAACCGACCATTTCGCATTTTGGTATTAAAGTGCATACTAAGGCCATTATAAAAAACCCTGTCTATATATGGGACTTTTGACTTCTGTAGAACAAAATTTTTCATTGAAGTTTCATGCAACAACTTTTACAGTTATTGCTTGTTATTCATATGACCGACCCCAGGGACGAACCATTTGGGATTTTTATATTATAGCACTAATACTATCATATAAAATTATGTTTTTATATGTTCCATATATTTACTTAATTAATTTTAATTATTAATTTATTTTTATCACGCAATAATTGTTGCCAGTATTCCTCCTAAATGTATACTATTTGTATATTCGCACACATGTATAGTTTTTGTTATTTGGTAGAAATTTGACTTCGGTCAAAACTACTATAAAATGGAATTATTTTTTCCCAATAAAAAAAATCCCAAACGGCATAACACGCTTTTGGGAACAAAAAATTCCAAACTGCTAGAAAAACGTCACTAATTCCCAATCACATATTCCTGGGTGATTCTGCCATTTTAAATAGATTATAATGAAATTAAATATGGTGGAAGGAAATGGAATTTCTAAATAATTTTTGGAAAAGTTCTGGAATATAGCCACCTGATAAGGAACTAGGTCGTTTCTTAACCGATTATGTTGGGATTTATGGTATGTCGGATGGCAATGGTATTCTTAAGTATATTATGGATACAATTCTGGATACCTGAGACGGAACTCGACCATTTCCAAACCGATTATGGTGAAATTGGTTATCGTGTGGAAATAGGATTATAAAATGATTTTTGGAAGAATTTTTAATCGATTCTGATTAAATTGTAATGTTGGATTAAAATGAGATTCTAGGGACGGAACTTGGCCATTTCTTAACCGACTATAAGATGGGATGTCATGGGCTGTAAGCATCCGAGACTTTAATCTAAATTTAATGACTGGCTGTATTATCCTTCTGTAATTTCCAAATAAATTCTATGTGATATTTGGCGAGACTGTTATAGTCTAAACCAGGCTGCAATTCTCTGCAATATGTTGAGCTAGTGGATTCCATCCTAAAATATACAACGAAGCATGTGTTACTGAACGAAATGTCATAGTAATGCCTATGAAGCCTAAATGCACAAATACGATGGCCTATATAGGTGTGAAGATAATCACGAGATGACAATATTGATAAGTGGTAAGTAACCCAAGGGCCTTACTGGCGGAAGCAGGCTTACATTTTATTGCAAGCGGCTCGCTATGTACACTTGTTTCAGGTAAAACTGGACGTTAACCACTTATCAGAAAAGACGAACATTTAAATTCCGCTTTCTCATCCATCACAGAGTTCAGCAGTTTATCATCAACTTCCGTCCAACTAACTAGCTTATGGTCAAGAAATTGCCGAGTTCCAGAAATTGCCATGTTACTGTAATTCCAAAATTTCTTCCAAAAATCTGATCCGATCAAAATCGGTTAAGAAATAACCAACTTCCGTCCCAGGTAGCCATGTTTCAGAAATTCTTAAGCAAGAATGGCAATTCCCGGGTACCTGGAACCTTTGAAGCGGTGCAATTATCGGCTGTTATATCTCGAACATTTGATGAACAAAGTAAAAAGAGGGGTTGGAATCGTTTGCCCGCCGTACAAAATCCCGAGTTTCAAAATCCCGACTTTCAAAATCCCGACTTTAAAATTAACGACTTTCAAAATAACGACTTCCATAATCCTAATTTTCAAAAGTCCAATTTGTAATTTTTTTTTTATGAATTAGGGCGCCCACGGGCCAGCATTTTGAAACGCAATAATTGTAGAGGCTGATGGTTTCGATAACTCATACGAGCACGTGGGAGGTCGCTGCGCTCCACCCCCCCCCCCCGCGTAGCCCTCCGAGGGGCTTTAGATTTGGACTTCGGAGGACGTAGAAGCCGCAATCAGCAAACAAGTCGCACTGCGCCGCACGTAGAAGCGGATTATATAGAATCTATTAATGACATCAAAAACCCAAACGTTCTTTTCAGGACGACCAAAAATATATTTTATTAAAGTACATACATATTTATACAAAACAAATTTTGTAAATTAAATTTTACAATTATTGGTTGAGAAATGGCCAAGTTGAATCGAGCAGGCCCAATTCCAAAAATTCTAAAATAATTCACATTACAATCCAAATTATATCCGATAACCCAAATTTAACCAAAATCGGCCAAAAAAGACCGAGTTCTTAGTAAAAATGAAGATAAAAAGACAAATTTTAAGATTAAATTTTTTTTCGGGATTTTCAAAATCGGGATTTTGAAAGTCGGGATTTTGAAAGTCGGGATTTTGAAAGTCGGGATTTTGAAAGTCGGGATTTTTTTTGTCGGGATTTTGATAATTCGGTCTTTTGTAATTTGAGATTTTGAACCGACCCCTAAAAAGATGCAACAAATAATCCTAGTTTTTAAACAAGAACTGAGAAAAAACTGATGAAATTATGTAAGCAATATTGAGCAGAAGGTCGAGCATCCACATAACGGTGAGGAGCAGATGTTGGAAATGGCTGTCTGTGATAATTTGGAACCGAATGATGAAGGTGGAGTGGATGCAATTGGTCGGGAGGAACCAGTTGGTTTTATGTGGGATCGTGTGCTGGTGATGAGACAGCAGATAAGGAGAATCAGCGAATCCAGCACGAAAATGATGAACAATTCAACCGGGATATGGCTACAGTTCAAGAAAAGGGAAATAAACAATTCGAGATTTTAGAGGCTCAGCCGGATGTATACTCGGCGGCTCATAGTGAGCCATTTATTAGTCAACAAGAACATAAAACGTTGGTGTCCATTATGAATAGGGTTGACAACGGATGTTTTCAACAATTTTATGAAAATTTAAAATACTTGATTATTGATACTAGATCAAAAAAATCCTCGAAAAATCCTAAATTTATATTACTATTTCAAAAAATTTAATTAACTCTAATTCAAAACAATAGAATGCATTTGTGGAAGTAATAAAATTTTAAAACGATAAACCTTTTCATATTTCAATTTTATTGTGAGACAACTATTATTAAGAATAGGATGCAGCTGATAAGAACTAGCAGTTTCGGGCTTATCAGCCGCAGCGAAGAAGAGAAAACTCTAACAAAATGATGTCACATTTCAAAAGGAAGATATTCAAGGAGAAAACAAGACAAACCAATGCATACAAAGGATTACAGATAACCACAGATCCATAAAAATAAGGAATAAACTCCATTTGCAATAATGATCGAACAAGGAATTATAAGAGGCAACTTTTCCACCTGTGACCCTATTCTGGCTTTCCCTGGGAATAGGGAATTGGGAAAAATATTTTCATAGTATTTTTGTTAAAATTATACTTTTCTGGCCTACTGAAAGAATAAGTTTAGTGCAAAAATTTTCAAAACAAAGTGATTTGGGAAACTTTTGTTCCACATAATTTTTGTAGGGAAAAATATTTTCCCATTTAACTTTGTTTTGAAAATATTAGTACCAATCATGTTCCCTCAGTAGGCCAGAAAAATACAATTTAGACAAAATTACTATGAAAATATTTTTCCCAATTCCCTATTCCCAGGGAAAGCCAGAATAGGGCCACTGGTCATCGTATTTGGATTGTTCGGAAAAAGAAGCGATCGCTAAAATCAAGTGGAAATTGGTAATCGATTAACGTAAACTACAAAAAAATACCAAATTTTTAGAACATAACATCTCGCCCTTGGCTTTTACAAAATCGAAGTGAATTTTTTTTTTTTTTTTTTTTCGTTATAATTCTTTATTCCATTCAAAAAGTTACAAAAACTATAACAAATAGAAATGTACAATATGATTGTATATATAAAACGAAAAAGCAAAATAAAATATAACTAGCTGACCTGTGACTGAATAATCAGTCACGTGAATTTATTTTGTTCAATTTTTGTTTAAGAAATGATTAAGAAGATTTTTTAAGATAAAAATTTGATGCACTGTTATCAAAAATAAATTAAATTCATATACGTGGTTAATTTTTAAATTTTAAACGGCAAGCACGCGCTCAAATGTACACAGTATGACTTAAGTGTCAAGTCAAATATTTATATCTCAAACAGGAAGCACGCGCTCGGGATCACATGATCACTTACGCACCCAAACGAAATATTAAAATCTCAAAAGGGAAAAGCACACAATTGCTGAGGCAAACTTTAATCTAAATATTTCATAAGAAATGTACAAAAGGATAATAAAATAGTAGTAGAAGGCAGAGATAATAAAATAGTAAACTACATTACAATTTACATGCACAGAATCTCTTCAAAAAATACATTCTTTGTTGTGATGCGCCCATCCCGATCAGCTGATTGATCGCTTGTCTCACCGATAAACACCTTGAGTCCGTCAAATGAGCGGCATCGTGAAAAGGCCACATACATCTGATCATGTGTAAATACGGGGGCCGGCAGGTACACTCCTACCTTCTTCAAGCTTTAACTCTGACTCTTGTTGATGGTTATGGCGAACGCGAGCTGAACCGGAAATTGAAGGCAAAACATTTTAAATGAGAAGATGCCTTCCGAGGGTGAGAGCTTAATGCATGGGATGAAAACGCGCTCGCTTTTCTAGAAGCCAGTCAGCACCTCACATTCCAGAATGTAGCGGTTTATTTTTGCGACGCGCATGCGTGTTTCATTGATTCGACCCTTGCTAGTGTTTAGATTCCTCAACAAACGAACGATCGCGTTTACCTTTAGCGGGATGGCATGGCTCGGCAATCCGGACCCTTCAATCTTGTTGAGAAACTCGACGGGTAGGCGGAGTTCCTCATGCATGTCGTCACTATCAAGTTTATCAGCACTATGTTTGACTTATTGTTCGTCGGGCAGGAGGTCAAGCACCTGCTGATTGATTAGCGCGCAATCATGATTCTTGGGTGCAAGGAAGGTGCGCACCTCGATGGTTCAATCGACTGGTGTTGTATTGATGTCACCATACACGAAATCGATCACACTTTGAGGAAGTCTGCCGGAAGTGTGATCGAGTCGGTTCGAGCATTGCCGTTTCCAACAGAAAGCAATACTTTTTTACCAATTTCCAAAGTGGGTTCAACTTGATGGTCGATTCGCAAGATCGCGCGCGTCCCGTCTTCAAGAAGTCACTACACATGAGGATGATTTTCCTAGCTAATGAAACACCCACTACCCGTCTATGATTGTGAGCTCTGCTCCTGGCATGATAAACTTTGAATTTAAATCACGCGTCAACCACTAAGCAACTTTGAAATTGATTCGCGCGCCGACAGTGTTGCAACTTCGCATCTGAATCGCGTACCAACTGTTTTACAACATTGAATTTAAATCGCGCGCTACTAATTTGAACAAAAATATTGGCTTTTTGATCGTCCCATAAAATTCTCAAATGTTGCAAGATTTCACGCACACAAAAACTTGGAAATTTTCTGAAACCACCTGAGGTACCCATTTCGAGTACTTTCCGGTAGAATTTTTCCGATTTTTGTAACCCACGCACAGCGTATTATTTATGTCGACCTACCCTGAAAAAATATAACGGATCGGATCATGTTCAGGGGTCATTTTAGGGTTTAGTATGAAAAAATTAAGAATATTAATATAATAGATACATAGATAGGAGATAGATAGAAGCTGACCTTTGACTGAATAATCAGTCACGCGAATACATTTTATTGAAATTTTGGTTAAGAATTAATTAAGAAGATTTTTTGTAAATTTGATGCACTTTTATCAAAAATAAAGTAAATTCATGTACGCGGTAAATTTTTAAATATTAAATAGATAGAGTGTGTCATGACAAAATTGTATTTTTACACTCACAACTATTAATACCAAAATGTATGTAAAATAATTTTATGTTCTATGTTTTGTTTAATTGAGATTCAATTACAAATTTTCTACTCATTTTGTCATCACAGTGTGTCATCACAAAAACATCGGCAATTTTAATAAATTTTGTCATTGTCACGGTGTAATGCGCATGATCATAGATTCAATATAAACATATTTTGTCATGGCATTCTGGTGTCGTGACAAAATGTTGCTGAAAACACCTGAGGTACACGTTTCAGGTACTTCCCGGTGGAATTTTTCCGATTTTTCTAGCAAAGGCACACCGCTATATTTATGTCGACCTACCCTGAAAAATTTAAACGGATCGGATCATGTTTAGGGGTCATTTTTGCGTTGAGTTTGAAAAAATTAAGCGTATTAATATAATAGATACAAAATAAACATACACATATAAATAATTAAATGATGGATGCCTTGAGAATTCCCCTTATAATGAATTTAAATTTAGCCATTTATTAAAAATAAATATCTTAACAGCTAATTTGAAAGAGCTAATGCGCGTTTCTTGTTTAACTTCATCTGGTAATTCATTGAACAAAATTAAGCCTCTATGAAATACATTTTTCGAGTCCCTATTGGTCCTAAGGGCTGTTATATAGTAGTTTTGATTGGAACGTGTATTATAATAATGAATGTCACTACCTCTTCGAAAACTGTAATTGCATTTAATTAAATTGTTAATAGCCTTGAAAATGAAAATCAGTAAATCAAAATCACCGAGAACAGCAACAGGTAAAATCTTTTCGCTGTAAAGTAAATATGAGGAAGTTAGTCTAGGTAAGTGTTTAATAATTTTTATTATTCGATTCTGTAGAATTACTAATGGATGCAATAGATACTCAGGAGCAGCGGACCAGATCATGCTCATATAATTAAGATGTGATTTGACATGGGCAAAATATATTAACCATGCAGATTCAGAATTAACATGATTGGAAATACGTCGCATTACAAATAACATTGGAGAAATGGTTTTGTATAATTTGCTAATATGTTGCGACCAATTTAGTTTTGAATCAATTACCAATCCTAAATACTTAAAAAATGATATTTCTTGAATGTTAACATTGCCAAAATTAAAAAAGGGTAGGAAATTTTCTCTTGGTTTATTATCAAAAATAATGTAATTTGTTTTGTTAATATTCAACGATAAACGATTAGCCACTAGATAGTTATTGATCAAATGTAAATCATGTCGCATATGCTTTGTAATGGTATTTAATTCGCTACTACTATAAACTAAAGCTGCATCATCAGAATAAAGCTGTAATTTACCAAATAGGTTCAAATTAAAAATATCATTAATATAAAAAATGAATAATAATGGACCCAGAATCGATCCTTGTGGTACACCGGCATAAATTGACGCATACTCACTATAAATATTGACGATTCTGCACTGAGTGCGATCACTTAGATAGTCTATGAGTATGGTTAAGAACTGTTCGGTGGGTTTGAGTAGTTTGAATTTTTCTATTAGTATAAAATGATCAACACAATCAAAAGCCTTGCGAATATCAATAAATAAAGCGCTGACGTATAATTTCTCATGACTCCCTAAATAAACATTGTGCATAAGATTGGCCACAGCTGCTTCAATATTTGAGTCCTTAATAAATCCAAACTGATTCTCATTAATAATTTTATGTTCAATAAAAAAACTATTGATATTGTTATAGATAATTTTCTCTAAAATCTTAGACATAGAATTGAGGACTGAGATTGGCCTGTAATTTGTACTGATGTAAATATGATATTATGGTGTATATATGGTATATATTTCTGTATGTTTGTTATATTGGGTTATGATGAATTATGGATTACGAGTTAATATAATTATCAAATACTATCTTTTGGTTAATCTGATAGTTATACTCACCAAACTTAAATAAAATCTTAAACACATTAATATTTTGTTAATGATTTGAATTATATATTGTAGTATATTTATAGTATAACTTATAATTTAATTTTTATATTCTATTCTTTGCACTTATATAACTTTAATTTAAGATTAATATATCTTTCACTCAACTACTTAATACTGACTCTACTGATACTGTACATTTTAAGTATTTATTCACCACCAATCTTAACATTAAAACTATTTACTTTATATACTACAATTTCCAGAAGTAAATTTCTTCCGTATTTACAATATATGAAAACAAATAATGCTTAATTATATAAAATAAAATGTTTTGGTTTAAAATATAAAATGTATAACATATTTTATGTTTATGTCTGTATGTTTCCTATTTATTGTCATTGTCATTCATATGCAAAATATATACAAGGTCGCGCTTAAGAATTTTGTATTATTTACAAAATTATGGAAATGTTAATTTTGCTATGCTTCGAGATTTAGCAAAAGTGATTTTTTAACTATTTCCTTATTTTTGGTGATGAAGTATTTTAGTTGAATTTGCCAACTTTAATTTCCGCGTTCTTGCAATCATAAATGTCGTACCTTTACATGCATTTTATGAATGATGACAATGGTGAAAATTTGAATGAATGGTCCGAATATGTGAGATGAATGATCTCACAACACCTCCTTATCGCGGGAGAGAAGTTTTCGGATGGAAACTTCTTTAGTTGTAGGTTTAGTGTGTATGTGTATGTTATTTGAGTGCATTTTGTTATCAGATTATTATATGTTTTCATTTTTCTTTAATACTTAAATTATCTTAAAATTACTACTCTTAGTTCTAAATTAGTAAAGTTTTAATTTTGATGATCTTGTTCTTACTCGATTGTTAATAGTTTCGAGATAAGAAAAAGTTATTTTAAAAATTGTTCCGAATTTTTTGTTAATTTGTTTTGGTAAGAAATAAAAAGTTGGTTTTTGCTCAGAAGTTTGATGATGAATCTGTTGTGCATCGTAATGATAATTGGTTTTGCTGGAAGATGGAATTTGCGTGTGCATCGTGATTTGTGGCTTGCTTTATGATGAATTTTTGTAATGATAAATTTTACTTCGTGATGAATTTTTGTTGTGCATCTTGGTTTGTATTTGTAGAATTTGCTTGGTGATAAACTTGATGAATGTATGTTGTGCATCTTGATTTGTAATAATAGATTCTGCTTGATGGTGCATCGTGACTTGTACTGGTGGATTTGTGTGTCATGTAATGAACTGAATTTGATTGATGATGATTTCCCATTGTGCATCTTCGTTTTGTAATTTTAGTTTTGCTTGATGTTGATATTGTATCGAGATTTGTATTGGTAGATTTTGGTCGATAGTCGATTAATTATTGCTGCTCATCGGAATTGTAGGGATGGCACTTATTTGATTGTTGATTATTGATGAGCTTGTTGTTTTCTGGATTCTGGTCACGCTTCTTCTTTGTTTTTTCTAGATTTTCTTTTGTTTTATGTTAATGGCGTTGGATTGACATTGAGATACTTTAGATGGTTGTTTGAATTGATTATTGCTTTGTTTGCGGGATGTTAATTTTATTATTTAGTGGCTGAGCTCTGTGAGTATCTGGACTCGTTTAGTTTGCTTGATGAGTGTCTGGACTCATTTTTTTTTTGTTGCTTACATACTAGGTTGCGAGAGCTGGTCTCGTGTTTGTTTGATGAGTGTCTGGACTCGATTGATTTGCTTCTTATATACTAGGGTGCGAGAGCTTTTCTCGTCTTTATTTTGATTTAGTTTTGTTTGAGCTGCTGCTTTTCTTATACATACATACATGGGACTATGATGTTGATCAATCTTTGTTCTGAAATTGCTTCGACTAATGTATGTTGTATTGCTGTATTCGACTGATATTGGATGTTGTGATAAATGTTCTATGATGGTGTGAGATGAGTATCTGTCTGGTGTATTTGATGAATTTTCGATACAATGTTGATGCTTTTTTTTGTGTTGTTTTGATGCTGCCTTTCGATTCGATTTTGTTTGATGCTGTATTGATGTGGTATTAGATGCTGTTTTGAAGAAGTTTTAATAGTGTTTCGATACTCGTTTTCGATGTGGTTTCACTGATGTTTTGATGTTCATTTTCGTTAATCTTTTGATGCTGGTTTGATGCTTGTTTCACTGCGTTTTTAATGCATTTTCCATGTTGTTTCGATGTTCATTTGATGTTGGTTTTAATGATGGTGTGTGTTTTGATGATAGTTGGATTTTCTTATTGTTGTTGAGGTATATTTACTTCTGCTTCATTTTGGTAATTGATTATTGTGTGTTGTAACTTTTCTGATTCATCTCGATTGCGATGTTTAATTTGTTAGTTGGTTAATATGTTAGTAGAAATTTTCTTGTTTCATCTCACGTTTGTTAGTGTATTTATGATTGTGAGAAGAAAAAAGTGTGCTTTGCGTAAGTATGCAAGCGTAAAAAAATATTGGGTTTTAAGAGTTAATTCGTTAGTTTAGGAGTTGGTTAATAGAGGTTTGGAAAGATCTAGTTTTGAAATTTGTTAGTTTTCGAGTTGGTTAAAAGTGAATTGTTTGGAAAGATCAAAGAAATTTGGTATTGTTTTTTTTTCTAATTTTGTAATTTGTGTACTGGTATGTGGAATCTGGGATGTAGGATGATGGAGTATTATTCATGCTATTCTTATTAGGATTTTGAGAATAATTATTGGTTTTTGAATTTCTGAGGCTGAAAGGTGGCTTTTGAGTGTTTGGGTTTGCTTGTTTATGGCTTAAATGTGTTAATGGGGTGTCTATGTTCGAATAATTGTCTTGTTTTATTATGGGCGATAAGGTGTCTCTACTTGTTTTATATCTAGATAATGAGTTTATTTTCATAGTCGTTTCGGGATGTAAGAGGTTTGTCAAAATACTTTCTTCTATTTCGTCAGATTCTTGGTCTAAGAGGTTGTATCTGTCTGATTTCATTGACTTGTTGGTTTGATCAATTGATTTTTGGTTCGAGTGAATGTTTGTTAAATTTGATATGTTGTTAATTTGGGTGTTAGAGTTTGAATTTGTTGGATTTTCGGATGATTGATTTTCTGTATTGAAACTCGGATTGTGAGTGTTTGGAGTTTTAGGTTTGTTATCTAAGTTTGTTAAAGGGGTGTTTAAATTTGTATGATTATCTATTTGATGAGGTGGATCTTTAATTTGGTTATTATGAGGTTCATTTTCGATGTTTGGGAATGCTTGGTTATGGATTGGATTTGATGAACGGACGTCTATTCTCGAATAATTGTTTTGTTTTATGTGATTATTAACTGAACGTGTTGAAAATGTATTGGGGTTTGGGTATGAGTTATTCGAATCGTTTGATGGTTGATAGGTTATAATTTGATCGTTTGAGTTCATTATCTTATTATCTGGATTTAAATAATTGTTATTTGGTATATTTGATAGTTTATTGTTTGTAATTTGTGTGTTTGGACTTGTTAACTTATTATCTAGGTATGTTGAAGAGGTTTCTGTCTTTTGATGATTATTATTTTGTAGATTTGATATTTGGTTGATTATTATATTATGAGCATCTGAGCTCGTGTATTTATGAACTAAATTTGTTGAAGTGGCGTCTGGGCCTGGTTGATTGTAAGGTAATTGATTAAATGATTGGTTAATTGAGTTATGAGCGTCTGGGCTCGTGTACTTATAAACTAAATTTGTTGAAATGGCGTCTGGGCCTGATTGATCGTTTGATAATTTGGTTAATGATTGGTTGATTATGTTATGAGCGTCTGGGCTCGGTTGCTTATATACTAAATTTGTTTGAACGGTGTCTGGGCCTGTTTGATTGTTTGATAATTGGTTTAATGTGTTATGGGTTTGCTTATGGTTTAAATATGATGCCCAACTAACATTTTGCCTTATAAATTGTCTTTTAAGAATATTTTTCACTTAAAAGAGCCCTAGAATAACATTCTCCAAGAATGTTTAAACTGAATACTAATTAGCTTCTTGTCCAAGAAATGTCGATTTATAAACTATATTATATTCTTAAATGGCATTTTTACACCTTGACAGATTCTGTTGTAAGGCTGTTTCTTACACCTCACTTAATATACTCTTATTGTGTTTAGTGGAAAAGTTTTCTTAGCCAAGACATATTTAGTCTTACAGTGCTCCTAATTTTTTTCTTTATGAGTGTTCTGTAGGATTTCTATTGAACAAGAGTTTTGTAAGATTAAAACATAAACAAATTTTTATAGAGAACGCTATAAGATTCTATATTATTTAAATTCTCTAACAAGAGCCTTTAAAGTGTATTTCTTTTAGAAAATATGACATTTGTTTGAGTACCGCAGAAAACAAAATTTAGTGATCGACGTAACTCTAAAACTAATTAATGTTAAAAATCGAGTGTTAGATATATTACTGTTTTATTCAGTTTTTTATTTAAAATAATATAGTAAATATATCTCTAAATAAAAGCAAGTGGCAAAATATTCTCTTAATAATATTCTTGGATAAGTTCTCTTTAAGAAAAACTCATGCCTCTCCCTTATTAGATACTTACTATATTCTTATATAAGAAAATAATTAAAAATATTATTTTAGGTGACATTTCTATCAGTGGCGGGCTCATTATAAACGCATTTAGTTATTTGATGACAAAGTATACAAAAACACAGTATAGCAACAGTATAACCGAGTTGTTGTATCAAGTGAATCTGGCGAAGTCCAGAACATGGTGTAGAAGTGTAGAATTCTTTGCATATTTTGCTGGTTAATTTATATTTATTTCTTCAGTTTTACTGAAGTATATAAACTCAAGCCGCCGACCCTGGAAACTAATTTAAACGTTTTCTTATAAGTCACTTATAAGATATTTCACGTAGAACGTCATTTCGTCCATATTGGTTTAGGAATTTCCATTATGAAAAAAAGCATCCATTTTATAATTTTTTAGAAAAGTTTTTTTCAAATGGAATATTTTGTATATTTGGCAATTTTAGGAACTTAGTAAGTACTTTTATAGAGTTTCCTCTCATAACAAGTGCTATGTACTATTTTAATTAGTCCATTTTATGATATTTGTTTTTTTTATAATTTTTATTTTTTTAAATAATAATAATTCTTTGTTTTATTATTCGAATTTATAAGAGCGCAAAAAAATTAGATCAGGTAGCTATTATATTTAATTGAAAAATTTGAATTCGCAGCTAAATTCTTTGCTAATTTCAATGTAAATTTTAATTATATAAAAAGCAATTAGTTTTTCAAGCATTATCTGTTTTAATTTAATTTATCTGTTTTAATTGCCAATGATAATAACAACTTTGTTATAAAACTGAATTAAGAATCATTAAAGTTGTATAATCCTATAACATAATTTTCAAAGATTATAACGATGAATTATTTAGGAAGGAATACAACATAAGTCTTAAAACGCTTTTACATAAGAATGTATATTCTGATAATAACCTCACGAAAGACTACTGTACGACTATTCTTATAACTTATATCATTCTTTCTCAAGAAAGATGAGCCTTATATGATACTTATATACAACTTACATGTCACTTATTTTAACCTTATATGCTCAAAAAGTTCGCCAGAAGACTCTTAAAAGTTTAATATAAGATGCATTTTAACTCTTATATGACGCTCATAAATTTCAAAATTGTTAGTTGGGTGGGATGGCGTCTGGGCCTATTTGGTTGTTTGATGATTCGATTAATGGTTGATTGGTTATTGGTTTATGATTTGGTTTGTGGATATTTAGGTTTGATTGATGTTCAGTTGTTGATTGTCGAGAATAGGTTTCTGTTTGGTTTATGTGAGATTCGTTGTAGTTTGATGGGTAGTGGTTCTGTAGATATATATTTGGGATAATGCCCATTTGGAGAGGGTATGTGTGCTCGTATTCCGTTTGATTTAGCATTGGTTGAAGTGGTAAAGGATCCGATTTCAGTGTCTCTCCGGTTACTGGTCGGATCCGTTGGAGTTTCCCTGATTATAATGTTCTATTTGTTCTAAATTTTGTATTGGTTGCGGGTATATCATATTGATACGCATATTGTTAAATTTATTGGTTAAATCTTGAGTATCGGGAGGTGCGGACGGATGGAATTGGTTATTGGTTTGGTTGAAGCTTTTGCTGAAAAATTTGCTACGACATTCATCAAATGTGTGTCCCGTGGTTGTTTTGCAGTGGGAACAATACTTTGGTGTGTATCTATTTATTTGGGGGTTTGGTCTGGGAGGTGTTTGATGTTGTGTGGGGGTGAAATTATTTCGGTTTTGTTGATGATTGAATGTATTAAATTGATTGTTTTGTTGTGGATATTGTTTGTTAGGAAATTGTGGTCGATTTGGATTGTAATATGCACTTTTTGGTTGGTACGTTTGGTTCTGGAATTGTGGCTGGTATTGTTGGGTTAGAGTTGTGTTTCTTCTCGTCTTTTCGTGATTGATGCGTGTGCGGCATCTGTTCCATGTGTGATTCGGTTGATTGCAGTAATTGCATATGATTAGTCGATTGATTGGTTGTGAACTGTGATTGTAGATTGGTAGCGGTTTTTCTGTTATGTCATGTATTGTATGATTGGTTGGGGTTGTGGCGAGCATACTTTCTATGATTTCTGTTTCGTTAATTATGTTTTCTATGTTTTTAGCTGTTGACGTGAATATTTTTTCTCTTATGATTGTGTTATTTAGTCCGTTTTTGAATATCTGTACAGAATTTGTCTCGAGGAGTTCTTCATATGATGGGTCGATCTGGTTTAACTTGAATTTTGTTTTGAAGCCTGTCTTGTATTGTTATAGGGCTTCTAATAGTCTGTATCCGTAATTGCGTGCAGTTTCGCCGTATTTCTGTTGGATATTAGTGTATCCTTTTTCTAACTCGGCTAACGAATACGTTTTAGAATACATGTTATTAAGTGTGTCCCTTAGTGTTGGATAGTCATCGATGTTCCTATGTGTAATTCTTGTGAACGCTTCACCAGTCAGTCTTAATTTTATTAGTGTGGTAAATTTGTTCTTTAGATTTTTAACTTAATTCTAATCGCGAAAGGTTCAAAAGCTACAGCGCCAATGATGTAAATATGATATAATGGTGTGTATATGGTATATATTTCTGTATGTTTGTTATATTGGGTTATGATGAATTATGGATTACGAGTTAATATAATTATCAAATACTATCTTTTGGTTAATCTGATAGTTATACTCACCAAACTTAAATAAAATCTTAAACACATTAATATTTTGTTAATGATTTGAATTATATATTGTAGTATATTTATAGTATAACTTATAATTTAATTTTTATATTCTATTCTTTGCACTTATATAACTTTAATTTAAGATTAATATATCTTTCACTCAACTACTTAATACTGACTCTACTGATACTGTACATTTTAAGTATTTATTCACCACCAATCTTAACATTAAAACTATTTACTTTATATACTACAATTTCCAGAAGTAAATTTCTTCCGTATTTACAATATATGAAAACAAATAATGCTTAATTATATAAAATAAAATGTTTTGGTTTAAAATATAAAATGTATAACATATTTTATGTTTATGTCTGTATGTTTCCTATTTATTGTCATTGTCATTCATATGCAAAATATATACAAGGTCGCGCTTAAGAATTTTGTATTATTTACAAAATTATGGAAATGTTAATTTTGCTATGCTTCGAGATTTAGCAAAAGTGATTTTTTAACTATTTCCTTATTTTTGGTGATGAAGTATTTTAGTTGAATTTGCCAACTTTAATTTCCGCGTTCTTGCAATCATAAATGTCGTACCTTTACATGCATTTTATGAATGATGACAATGGTGAAAATTTGAATGAATGGTCCGAATATGTGAGATGAATGATCTCACAACAGTACAAATTAGTTTACTTCCACATTGAATACTCAAAATGTTGAAAAAACAACATTTTTCTGAGGACTTTGGTCACTATAATTTTGTAAAATTGCCATTTGGGTTAAAAAAATCACGTTCCTCATTTCAAATACGAATGGATAACGTCCTAAGGGAAATCCAAGCGGCACTTTGCCTTTGCTATAAGGATGGTACGTACGTAATAGCAGCCTCAAAGTTAATCAACACATCACAGAGGCATGAAGAGTGGTTCCACAATCACCCAAACGTCGCCAGCCAATGGCTTGACTACTGAGAAATAATAAGGCGGCTCAAAATGGTGAAACCGTTTGAGTTAGGTTTATAGTCAGCGCAAGGCAGAACCCACAGTAGATATCCTTTAGAAGAGAGCAGATAGCAAAGACTAGGTGCATTTTAATAATGTTGTACGAATAAATAAAACTAACCGGAAAATAATTATTTAAATACTTTTTTAATCTAAGCTTATGAGGGCCTAAATCCATTAATAACGTATCTTTTTTTTGAATTATTAATCCTAAACTTAAATTGTAAACCTTTATTTGTATATTGTACTGTATAACCATACAACTAAAGAAATATTATACATAACGGTCTAATTCTTTTCATTACCAACTTGAGAAACCGTTTCTAATGCTTTTTCGTTTTTAATTTGTTTTTTATTAAGAATGAATTTAATCAAAAACTTACCAATCAAAGAATATTCTTCAGATCATGTATGCTTGAAATTTAAATTAATTTTCCATTTTCATGGTCGACCGTAAAACGAAAACGCGCACAAATAATTTGATTTATTTATTTTAACTTTTTGATTTTTCGACACACTAATAATATTTCACATATTTCACATTTTTCACATATTTCACATATTTCACATATTTCACATATTTCACATATTTCACATATTTCACATATTTCACATATTTCACATATTTCACATATTTCACATATTTCACTTATTTCACATATTTCACATATTTCACATATTTCACATATTTCACATATTTCACATATTTCACATATTTCACATCTTCACACCATAAGCTTCACTTTTTCTATTTATGTAATTTTATTATATTTAAAAAGCGCAAGGACGCATACATTTTGTGATTACTATTCACACACTACAACTATTTATACGTGCTTTTTTGACATATTTTCCAACAAAAAGCACACAAATGTTTTGTTTTCAACAAAAACTGTGTAACCTAAACTTTTATTACGTTACACCGATTTGAACACTATATATATACCGCACATTGACCGCGCAAATGACGTTAATCGACTAAATAAAAATTACGACAAACTGTTAACATAAACGTGAAAAAGTCAACTAAATGATTTAAATTTGTATATGTATTATTCGTTTGGTCTTTCGAATGTGTTCAAGTGTTCAGAACATTCAAATAAGAACCGTAGTGAAACCAGTTGGAGAGACCAACAAAATCAATCCAATTACCACTACAAGTAGAATATAATTGAATACAAATTACAGTGCGGGCCAATATACTAACATATAGTATATAACAAGCATAATTAATGTAAACTGGAAATGAATTATTAAGGTTAGTCATTAAGTCTGAGTCGTTCTAAGTGCTTATCAGGATTTAACGGACAATAATTTCAAAATTATATTTTTTCACTTTTCTCAGGGTATATCATTATTTTATTTTAGTTGTTCTGGCGTGGTGGCGGAATTCTTCGATAACGACGACTTCTCGTCGACAATGTCTGCTACTCGAAGACAACGTCGACAACAATATACTAGCGAATATAAGCGGCTGGCTTTACTTTGGAATAGAAAACTGGGGAAATAATTTATAGCATTTTTGTTTAAATTGTATTTGTCTCGCTTATGCGTGGATTCCAAAGTGAAACATTTTTTTTCAGTAAAAAATACTCTGAAAAGAGGGGAGTATACATATTAAAATTATGTAAGAGTGACAAACACACCAAATGTTGCCATAAAAAATATTGAGTTCCATACTTTTTATGGCAACATTTTCCCCAGTAAATTTTGCTGAAATTTTTTTTGTTTCTTTCTAACAAATAAAGGATTTATATTTTTATCTTGTACTAATTTTACTGAAAAAATTGTTTCACTGTGGAATTCACATATTACTGATGGATTCAGTTTGATATAAATATTTTTGAAACAAAAATAAATTTGGAATTATTGTACATATTTTGAACATCTGGTTCTGGAGATTTTTGTTAATGCCAGTTTTTATGACTATAAAATATTTGTACAATTAACTTATCAACTACTAAACTACTAATGTTGTGTGTTGTTTCTTTGTGGCCCTGTGTTAAATAAATTAAGATTTGTAATATTGTTTGTAAGATTTGTAAGTAAAAAATACTTTGTGCCTGATTTTTTGACTAAATAATTAACTAAACTGATATCATGTTATTTTGTACCAGTTATTAATAGAATACGTAAAATATAATGAACTGAATTTTCATTCAAATTCCCTAATTTATTTTGAGATTTATCAATTATTGAAATATTTTTTAAAAGATGGTGGACAATTAAAAATGTACGCAATTTTGGATTAAAGATTAGACCTAGTTCGTTTTATAGATACAGTAACAATTTAAACCACTAGACGACAGTGTTTTTCTCGCCGATTTTTTGTCTGAATTTTCGACTAAATTAATAAATGACTAGTTTTAACCATTAGCGAATTAGAATTTACCGGTATTGACAAATCTGAACATTTTCTTTTATATCGAAAAATATCGAGTAATTGTTTTTCCCTTGATTCGTAGAAGGTACGAAAAAATTCATTACTTTCGTAAATTATAAATTCATTTAAAACCAATTACGACTCATAATGAAATTTTAACAATCTATTTTGACAGAAAAATTTAATTAAAATTAAATCGGCCATGAAAATTATAAATATTCATGTAAACTTAGCTCTTAAAGTTTTAAATGAAAATTTTAAGGTAGGAAAGAAATTACTTGGTTCTAAATTTATTTTAAAATTGTTAAAAGTTTTTTAAAATATTTTTGGGGAAATATTTTACGATTTTTTCAGTAAATTTTTTCAAACTATTTTTCTCACACAATTAGGTATTTTCGAACAATTCGTCCGGTTCTTCTAAAGAATTTCTTCTCCAGATTTTATTTCGTATAAACATCAAATTGAAGGGGAAACATTTCCTCAATTTATTTTAGTACTATTTTAGTTTTCAGCTGTAAACGTTGTGTTTGGTTTTGTCAGATTGAGTTTTAGTTTTAAACATTCTCCAGCTGCCTGTTTTAAATATTGACGTGCTTTGCTTTTGGTTATTCTTTCTTTTTGGTTCTAGATTTTGTTAGATATTTTTATAATTTTTTGACCGATGACTCTGCCAGACAAAAATCCACACCAAACAGTGACTTCCTCGGGATGCATTTGGTGTTGATGTTTCTCATGTGGATTGGTCTCGTCCCAAATCCAACAGTTTTGGTTGTTCACATGTCTGTTCATCCAAAAATTGGCATCATCGCGGGAGACGATTTTTATTGGCAACAAGATCTTGCCAACTTCCAACTGCTCCAGAGCCCGCTGTGTAACCTGCAGTGTCATTATCGTCAACAGGACAACCTCAGTTACGTTTATTTTTGCCACTATCCTTTTAAATGTATCCCGTAGGCGGCATTAACCCGCTAGCTCAGCGGTAAAGGTTAATTGGCCATGGGGATGGGGATACAAAGATAGCGGCCTAGGTTACCGCCGGAGGTAACAAGATTAAACGGGTACGGATATAAAAAAAAACATCGGACCCTTAAATAATGAATTGGGCAATCAGCCCACCGCGGAGAGAAAAAGAAAAAAAAATCAGTCAGATGACCACCGTGGTTGTATTTAAAAAAAATCTATCCTAACATCCTAAGAATTTAGAGGCCTCTCGGGTCTGAATTCTTTAAGGAACACCAAAAAAATATTAAATACTTATAGGTAGCAGTGGTATGCCACCGTGCTCGCTAGGAAGGGGAAAAGATCCATCTAGTGTCACCAATTTCCCTCCCAGTAAACCCCGTGCCAACCCACTGCTGTTATTTAATTTGTTAGTCACCTACACATATATCACTTTACTTAAACTCTGATCAACACGCTTTTCAATTTCAACTCTGCGTGCCCGCACGTAAATATTCATCAATGACCAAAAAAAAACCAATAAAACAACACAATCGAAATTTTTTTTTCACGCACTATGTCTCAATGTCTTTTATTGACTCTACTCAAATATAAAAGAAACAAAAATCCCAAATTTATACACAAAACTTAAACCTATTGCGGTGTTAATTTTAACGTTAATTAACTTAACAATTTCTAAAATACAAAACAACTTAACAATTTCAAAAAAAAACAAAACAACTTACAATTTCAAAAAAAAACTTAACACTTAATAATTTTTTTTTTCATGAACCACAAAATCACTCGACATTTTATGACCGCCTCTCGGTCTATCCAAAAACTCACTCCTAAAAAACTCTATACCAAAAAAAAACTTTTCATTTTTGTACACTCCATCAAAAAAAATAATTAGCAAAATTTTGTGAAATCATCACAAAATGCCCTGGTAATGTACAAAAACAACGTGCCATCAATTTTGCTAATTCGTGGCCACGCGCAAAATTTGAAACGAAAAATGTTCATTAAGCAAAATTGGTAAATACAAAGTTCATTACCTTCGTTGTTTACCTCAAGAGAACAAACATTTATCGCCAACAAAGTGATCGAATTACATTTAAGTTTATGCTCGTTCAACCACAATATGAATTTTTATTCATACCGTAATTTGATCGACATATCACAGAAATGTGGAAATTTAACATGACGGTGAATTTTGTTAAATATATTCAGAGATGTTAGTCTCGAAAAGGTCATGCTAATATGTAAATATGTAGAATATTGGGATAGGTTAGCAATAGTAATGGAATTAGATGAAATTCCGTTACAGCTGCTGCTAACACACGGTATTGTTTATGGTCATCCTGGGTTAGCTGGATTTTATACGGGATCAGAATTCGCTAAGTTGAAGTCGCAGAAAGGAATTTCACTGCCTCGGGTTTTCTCGCACTCTCTTATACACAGCAAAGTATGTTTTTAGGAGAACTCGCGTTTCGGTGGCGTACAGGCGCTGGCTGATTATTTATCGAGCCGGTGGGACTCAAATTTAGACACGAAACGTCAAATAGTTGACTCAGCAGAATGGAGCTGTAACCTAACAACATAAATTTTAAGTCGTTTTTATTTATATTTTTAAATAAAATCTTTAGCAGAATTTCATGAGAAGAACAAGAATAATTTTGTGAGAAAAATGCGATCAAAGTTGTTTAATAACTATCAGCCAACCATTTAAATATATTTACATTCGATTTTTACGAGTGCAGAACCAAAAAAAAAATTAATTTCACTCGCTGAATTTGTTTAGTCTACGCATTAGCAAAATCGTTATTTTTTACATGAATACATCATTTTTGCACTTCCAAGCAAAATAAGAAAATAATTTGCATTTATTTTCCGTTAGAACCTGATAAGCGATTAAGCCACTACCTCAGATTTTCTATTGAAAGTATTTTACATCACAATATTAAATAACAAAAACACATTTCGAATTGTTACGCAACTTAACGAGGATCACATCTCTAAAGCTAACACAACTCATCCAACAGAACACTGCAAGATATTATAGATATAGAAAAAGGCTAATAAAGTGCTGATTAAATGTTCTATTAAAAATGTTGGGCGCCATCCCTTACAATAAAACCGATAGGTTCTGCTAGTTTATAAAAAAGGTAGCAGAGCTCAGTGGAATTAGATGTCCCATTAGTTTTTTATTTGGTCCGCTCGTTTTGAGAAAAGCATTAAGCTTTTCTACTTTAAAACTAGCAGAACTCAAATTTCGAAAATCGAACCAAAACCAAAATTAGATCAATGGACAAACAAATAATTTTATTACATAATTATCCAAATCATCTTGTAATGTTCTGCTGGAAGCGTTCTGCTTACTTTAGGGACGTACAGAATCATCAATTTCCAGAAGATGTTTTTATATCTAACCTGGTTAACGCTTAAATTGGTAACTGATCTGAATAATTGATTTCTTGTTAACATTAATTTCGTTTGTAATGTGCTGATGTTAGTATATTGGCCGGCAATGCAATACGTATGCAATACTATTTTACTTGTAGTAGTAATTGGATTGATTTTTTTGGGTATTTCAACTGGTTTCATTACGGTTTTTATTTGAATGTCCACAATACTTGTACACATTTAAAAGACCAAGCGAGTAATACATTTAAAATTTTAAATCAGTTGACTTATTCACGTTTACGTTACCGGTTTGTCATAATTATTATTTAATCGATTAACATCATTTCCACGCGGTCAGTGTACAATATCCAAGTGTTATAATCATTGGAGTAACGTAATTAAAATTTAGATTACGCAGTTTTACGTTTTTTTAGTGCTGAAATACGTAACTAAAATGCGTGCTTTTTAATTGTACAGTTGTAGTGTGTGTACGGTGATAAAAAAAAATTAATCGTCTTTAGAAGTGTTTTTTAATTATACTAAACTTATGTAAAAAAAAATTAAAGCTTAAAGCTTACAGTGTTTTATGTGAATTAATATTAGTGCGTCGAAAAGCGTAAAAATTCTAAATAAATAAATTAAAATATTTGTGCGCGTTTTTTTACGGTCGGCCATTTTAAAGTGGAACATTTAAAATTATTTTAAGTTTATCACATAAGTCATCTGAAGATGAATAAATTAAATTGAAGAATATTCTTAGGATTTGATTGGTAAGTTTCTGAACAAAAGTATTCTTAAAATTTGTTTTTTAAATCTAAAAAACAATAAAAATAGGAACAAGAATTCAAAACTATTAGTTAGTTAATAGTTAAATTTTTCGAAAAGTTACCTCATTTTCCGCGAAAATTTTCACTAAAAAAAAAAAATTGCGTATTATTTTATTTAAAATACGTACAAATGTGTATTTTTTATAAAGATTTTGTTATTAGGATTGTATCTTAAAAGTTATTCGACAGTACAAGTAATTTTGCCGGGAAAAATTTGAAATTTTTCCAGGAAAATTTTGAAATTTTTTCAGTTTTTGTTTTTACTTAGTTTAACACTTGAATAATTGTGTAAATTGTGGAAAATCGGGGGTTTGGCGGCTGCCCCCATCCTCCAAGCCTAAGGTATAGACCGAATTAAAATTACATTAAAAAAAAAATATATTTACGAAAGTTGATATTTTTAACATATCTAAAGTGCCGGCACTAACTAGGAAGCGATAAGAGCGATAGAAACTCTTTCAATAAAAAATATTGAAAAAAGAAAAAAAGAAAATTTTTCCGGAAAAATTTAGCTTTATAAAAACTGTTATAAACAATCCTGCATTTAAAAATTTCAAAAATTTACACTCCTTACCTGATTTTCTCGAAATATACGTAAAGTAAAATTATGCCAAATTTTCATACGATTTTACCAAAGTGAAATTACTAATGTAAAATTCCACGTCTGCTTTTATTTTGTAGTTGTGTTCAATACATCAAAGATGGAGCAAATGAACTCTCTAAATTAAATTCATGTGAAAATAATGTTTCGGTATATTATTTGTTCGTGTTTTGCAATAACCAAAATCAAAACTCCATTTAATTTAATTTTTATTTAATTTAATTTACACGTTAAAAATAAAAATTCTCCAAATAAAATGTAATTTCATTTTCACGCAAAAATAAATAGATTTCTGGAGACGGCCGCAAAATTTTATTTCACTTTGAACTGAGTACTAAGCTTTAAAATGGAATAATGTTAATGCGGTTACTAAAGTTGGTAATGAGAAAGGAATCTAGGTAAAAGCGTTTAGGATTGACAATTCGTTAGTAATATGGATTTGGGATCCCCATAAAATCGGATCTGAATTTTACTTTAAAAGGATTAATAGTGTCCTTTATTAAAGTTTGCTTTTTAACTTTGTAATCTATTATGAGGCCGAATCACATTCAAGTCTTTCACGGTTCGCTTTAAACATCCTACCTTACGCAATAGCCCAGTCGAGAGTACGAGTGCTTATATGAGACTAGGGCGTGGTAACTCGTTTATTGTCTACTTTCGTGTGTACGATTAGACATTGGCGTTTTTTGTTTTATATAATAATGATTCTTTGGTTGAAATTATTGGATAAAAAAACTTTTGTAGAAAAACTGGTGCAGAATACATGAGTAGTAGTACATTCCCATGAAGTATGTCCTTACTTTTTCCTAAAATTATAAAAAACAAAATTAGGACTAAGTTATGACAAAGTTGACGTTTCTCTACAAATTCGTGAAGTTTGTCTTAAATCCTAAACCAATAAAGGCAAATAATTTAAACTTAATAATGAATATTTAGGTAATTATTTTAAATGTTCAGATTGAAGAAGTATTGGCGAAATTTATTTCCTTGCAATAAATCCTTAATTTCTTTGCAGATTGAGACAACAAATTTATTTCACAGACAAATTGACATGTTTTCAAATTTATTAAAATATAGTCGTAAGTCATTGTTGGTAGAATCAGTTTCTTGAAACGACGAGGTCCCACTCGTTTCAAAAGCTGACTAAAAATTACAAAAATTCTTAACGGGATCGTATTGCAAGAAAGTCGATTATGCGAAAAATGATTCGCTGAGCCGGCTACATACAATAATCACTATTCGGTTTAAAACATTAACCAATCAAGCTATCCACCCAATAATCCTAAGCATATATGATCCAAACTATCCATCAATTGACATATATAAAATGTTTGACTATTTCGTAATAACCACTATATTAAAATAATATTACAATAATTAAATTTTTATTAAGTTATTTTATTAAGTTAAGAGGGATTAATTATCCACAGCTTTTCATAAAATTATGAGTGTAATTAATAATAAATATATTTTTTTGGAGTTAATAACATATTTGGTTTGGCGCCACATTTGCGTAGATAAAAGCATATTCATAAATATTTTCGAAAAGTCCAAGGCATTTAACATTTTTATTTTAAGCTATCATGAGGGTCATATATTATTGGTCTTCTGAATAATAAAGTTTTAAGGGTACGCCAATTTGGACCCATCCGAATTCTGTGATAATTTCGTTTTTTTGTAATAATTTTGACGTGAGTGAAATAAGTGTCTCTTGCATATTTTATAATTCGTTCGCTTGCTGTCCGAATACTGTAATAATTTTGACGGAATAAATTTGACAATTCAAAATACAAAGGCGATTGGAAAATTTTTACATTTTCATAATTGTTATGACTTTACTGCAATTAATAATCACTCCGTTTAAAGGGCGCAGATGCAGCTCTTGAAGCATTCAATGAAGAACCTAGTGAAGAAGAACTTAACACAGCTTAGAATCCGATGAACAAACTTGAATTCAAATGAGAGAACAACTTTTTCAAATGTTCTTAATTTCTAGATAAAAACAAAAAAATATTGTAAATAAATCTAAATTCAAATTTAAGAATAATAAAAATTGGTTTAGTTCAGTCTTTGATTTCGTTTTACATTTCATATGTCAAATAATAAAATTAATGTGGATTGTCCAGTGGATTTAATGTCCAGTGGATTTAATGTCCTTTGAAGGTCAATTAATACCCCCCTTTCATTCACGCACAGACCACCCATTCACACAATTACAGTATACCACCTGACATGGACGGTGGGTCGGCGCTGAATTCTGCACTCCAACAGAGGGTCTTAGTTGTGTTTATTAACATTACCGATCGTAATCGATGACGAAAATTCGCTTTGCATCCAGCCTCTGATGGGATTCGAACCAAGTACCTCCCGGTCCAAGTGCCGAAGCTTTAACCACTGCACCACTTGTCCGTGACGTTGTTGATGATCCCGGTTGCTCTTCGGATTGATCCATTGTTGATGGTCCTGATAATGGAGGGTTGGTTCCATTTCCAATATATCTAGTGCCATCTCCAGTAAAAGAATTTTTTCATCCCAATGGTAGATGAATATCATGGCGACTAGATGCATAAGCATGTATTAATGAGAAAAGCTCTCAATTGGCAGCTGTGACCTCACCATCTTGAGTTCCTATGCCTGTAGGAGGATTTACCAACTGCTGTAATACAAAAAAGTTACATCACTGAGAAAAATTTAACTTAAAATTAAAGAATTTATTCTTTAAACGAAAGAATTTTTGCCTATAGATTTTGCGCAAAAACTTTCTATTTTACTTGAAAGGTGTGAATAATTTTAAATTCAAAATTAATTAAAAACTTTGTCCTAAAAAACACTGCAATAAAAATAAAACATTGGGATATTTACCTTAAAAACTTTAATTCATTTCGCTGGAAATATTTCAGAATTTGATTCAATGTTATTAACAACTTTAAAATTAATACTTACAGCAACAAAATTAAGAGATAGTTTACTTTGGTTCAAAATTATAAAATCATTGAATTAAAAGTATTTACCTTTTAAAATAAAGTTCTCGATACTTAAATATAAATGTTTTATTCTTTGACTACTTTCATAGGTCATCATTATCAAAGTTCAATGACCTATACAACCTTTTAATTCATTTAATTTTTTCATTGATATTCGATTGCGAATATTGAAAAAAATCCCATTAATACAACATATTGAAGATCAAATTTATATTTATTATATATATCTACATTTATATACATGTTTATCTTTTTTATTTCCACATAGAAATTTATTTCATAAAATTCTACATTTATTACATATGTAAATTTTATTTTTAAAAATGTCAAAGAAATTTATTAGAAAATTCAAATTATATATATTGCTTAAGTCTGACCACTTTTCTCCTGTGCTTAAATAGCACAAGTTAACAGGGTGACTTTCTATATCTTTGAAATCAGTTATGCTTAAAATTTCGGATGCATCTCCAATTGAATGACAATGAAAATGGGGGATATAAACACTATTATTATATGATTTACAAATGGCAAAGAAGTTATTATTTGTTAGTAATATATCAATAATTTCATAAATTAAAATTTTATTGTTAGTTGGTTTGTCAAAAAAATAACCAGTTTTAAATTTTGTACCACGAAAAATTAGGGCACTGGTGTATTTTTGATCCGATTCAGAAAAAGGTATTACTCCAGCGTACTTTTGATCCTTATCCGGACAAAGAAATAGTTTACTAACTGTTTCCCATTCTGTTTGAAAAAACTCATTACAAAAAAGTAATTTCGTAAATTTAAGAGAAGCTTTTATTGCTAAGGTAAGTGGTATATTAAGCCGAGAAGTGATATTTCTTGCATACTGTTTATGTAACTGATGTTGAGCCTCAAAACGGAAACACCAAAGGAACTTTAAAGGACCACATCTTCTTATTATTGTGGGATAGTGAACCAAGAAGTGATATTTGGGTTTTAAAGTCTGTTTAAAAATTGTAACAAATAAATTGTTATGTTGCTCGATTAAGGTAGTTAGTTCTGCTAAATCGTTTTCATCAAAACTAGTTTTAACTAAAAGATCAATTAATTTAACAAAAAGGAGCAAACATTTGTAAACCGGATCATCGCGTGGAACATCGGTTCCAATAATTAATGGGAAAAAATTGTAGAAAGTCCAAATTTCGCGAGCTGTCATTTTGAAATTCCCGTACTTTATATGATTACGTTCAATAGGCTCAGATAAATTTCTTATCTCGATTTCTCCATAATTGAACATTTGTTTCTTGTAATTAAAATTTTGCAATGAAAAATATTTTTTTTCGAAAATGAAATAGTTTAAGATATGTTGCAAATTGTATTTGCAAACTCCCAAAAACACGTCGTGCATTATATCAGAGGCAACGTTATCTGTGACGTGATATGAAACAAGTTCATTGAACATTGAAACAGTCTTAATCCCGGTCTTTCCATTATCAAGATTTAACATTGTAACGTCGTTATTATAGTTCTGCTCGTTTCTTAGAAACTCTGTTTGCTCTGTAATATCAGTTTGCGTTTGTATTTTAGTACGCTTACATAATCGACAAAAAAATTCCGAATTAAATGATGTTGTATACCCTAATACTTGATTTAATCCTAAGTTATCTCCCAAGATTTGACCCAAAATGAAATAAACTTTCATTGTAGAGTTTCCTGATTTAATTTCTATACCGTCTTTTTCCAATGTTTTTATTACATCGATTAATGGTCTTAAAGATTGATTTATACCGTATTCTTTTATATCTTTGGACTTTATAAATGCAGCGACAAATATATTATTTAATAAAGACGTTTGAAATTTTGGTATTGTGGGAAATGAATAATATACTCCACATATGGAATGCTTCCCAGCATGTGAGCTTAAAGGATCATTGACCTCAAAATTGTCCAAGTATAAATGAAAAGGGATTACTATCTTATCTTCAAATTGAAGTTTTTTCTGTTTCCATAAAGATCCGTTAATGAAATTGGTTATCTTTGAATTCAATTCCAAACTCTTCATGTTATTTAGGGTTAGTTCTAAAATATCTCCTGATTCAAAAAATTTTTTGAACTGAAATGAAATATCGAGCAGGCACACCTCGATTTGACTATTATTTAAAGAAGGGATACCGTTAATAAAAACTTCAACTAATTCATTATTAATTACATATGATTTTAGTTTGGAAAAAATGTCTAAAGTTTCTATATATTTAAAAAATTTATATTCGGTATTTATTTCTTAGAAAGGGTTTTCTAAAAAATTTAAAATTTCATCAAACTTAATTTTTGATTTGACGCATGTATGGGCAGATAGTGGTAGTAAGTAATCGCATATAGGTGAAGTTATATTACACTTGACAGAATCTTGAATAAAAAATACCATATTTCTAGGTAGTGATTTTGTATTATGAAAATTAAAAAAAAATTCAATAATGGAGCTATAGTGGGTGTTACCGGGTTTTCACGATTTAATTAATACACTCACTATATTTATTATGATAAACTATCAGATTTATTAATTATTTCTTTTTAGTTCATTTATATAATGTTGTTTTGTTAAATATATAAATTTTAGTTGTAAATGATATTTTTCATATTAGTCCACAACTTCAATGGTGGACGATTGTTCGCGGCACTTTCACTTTTTATTTTTGAGTAAGAGACTGTGTCTCTTGAGATTCTAAAACGCGACTAATTCTTTTTCGTTTCTTGGTTTCGTTTTTCGCGGCTTGGTAAAACTTTCGATATTAATCGATAATCGATTACTATCGAGATTCGCGAATGTAGTTGGTGAAATAGCTATATTCAGCAAAACGAGCAATGCCTCGTAATTAAGCGGCGCGGTGTATAAATAGTTTTGCTACGAGGAGTGCCACGAAGTGAAAAGGATTTTTCTGTTTGAGCCGCTACATCACTCCCCTCCTGGATCGAAAACCGTAGTGTTTTAAATTAAATGTAACAGTTTTTGGAACACTACGTTTTTCGACTGGGTTTACCACAAGTATTCCGTACGCTGGCTTAAGCCTGTCGATGCCAATTGTTGTGGATTTTCCATTTACATCCACAACAAAGAATTTACGCAATTTGCGGGTCACTGGATACGGTCCAGAATAGGGTGTACTCAATGGACCTGTGACTCTATCCACACGTACGAATACGTGTGAACAGGTTTCCAGATTTTTGGGAATGTACGTTGCCTGTTCAGGTGGATGTCTTGTGTCCGTAGGAACTAAGGCTCTCATGGTAGTACGAAGCTGATTCACGAAATCCGAAGTATCTGTGTTTGGGTTCGAATTTTGATCGTTGATGAAGAATTCACCGGGAACCTTGATATTTTGACCATATACTAGCTCTGCTGGTGTGCAGTTGAGGTCTTCCTTGACGGAGGTTCGAATACCCAATAGGATTGTAGGAAGTTCTGAACTCCAATGGGATGTATTACATCGAGCTGTTAAGGCGGATTTTAGTTGCCTGTGGAACCGTTCGACAAGACCATTCGCTTTCGGGTTATATGCAGTTGTCCGAATGCGATGGGAACCTAGGAGCTTCGTGAGCTCGGTGAACAACGTTGATTCGAATTGTGTTCCTTGGTCTGTCGTGATGAAGAGTGGGACCCCATATCTACGGATATACTCATTGTAGAAGATTTTACTTACGGTTTTTGTGTTTTCGGTGGCATCTTTACTTGTTTTATTTTTCACTTCACTTTGATAATTCCGACGTAGCAGAAATATTTATTTTATTCACTTGTCTATAATTGTAGACTTAAAAAAAATATTCGAACGCGAACGAACTAAATAGAATTATTTTCCAACCAAGGAGTATGGCGAATACAAATAAGGGAATGGGCAGATCGAATAAGGAACTCAAAAAAAATCAATCGATTAGGAATTGTATCGAGCGAAATTAGAAACGAAAAGGAAATCTTGGAATGATCAACGGAAAATTGGTGTGAAAAATGCGAATCGAACAATCGTACATTTACAATAAATATGATTAATATGTAATTTAATATAATATTGTTAATTAAAATATGTTTGTAAAAGAATATTTAAATAGAAAAAAATTTTTATAGTATATACACCACATGAGAAAAAAATTAAATGAATTGGTCGAGTTTCGAACTTGCGACCTTAATATTGCTGGCCGTCAACGCTAATCGTTGGGCTACTGCGTTTATATAATTTTAATGTATAATATATATTTTTTTTTATATGGTATGTTATATTGTTGTAATATAATATGTAATAATATAATACTTAAGTAGTTTGTTTATTTATAAAAAAAATTTAATAGTTAACGAAAAAAAAAAATTTTAGAAAAAATTTTGAATGTACTTATATATGTATATATATATATCTGTGTGTGTGTGTATATAGTTAATTTAAATATTTTATAGTTAAATTGGTTTTTTTTTTTTTTTGTTAATAAAATGTTTATAAAAAAATTTTGTAAAAAAAAAATGTTTAATAATTTTGATTTTATTTTAATAATTACTCGTATGTGTATATCCGTTAGGCGTCGTTGTTGATGTATCCGTTGTGGTGTGATGTAATTGTTCCTGCTTGTCGCTGCCACACCTCTGATCTGCCCGACTGCTTTTTGTGAGGATTTTTTTTTTTTTCCGCATGCAAATGTTGTTGCCAGCTCCCTGGCTCCCTCGGTGAGCGCGATCGCCTTTGTGGGGGCAATTGGCCCAAAATTTTACGTGTTTATGTGTGTTGTTTGCGTATTGCTTGCGGTCTTATAGAAGAAAACATTTCTTAATAGCTTGACCGCGTATCGAACTTACGTTCGTCCGATGCGCACACACAGTTGTGGTATACACTTATGCACTGCACTACTCACGACTTATAGTCAGTCATGCGTCGTGTTTTATGTTAGATATTAACTGTTTGTTTTAAAATTTTCTTTTTCTTTTTGTCACTCACTTCGCGTTTTTTTTGTGCGCCTGTTATTTTGTTCGTTAGCGTCTTTGTTGTACGCGTTTATATGCACTATTAATGTTATTATATAATAGTTTACTCGTTAATTGCACTTTAATTAAGGCACATTGCAAAAAAAAAAAATGTGCTCTTGCGCGTATTTTTGGTAACGGTCGAATTACTTATTACCGTTAAACTCGCGCGTCGGGGTCACCAGTTATAGTGGGTGTTACCGGGTTTTCACGATTTAATTAATACACTCACTATATTTATTATGATAAACTATCAGATTTATTAATTATTTCTTTTTAGTTCATTTATATAATGTTGTTTTGTTAAATATATAAATTTTAGTTGTAAATGATATTTTTCATATTAGTCCACAACTTCAATGGTGGACGATTGTTCGCGGCACTTTCACTTTTTATTTTTGAGTAAGAGACTGTGTCTCTTGAGATTCTAAAACGCGACTAATTCTTTTTCGTTTCTTGGTTTCGTTTTTCGCGGCTTGGTAAAACTCTCGATATTAATCGATAATCGATTACTATCGAGATTCGCGAATGTAGTTGGCGAAATAGCTATATTCAGCAAAACGAGCAATGCCTCGTAATTAAGCGGCGCGGTGTATAAATAGTTTTGCTACGAGGAGTGCCACGAAGTGAAAAGGATTTTTCTGTTTGAGCCGCTACAGAGCGTTCTAGATGTTTAATGCATCTGTCAATATTTGATACTGGTGCATCAAATTCGTTTGTATTCGTAATCTCATTACTAATGTTTTGGTGTAAATATGACTTGTCAGGTGAATATAATGATTCAATATTTCTTTGTGCTACTTCATTTAGGTCTGGGTTGAAATTGTCTATTGGGAACGAATTTCTTTCATCATTTACGTGTTTCTGTAAGTGGGTTTTATATTTATATATGTTTTGAAATATTTGGTTGCAGTTATGTTGGATGCATTTAAATGTATATATTGAAGGTATCCCTTCAACTCTTTGTAAGTGTTCTGCAATTTCTTTGACATTAATAAAAAAATTTTTGCAAATAAAACAGAGAAGCATTATATTTCAAATTATAAAAATTATATGATATCAAAATTTAAAAGTAAAGAACTTATTCAAATAACCGTAAATATTTATTAATATTCGGTTGTTTTGAATCAATTTGGAATAGAAATTCTTGCAGAAAGTACCAAACTTATTTACTAAGAACAGAATATTCTAAATTAAAAATAAACGATAATTTTCTCAAGGTCCACAAACATTCACGATACGAACCGCATTTATATTTTATATCCTCATATGAAATGAAAATTTCATCAAATTTGTTCCATTTGGTTCCAATAACAACAATTTTCGGCTGCAGAGTACCCAATTTTTGTTTGACGTGTTCTAACTTTCGTTCAAGTTCGTTTAGGTTTTGTACAAATATTATGAAGTCCTCCTGTGCATCGGTTATTGTTGGTTTTAGCTTTTGATTTATTCGCTTTGGTTGAATAACAGCATGTAATAATATACAACTAATCATATCACGTGCATCTGGTAAAACAAAATATATATATTAAACAAATTGTACATAAAAATAATTTTTATTTATTTAGGTTACCTTCATTAAAACTTTCATTTTCGTTTAATTCTTTTAACAGAAGTAGATTTTGCTTATCCTTAATTAAGGCTGCCAAAACTGAAGGACATTTGTTTATAAGCTGATTAAATTTAATTTTTACTTGGTCGCTCTTTTGTGGAAACAAAGAATCAAAATCTATGGTGATCTGTGATAGATTCCAAAAAATAAAAGTAAAAATTACGATGAATTTATAACAGGTTGCCGAAAACAAGACTAAATTTTATAACAGTAGATAAACACAATAATATTACCAATTCATAAGCCAAATAATGTTTGTATGCTGGCCACTCAGCTAAAAATTCAGTAATATTTTTACTATTTGATAAATTAAATTCTGTTGTTCGGTTCTTTGATGTTTTCTCCATTTCTCACAAACTAAACCCCATGGCTCTAAATTGAATTTCAACCAAGTTTTGTTCTCCAAAATGGTTTCTATAGAAAAAAATTATACGCATTATTTAAATAATTATTGTTGCCACATATCTGTTGAACATTACCTGAGATGCAACAATCAGTGGCAGAAGTTGAGTGCACTCTTTGATTTGTGGTACTACTTAACAATTTTAAAAATTTTGTGCCATAGCACTGGTTGTTTTATCGATCTATAAGTTTTCCTGTTGGCTTCTTTTTGCCTTGCCGTGGGTTATAATATTCAGCCTATGAATAAAATAAATAGACAGGTTATTAACATTATATATTAAATTTATGTGGAATGATGAATAACTTACCGAGTATTCAGTTTTAAAAATGTCTGATATGCTTTTTGATAAAATCTCAAAATCAGTTGGATATAACCTAATATTAACGGACATATAATGATCTATTACACAATGAATCAAATACTGGCGATGTTTGGAATCCAGTTGATTTGACTGTTTATAATATTCTATAACCAACCGTCCATTGATTGATTTATTTAAAATAGCCAGGATATCGAATATGTCACCAGCTTGTTCTTGTGTACTGTAATAAAAATTACTAATTAAAAATCGAATGCTTGGTAAAATGGTGTATCTAATTAAATTTCAAATTCTTATTATCACAACTATATCTAGTAATCAATAAAATAGTTATAATTCGATTATTTTGTAATTTTGTTTTAAAACGTGAATTATTAAATAAAATGAATAGTACTTGTGATCGGTAAATATTGATGAACTTTGTATTGGACTAGCCGTTGAACTTTGTTGTTCTATCCATTGAAGTACTCTGCTGTTCAATGATCTAGTGGCATCTGATTCTGGTAGAGGATTATTCTAAATAGCACAAATAATCACACTATTACATAACTCCATTTACTACATTTAATTACTAAGTTTTACCATTTCTATACGCCACTTTCTGGCAGCTTGTTTAAAGATGCATTTTTCGCCCTTCGGGTAATTTTCGAATATTTCATCAATGAAATCGAGATCCATTACTTCTAGTGTTTTAATTGTACACTCATGAGTGTGCGCTAGAAAGTTTATCGTTTTCTGAGAAAGTCCCCATGATGACACGAGATTTTTGAATTCATCAATCCGTGCCAGATCATCCTCATTCTGCAGTACATATGGTACGTATTCAATGGTTCATTCATTTGTACTAAAAACATTTTCGTGCTGCTGGTCATTCGATGACATTTTGATCGATTTATTGAATCTTGCTTGATTGAAAAATACAAACCCAATTAAAATAGATAAAAGTTCACAACCACTTATAATTTTAAAAATGGCGTAGCACAGGGTTTCCCTTTATATACGTGATTTCTCATATACGTTGTTTGCAACTATTCAATTTTAATGTAAACAACTTAAAATGTAATGACTTTTCTATACTTACTTATTTCAAACGGCGTACTGGTTTTTAGGTGAAGTTTTAGATATTTACGCTTTAAATCAGCTTTTATTTGAACAGTTTTTGTGCACATTAAGTGTTAGGACACGTTAAAGATTCGGTTTTTAACACCCTTGTAAAATATTGTCACTTTGGTTTTATATCGTTTTCACATTAAAACATTAAACTTAAAAATCACAAAAAAACGTAATTAAATCATGTATATATCACTTATTATTTTATATATCACTTTAATTTTTTAATAATTTTATTTAACACTTTAATCACTTTAATTTAAATCCGAAATTTGAGAAAAAGAAACACTAAGAAAAATCACAAATTATTCCCCTTTGCACAATAACTATTCAACGAATTCCCATTAACTGATTATAGATATAAACTGGAAATGTAAAAAATTATGAAAGTAACGGTAAAACTTAAAACAAAATATTTCACGCATTTGAAACAAAAGATATTTCCTTTTATTTTTACTGTTTTTGCATTAGTTCTGAAAATTCCATGCACTTAAATTTTAAGTGATTATATTCATTTAGATTTAATAATATAATATTTTAAGTTAAAGTTTTGATTTTTGAATTAAAGGCAAAAATGTTTCACGCGAAATAATATTACCTTTTGGTAATTCATTTTTCGCGCAAAATGAAATAATAAATACGATTCTTTAGGACAAAGTATAACTCCATTTTATAATAAGATCTTTTTCCTTAGCTTCAAAGTTTTTTTTTTAAAGATTTTTGTTTTTTAAAACAAAATTCCAACTTTTTTCTCAGTGATTAAATATTGACGTTAAAAGAAAACCTTATTCCTTAGTTTATATTGCTTGAAAAGGTTATTCCATTTAATTCGAAGCTGTTCGGGGGTGTAATCCATTAATTTGGCCCTATTATTGAATAATAATTTATTTTTTGAAGGGAAATTAACTTACGAGTATGTCCAATTTTCATTCCATCTATAAATTTTTTGTGTAAATATTTTTTCATTCGGGCTTTAATTACGGTTTCCTCATCGCTCACTGAAACAAATACTTGCAGTTAGTATAATGGTACATAAGTACAGATATGTAGAAATATTAGCTGTATTTTATTGGGAAATACAGTAACCGAGGCCAATTTTGAATTTAGCTGTGTTTGTTTAATTCGTTCCCATCTACAAATCCAATGACATACGACAAGTGCTCGTTAATTGCCATTAACATAGAATAAAAACTTTAGTTTTGGTGTGCTACCGGCTATTTACATGCTATCAACTGACCTGTTTTATTGTTCACAAACAACTATTTTTCCATTGAATTTATTACTGAAAATAGTTTTGTTAATTTACGTTCCTTAACTGCTCCTGTATTTTCTATTAACATTTACAATTATAACGAATACTAAAATTCGTTAAAGCGAGAATTTAACTAATATATTCTCACGATAAAAAGTTAGGAAAATGTTAGGACAACTTTTATATTGTAGAAAACATCACATTTTATCAAAAATACAAATACACTTGTTTCTGTGTCAATAGTTGATATAAACATATTTACAAAATTTATTCACGAACGTTCAACATCTTTGTCTGAATTCATCTTGTTAAGAGAATTCTTTAGATTAAGTTTAGAATAATATTACAAAGTAGCCCAATTTAGACGATTATAGATACTGGCACTCTACTGTTATGTCAGTTGAATTACCAAAGTGAAACAAACAGTCTATTGATACACATATCCACTTACGACTAAGTATGTTTGTTCTATACAATTCAATTTTGGAAATTCAATCTAATTTTCAGCATTTTTTTCGTTTGATTTTCATTTTATTTTCGATGTATGCACAGAATAGAATACATCTGCTTTTTATCCAATAAATAAAAAAATAAAAACAAAAAATTGTTGTTTAGATTTTTCTGAGAGTATTTCGTCTATTTCTGAACAACGAATAAAAATAAAACTTTTGTTCCTCTACAAAATTAAAAGCTTAAAAGAAAATATATGAAAAAGCTTCAAAAAAGCTTTTCAACGTTATTGGTTTTATTGAATAGAAATTTTTTATTGATTTAGTTGTATATAAGTATAAAGAAAATTTCAAAAAAGGAAGAATTGAGTGAATATCAACAATAAAATCAAAATACTACAAAAAGCTAATAAACAAAACAAATTTAAAGTAGATAAATAAATAAAATAAATAATTTGAGAAGATTTCATGATAAATTTCACAATCGTCTGTTCTCTGTATAAAACCAAAAAGCTAAATAAATCGGTATCTAAACAAGACTATGATTAAGCTTTTTTGTTTGTTGTGTGTTAAGGTTCCCAAAAAGTTTTTTTTTTCAACTTAAATTGGATTAAAAAATAACCTGATGAAATAACTAAATATCGTAGCGGGGCGAATCTCTCTACAGACACAAGTTATCACCTTTCATGCGACGAAATTACGGTTTTAAACAATTATCTTTGATTCTAATCAGGCCCATTTGATTTCAAGACACGTGTTTCTCTATATAATCTCATTTATCTTATTACATTTTTGTTGTTGTTGTATATAAAACGACACGACAAACAAAAATAAATTTACGATAATAAAGCTTTCTTACGCTTAGGTACATAAAATAGGATATACTTATATACACCATACCTACCTATGTATATAAAAAAACGGAAAAGTCCCAAAAAAAAGTAAATAAATAAAAATAAAAGCGAATTAAGTGAAGACAGAATACCCCCAAAACAGTTGATTGAAATTAATTGTTAAAATTTTTATTATGAATTTCAAATAATGTACAATATAAGAATACGAAAGATACACAAAAAAAAATTTGTGTGCGTGTGTATGTGTGTGGGCTTTTGTGTACTGCTTGCCCTATTCTTTACTTTAATTTCGATTTAAATGTAAATTGTTTGAATGTGAAAATGAAATTGTAATATAACGAAATGGTACGGAAGTCCAACTCATTTATAAAAATAAAATTATATAAATTAAAATTGATTTAAATTGAAAAAATATTATAATATTCGCTCCCCAAAATTAATTGGTGAGGAAGAAATTGTATAATAAAATAAAATTAGGACGCAAAATTATGATTGAGTTGTTCTGTATTAAATTTTTGGATGATCACTAAATTATTCTATACAATTAAAGTTAAATCATAGACAAAGGACAATAAGACTTATAAACCAATGGAAAATTTATGTTTAAATCAAATTCTCGATGTCGTTACAAATGGAAAAATATTTCTAACGGCTGTTAGTAGAAATGTTAGTTAATACTCAAACCCTATTTTGGTCTACTGAGCGCAATACATATTTCTCGCTCAATATATTTTTTCAATACGCGCGCGACAAATAAAAAATTTTATATTTGTGTATCCCTTTCGAGTTCAAGAAAAAAAATTTTTTTGGTTCAATTTCAGTTCAATATACACAATTGTGTATGTAAATAATGATAGGTTGTAATGTCTTCCGTATTTTAACGGATCTTAGTTAAATCGGAATTCTTTTTGGAAACAGCATAATAATTTGTTAACAAATTAATTATATAACATATAATTTATTTGTTTTTGTTAACATATTAATTATTTTATCATTATTATAGTTACTATTATTTTTCGGACGAAAACAAAATTAAGTGGTTTACACAAATGTGTACACTGGTCTTCAATTACCACCTAATTCTATGTTTGACATCTTCGTTTGTTGTAATCAAAATTTACATACACAATTGTGTATGCGGGTCAGGAAAGGGGTATACAGTAAAAAAGAAACAAACGAAAAATAACAAATTCCAACTTATTTTTTATTTTCGTTTGAAAGTATCCTTTCTCTTATATTTTAAGAAAACAGAATGAAATGAAACTAAAAAGCACGTATTATGTATATACATACTCGTATATACATATGTACTATTTAAAATAATGTTCGTGCATGATCGATAATTTCTTGTTTAAATATATAGAATTTGAACACGTCGTGACCATGAAAAGGAAGAGGATCTATTTTAGATGTAAGGATGTAGCTACGATGATTGTTTTGGTGTGTTGCATGAAATATAATTTAAAAAACAAATATTTGGAGGAAATGATAAGAAACACCAAAAATTTATGAACGAAAGGGAAAAATGGTTTTTTAATGATCGCAGAAAACAATTACATATACATATGTATTACATATTTGTGTTTGGTTACATTATGTATATTTTATATGCCTATCTATACTGGTTTGTCCAAATTAAATACATTCATGACTAAATTTTCCCTAAGTATACTATTAAGGATGATGCATGATTTAAATTCAATAATTTTAAAATACCTAATAATTTTATAAATGATTTTATTTTTGCGAAAATGAAGAAAATCAGCTTACATCGGAAAGATGTCTTTGGGAAAATGTACTAAGTATTTAAATTTGTCTCCAAAAAATTGGTGAAGCATACAAATTTTTGTTAACGTTTTCCCCTTATTCCAAACTATCTGAAGCATGGTAGGACTTGATTTGTTTCAACTAGCTTTTGCAAACATTTTAAGACATCGAAAATAAAAGCTAGTTTTTGATTTTGACTAAATTTGCAAAAAAATTAATATTTCGATGGCGGTTGTGGTATATACATATATAGAATTATGAGTATACACAATATCCGTGCAATTCCATTCTTGATCTGCTAACCCCAAATTAAAATCACCCTAAGGTTTTAAAATGATAATATATAAATATTTCGTTGTTCGTTGTTGTCAATTGATTTACAAGCTCACATTAAAAGTACACTGCAATTTTTCAGATACCAACCACCCCTTATCATGGAAACTACCCCAAATTTCTCTAGAATAAATGACCACTTCTTTGAAAATTTCAAAAATAGACTATTCAATATCGGATAATGGGTATCGCTTTATAATCCTCATCAGAAATGCAATTCGATTTTTAAGTTGTAACTTTAAATCATGGACACAAATTTATTAGCCACCCACTTTATTTATTAGGTGTATAACTTAATTTCTACAGATTTTTTCTTCGAGTTTAAAATTATATTTAAAATAGAAATATTTTCACGGTATTTTGTGATTTTTACAGGTCCGTGAGTTACATAACCTCTCAGAATAGCAGAGTTTACAATGACAACTGATAAACAGCACATTCGGCACTGCATTCTATACGAATTCCAATAAGGAAAAAAAGCTTCTAAAGCACGGGAATCAATTTGTAGTGTTCTTGGTGCCGACCTTGTGTCTTATGAAATTTGTAATTATTGGTACAAACATTTTAGAAGTGGTGATTTTGATCTTAGCGACAGCCTCGAAATATTGAAGATGTTCGAGCTAACCTGGAAACTACAACAGCAACAGGCATAACTCAGAAAAAACCTAATACCTAAATAAAAAAATGAGTGAGTCCATTAGTACTCTCAAGGAGATGTGTGAACATGGCGTGTGTATAGTACAGTTTACTTTGAAGGAAGAAGGAATGCAACTTTACTAACCAGACTTTTTCATTTGTTTACTATCGTAAAATTGATATATTACTCTTTCGGTATAATCGACGTAATTGGTTTATGGGAGCTAAAATAAGATACATATATATTGTCGACTCTAACTTTTCTAATTTCCATTGAAAAACTGCACAATGGTCGTCCCATATCTCGTGTAGATATATTTCGATCTAAGTTCATGTGCAAATCGAATTCGTTTCATAGGAAGTTTGTAAGTGGTTCAGCTTGAGGAACAGAAAAATTAATATTGAAATCCCCGCTCATAATCATCGACAAAAGATGATAGTCTCCTTGGAGAATTTTTGAAATTCTTTAAAAATATGGAGCAAGGACGAATGTATATGAACTTCATTATGTCTTCGACAGATTTATTCGGCGAGGTGAATACAACTACAGAAAGCATCTTCATCAATGGGTTGTGTTGTTACGCTCATACCAGTTGTCCGACGATGATTTCCTTATGCGAGGCGACTTGTAGTTTTACATACTGCTACTCCAGCAGCCTACTGACCATCTCTCTTGAATTGAACGCTAAAGCATTCAAAATTAGTAATATTAACAGGCTCGTCATTGCGTAGCCATATCTCGGAAAACAAGAAAATGGAGCATCCCTGAGTGACTGTATCAGTTAGGTCGAGGTTATGTGACCTGAGACTCTGGCAGATCAATGTTCAAAACAGTTATGATAATAATGACAGCAGTTCAAATAGACGTCATTATTATCTCGTAAAAAATTCGCCATTACAACCTGAGCTATACTTAGCTGATTTGTAGTGAAGTGCGATAGCTCATTTTGAAGAAGACCCATTGTGGTCACATTTTTACATACATGGTAGAAGACATGATCATCGATAGCCGACGTGATGAACAGTCCTTCGAGACTCGTTAGTCTTGATAAAGCAATATACTATATATTGATAAAGCAAGTTGTGGACTGTGGTTTTAATCGTAAGAGTATCTAATTTCTTATCGTAATTTTTTTTTTTTGATTCTTCTGATCGATGGAAATGTCGATGGTTTCTATTTCAGTTTTTAAATTTTTTTTTTTGTTTTCCCTACTATTATACATATACATACAAGAATGCCATGTATAGTACAAAATTATTTTTATTGAGTTTGTTGCTTTTTTTTCAAACGAGGTAGGTACCTCATTTCCGCTCGTTCCATTTACAAGTTTACTCTAATACAAAAATTTTTGGTAGCCGCGAATAAAGATGTTTACACATCAATAATGCGTAATAATTGGATTCACATTAGTTTTCAATTCCTATAAAAATCATAAACATATTTGATAGTTTAAATTCTCCTAAGCTTCTGAAAATTTAAATGAATTGTAAGAAATATGTACTATGGACTTGAAGGATATAAAAATTAACTAAATAGAGTAAAATATTTTCTGGACAGTTATTTTTCTGTAATTATCTTCTCCTGTACTAAATATTAATTTATTGCATTAATATGCCCAGTACCAAGTGAATTTTCTAAAACTGGTGATGTAAATGTATTTAATTAATGTGTAGTAATCCATCACCATTAGTCATACATACTTTAATCGTATATAGTCCAATGAGTTGTTACAGATTTTAATGAAGCCTCATTAAACCTTATATGAAACATGTCTTTGTTTTCGGTAAGACTTCAGTGGGCTGAACTTGCTCGACATGTTTAAAGAGTTCGTAGTATAAATATTTTTTGTATATAAAATCAATAAGGACTTCGGCCTGATGACCTAAATCAAGGACAGGATCACGAACGCCGCACGGAAGTCCCAGAAAATATTCGAAACCAATTCAAACAAAATTAATTATAAACGGAACACACAATCTAAATTTAATAAAATAAAAAACTGTAACGCGCTAACATAAAAGTTGTTTTTTTTAGAGGTTCACAATTTAGAGTTAAAATAGAACAAAGAAAAATATTTTGTATATCAGTGAAACTAGCTTTATTGGATAGATAATTTTGTGCCATTAATGCTTGAATATGATGATTTCGGCCATGTGGCCAATAAAGCTAATTGGATGGATAATTTTATGCTTGTTTCAGCTGTTACAACCCCAAATTATCACACACAATATTACACAATATTGTGTAATAAAGGCAAATGAAACTCTATCATATTTTTCTTTTCTACAGATGTTAAGCTACTATAATAGGGAAATATCCAAGAGTAATTTACAACTGACAAACATAATAACAATTACTTGGGTAGCTAAAGTATTATCATTTGGGTCGCTACCTTCAAACTAGGCGCATCATGATACTGGAACCCCTCCAAGAACACGATTAGTTCGTTCCGTGTTCTTTGAAATCGTGTTGTTCGATACTACAAAAAACAAAATAAAAAAAACATTACGTTTTATTTTTTGTTATGATATACAAAACACAACATAAAAGAGAATAATGAAAATCGTGTTGTTTGAAACCGTGGAATTTGAGGAAATAGGTATCCGTGTTCTTCGAAACCGTGTTCTTCGAACGCCGTGCTCTTGGAGGGTTACCTGCATTCTATTGGTGTGAAAATCATACTCGCATTTTGGATGAATGTACAACTCATCCAAGCATATATTTCCAATAACGACCTCATCTGTTTCCTTTTTTGATCGGACCAGCAAGTTTAGAGTACGAAAAGATTCTGAAGTAAAACCTGGATGCCCATTTACTACTTTATACCAGTAAGCAAGTGTACGAGAGTGAGGCAAGCAGTTTTTAAATTGGTTTCGAACACATTCATAGGCCTTCGGAGAATAAAAGTTTAAATTTAAAGCAAACTTCCGTATTTCTTCTGAATATTTTCTGCCTTACTTTTGATTTTTAATTTTATCTCAAAAAATTGAATTTGGATCAGAATGGTTTAAAAAATTATCCTTCTGCCAAGAAGTAATTAAATGTTTTTCCTCAAGATCGTCTATCTAGTGGCCCAAAATAATATGTTTTCTTCTTTATCTCATACTTGTTTGTCGTAGGTTCCTATTATTTTGTATTTCTTGAATTTAGTCCTTAAAGAATTCCTTCTTGAACTCGTAGAAAGATCAGCACCTGATGAGGCCATTTCTCGCTTTAACGTAATTTTATTAAATTGTTTGTATATGTATAAGAAGGTTTTATACTTTTATTAACAAATTAAGAATTAGTACCACTACGATTGCTAGCACCAAGAGGTGAACTATTTGAGATTTTTGTAATGGTTTGCAATTTCGGAGGACTTTTGTTTAAATCGGATATATTATCGTCATTAAAAATTTTTATCAATTCACGATTATAAATTCAATATTACTTCCGAATACCATCAGTTCAGGTACTTCGTCAATTGGTAGTAAATAATCCTGGTCATGGTCTTTATTATTTTTATTTAAACGCAACGACTTGATTGCCATATCACTTAATAAGTTCAACGCATAGATTGGAGCTTCCTCAACTTGAGAAGAAACTTCAAAATTAGCCCCAATAATATCGTTAGCATTTATAGAGGTTGGATAAACGTCTTGGGAAACAAATTTTCAAACAACCATGTTTTTTCAGTATGACATGAAATTACGGTTTGATTAATATTGGGGCATGTATTTTTAAGATAATTTTCAATGACGTCAAATCCACACGTTGATTCGTCAATGAACAAGATGAGAATGGCTGATTTTCTTAAAAAACTCCTCTGATTCTCTTTTGCATGGAATAATCATGCACTTAGTACATCTTGCTCACCGAAGCCAATTGCTGTCAACCATTGCTTTTTCAATTCTCCATATTTTGGTAAGCTAAAAACAAATGTTTACATTATAATTTCTGTGAAAATTGTAGTTGTAATCCACAAGCCTTTGCCGAAACATCATTACATCCCTAGACAATCACTATCTGGTGCGCTTTATGGGCTGTCGGATTCATTGGTCTACATGGCTTCAAAAACGATGAAGGGCAGAATGTTACAGTGAACGGTATAGGGACATGATTTCTAACATTGTTGTGCCCCAATTGGCTGCCATAAATATTGCTGATATGTAGCTCCAACAGGACGATGCCACAACCCCCACAGTGCGGAATATTTGATAAAAGACTAATTTCACGTAATGGTCCTGTTAATTGGTCACCGAGATCGTGTGATCTAACTCTATTAGATTATTTTCTTTGGGGATATGTTAAGTCACTTGTAGACGCTGGTAAACCAGAGACGATTGTATACTTGGAACACAACATCCGGCGAAAAGAAAAATTGCGAATTGCTGCGAAAAGTGTGTAAAAATTGGACATCCAAATTGCGCTATCTACGCCCCAGACGCTGTGGCCACATGGCCGAAATCATCATATTCAAGCATTAATGGCACAAAATTATCTACCATGCTTCAGATAATTTGGAATAAGGGGAAAACGTTAACAAAAATTTGTATGCTTGACCAATTTTTTGGAGACAAATTTAAATACTTAGTACATTTTCCCAAAGACATCTTTCCGGTGTAAGCTGATTTTCTTCATTTTCGCAAAAATAAAATCATTTATAAAATTATTAGGTATTTTAAAATTATTGAATTTAAATCATGCAACATCCTTAATAGTACACTTAGGGAAAATTTAGTCATGAATGTATTTAATTTGGACAAACCAGTATAGATAGGCATATAAAATATACATAATGTAACCAAACACAAATATGTAATACATATGTATATGTAATTGTTTTCTGCGATCATTAAAAAACCATTTAATTATAATATTTTTCCTTTCGTTCATAAATGTTTGGTGTTTCTTATCATTTCCTCCAAATATTTGTTTTTTAAATTATATTTCATGCAGCACACCAAACAATCATCGTAGCTACATACTTACATCTAAAATAGATCCTCTTCCTTTTCATGGTCACCACGTGTTTAAATTCTATATATTTAAACAAGAAATTATCGATCGTGCACAAACATTATTTTAAATAGTACATATGTATATACGAGTATGTATATACATAACTACGTGCGTTTTAGTTTCATTTCATTCTGTTTTATTAAAATATAAGAGAAAGGATACTTTCAAACGAAAATAAAAAATAAGTTGGAATTTGTTATTTTTCGTTTGTTTCTTTTTTACTGTATACACAAATATAAAAATTTTTATTTGTCGCGCGCTTATTGAAAAATATATTGAGCGAGAAATATGTATTGCGCTCATAATGTAGACCAAAATATGGTTTGAGTATCAACTAATATTTCTACTAACAGCCGCTAGAAATATTTTTCCATTTGTAACGACATCGAGAATTTGATTTAAACATGCATTTCCCATTGGTTTTGGAGTCTGATAGAGGTATATTGTCTGTGGTTATACACTAACATCAGTTTTTTTTATTTAATATTTGTTATTTACGGGTCGATATGTTTTAATCGAAACCGATGTTTAAATTTTTTTTAAATGGAAATATGCCTCAGCCAGCAAACACTTAAGGGGTAACCATACAAAAATTTAAAAAAATTATAAACTTAACTTGAAAAAAATTATGTTTGCGTTAAATGCCGTTTCTGTGCTTTCGCCCATGGACGAATTTTAAATTAAAAAATTTAACGGAACTTCGTTAAATATAAATTGTCACTTAATCAAATTTATTGGAGCGAAATTTTGCGTTCAAACTTAAAAAAATTAAAATTTGTATCGAGCTACCTAAAAAAAACAACAAACAATAAATAGCTGTGACTATAACAAATAGTTGTCATTCAATGGTCAACAATATTTACGGCGTACTCGTAACGAGTAGTATTGCTATGGAATGTCATTAAAAATTAGTGTCGTCAAAATTTTTAATTTTTTTTTAATTTTATAATTTTTTATGGTTGGCCCTTTAAGATCTTAAGTTGGACTCTGTTTGTACCATTTCGGTTAGTGCTACAATTACCAAAATTTGGTAGGCTTCTCTCGTCACAAACAAACAACTGACCTTTAAAATTTTGATGATCGTACCCCTCCCGTAAGGGGTCCAAATGGAGTACAACTTAAGCTCTTAAATTTTTCCTGGTTGAGGCATAATCTATTTTAGCTTTCTTAGTTTTCCTTTCAAATCAGTAATGGTTTGAAAATTGTAAGGAGATGTACAAAAAGATATTCAATTTTGAATTATTTAACAAAATATTTAAAAATCTTTAGACTTTTGTTGATTGATTCAACAAACTACTATAAATTTTTAGTACTACACACTTATGGATTATAAACGTTTTAGAAGCAAAATAAAACAGATGTAAAGTATTTAGAAAAAACTAGCGAGTTTTAAATTTAAACTACTACTCGTAGCTACATTTTTGAAATGATCAAAAAAATTAATATAAATTTTATTTTATACTTTTATGGACTGGACTATATTAAAATAAAATCTGAGTTGCACGATTTGTAAACGACCGAAGAATTGATTTATTTTATGACAAAGCAGAATGGCCAGCAAATCTCATCGTGGTGTTCATCCCACCTTCGATGATCGTCTTTGATGTAGGCTCTGACAGCGGATAGTACAGCACGATTTACAATCTCTGACGCATTTGCCTGTGGTAAATACTATGCTGTGAAATCATGTTAAATGCCGTACTTCTTCATTAACTCCTTGAAAAGGTCGTTAGAAATAAATTGCGCCCTCTGTTAGTACCATGTCAGGTACTCCGAATAAATGGAAAACCTTATTTTGTTGTATATCAACAACTTTCATGGCTCAGGCCGAGCGGAGAGAAATAACAATAGGAATCTGCTATATTCGCCTAGAATGATAAAGATGTGTGTAAATCCATTCCTTTTCCTAGGATATGGGCCGAAGAAATCCATATAAAGTCTCTGCCAGGGCCGATATACCTGAAAAGGTTTACCCATTTCTGGTCTAATACTATAGTTAACTGCTTTCGTACATGTTACAGATGTCACATGCTTAAATCATAATAATTTCTTGACGTCTGACACCATTGGTGGCCAATAATAGTATCGTCTCAACAACCCAATTGTTCGGGTTGCTCCTTGATGCGCGGCTGAAGGGGGATTATGCGCAGCCTTAATTAAATTCTGTGTCAGAGACCCAGGTACCACAAGTTTCCATTGAGGTATGTTTGTATCTAACGTTAGCGGTCTTCAAAAATATCTTTAAATCTATAACCTTGAAATTTGTTAAAACAACCGTATTTTCTTGTAGAACTTTAATTCTGGCCACACAATTTGGATCATTTAACGCATCAGATTCTAGATTTATGTGTTGTATTTCGTTCCATTCTTTATCTATTTCTTACGGTGAATTGGTAGAGTGGATGTCTCGACACCGTGAATCTGTCTTATTCCTCGATGCTGGCTCTAACGGTATTTGCCAGTAGGCGTCCTTTATATCGATTGTACTGATGAACCTCGTCTTGTCCAATCTTTCAAACAACCCCTCGCTTATTGGTAAGGGATAAACGTCTTTCACGATGACTGAATTGATCTTTCTTGCGTCGAGACATAGACGAACTCTTCCGTTCGCTTTTTAACACTCGTCGGAGATGACCAGGAACTAGTACTCTCTTTGATTACACCCACTGATAGCATCCGATCTAATTCCAGAACGTGGGTTTACCTAATCCATCCTTGTCAAATGATGGAAATTCTAGGATAACTTTTTCTAGTTAGTAGTTAGTAGTTTGTTGCTCGTTACCTAATTGTGTTTACTACTCTGTGGCTCAATTGATGGCTTATGATAATTACTATCCAACTTTTCTATCATTAAGGGAATGAGGCTGAATGCTTCCCAAAAATCAATTCCGAGATACAACGGCTGCGGTAAGGTTGGAGCGGTATGTAATCTGATCGTTATACTTTTTCCACCGTACGACATTTTTACTAGTTGGGGGATAAAGTTGGGGGACAAAATTTGGAGACAAAGTTGGGGGACAAAGTTGGGAAAAAGTTGAGGGACAAAGTTGGGGGACAAAATTGGTATAAAGTATGGTAAAAAAGTTAGAAACAAAGTTAGCGAACAATGCTGGATGACAAAGTAAGTGGACAAAGTTGGGGGACAAAGTTGGGGGACAATATTGGGGACAAAGTTGGGGAACAAATTTGGGGACAAAGTTGGCGGGGGGACAAAGTTGGGGGAGAAAGTTGGGAGACAAAGTTAGGGAAAAAGTTGTGAACAAAGTTGGAGTCAAAGTTGGCGAAAAAATTGTAGAACAAATTTGGGGACAAAGTTTGGGGACAATGTTGGGGACAAAGTTAGAGGAAAAAGTTGGGAAACAAAGTTGGGGACAAAGTTGGAGGACAAGGTTGGGGACAAAATTGGGGACAATGTCGGGGACAAATTTGATGGACAAAGTTGGACGACACAATTGGTGGAAAAGTTGGTGGAAAAAGTTGGGGAACAAAGTTGGGGACAAAGGTGGGGGACAAAGTTTGGGGACAAAGTTGGGGACAAAGTTGGGGAACAAAGTTATTGGACAAATTTGGGTGATAAAGTTGGGGGACACAGTTGGGGGACACCATTGAGGGACATAGCTGGTGGACAAAGTTGTGGATAAATTGGGGGCACAAAGTGAGGGGAAAGTTAGTGACAAAGTTGGGGACAATTTGGAGACAAAATCGGGGGATAAAATTGGAATAAAAAGATGGGGACAAAGTTGGGCACCAAGTGGGTAGACAAAGTTGACTGGTGGGTACAAATTTGGGAGACAAAGTTTGGGAACAAAGTTTGGTGTCAAAGTTGGGTCACAAAATTGGGGGACAAAGTTGTGGATAAAATTGGGGGACAAAAATGGAAGACAAAGTTGGAGGACAAAGTTGGGGAATAAATGTGGGGGACAAAGTTGGGAGACAAAGTTGGGGAACAAAGTTGGGAGAGAAAGTTGAGGGACAAAAATGGGAACAGATTTGCAGGACAAAGTTGGAGACCATAATTGGAGGACAAGGTTGAGAGACAAAGTTGGGGACAATGTTAAGGGACCAGTTTAAGGATACACAGTTGGTAGACAAAAGTTGCAGGACAATGTTGGGGGACAAATTTTTGGGACAAATTTTGGGACAAACTTGGGGACAAAGTTGGGGGACAAAATTGCAGGTAAAATTTGGAGCGGGCAGTAAGGGGACAAATTTCGGGACAAAGTTGGGGAACAAATTTGAGGGACAAATTTGGGGACAAATTTGGCCACAAAGTTGGCAACAAAGTTGGGAACAAAGTTGGGGGACAAAGTTAGGGACAAAGTTAGCGGAAAAAGTAGGGAAAAGGGACAGAGTTACGGGACAGAGTAGGGGAAAAAATTGGTGGTCAAATTTGGGGGACAAATTTTGGGAACAAAGTTATGAGGCAAAGTTGGGGGACAAAGTTTGGGTGCAAAGTTGGGGGACAA